>CM030362.1:120876723-121189207 GCA_017893485.1 Hemerocallis citrina
TTGGAATGAAGTATTTCGTTTGAGTTTTTGATTTACCACCGTGATGTTGTGAAAAAAAATATTGTTTTCATAAAAAAGCAAATAAATATTTTTTTTCTTTTAAGATTGAGCCAAGTGGAGGTTCTTGATTGAAAGTTAGGTTTATTATGAGAACCCTAGATGAATGTTAGAGGCATTGAGTTGTGAACACTAACAGCTGAGCGAAACACTAGGGTACCAATAGCGGTTATTTTGATTGTATGTGTAACACCCCGAATTCCAAATAAGACCGAATTCGGAATTCCGCAAGATCTTTACACTTCACTTCGTACAATTTTACAAGGAAATTTAAACTTTTCATCATACATCAGAGTTCTTTCCAATGTTTACACAGCAGAAGATAAAAATGAAGTACAACAATGAAAATAATACACAACTTGTACATCTTTAACAAGTAATAAATCAACAGCATCGAAATCAACTTTACTCCTCCATGAAAAATGTCCATTTCCTGCATAATAAGCTGTGGGCACGTCAGTTACTTACAACTGACGAAAATGTTATACTCGGCCATCCTTTCTATGCCGTACATATAACGATCTCAATACTTTAACAAACCATAATTTTGAATGCAAATAAAGTGTTAAATGTGACTACTCTAAATATATAAGTGTATACGATGCATTAATGCCTAATGCAGATATTTTATACTAAGAAGACACTAATGCATACTTGTTCGGATTCTATGCATCTCATACTACATAGGTCCGAGGGCAAGCTCCTACGTACTCCTCATTAAAGGGTTCGATCCCTCGCCATGAAAATTACCCAGTAATAAAAGCAAGGTTTAGACATTCCACGAGTACGGATCCCAGTCCCGAAGTACATCGCCCGACTGTTATACAGACTCCTCATCGTGCGAACCTCCCGTAAGTGCCCCTCTAGCCCTGGTATACGTATATACACTGGAGTACGGCAAACTATCCGCCCGACTATCCATAGTCCCGGATTTAAAATAAAAGCTCAGCTCCATCGAAGTAACCTCAGTCCCGGAGTACACCGCCCGACTGGGTCTATAGTCTCGGAGTACACTGCCCGACTTATAGAGTGCCCCACTTACGTTTGCCCAAGTTTTACTACATCTTCACTTATGTGCCTAGTTCTTAAGTTCAAGACATGAATAAATTGTCAAACCTAGAGTTAGTCTAACCCCTTACCGGACTTAATCAGAAATACTGAGATAGCTCCATGACCATATCTCAAAATATAACTCAATTCTTTTCATTTCAACAATGCCGGTACCCGAGGTCTTACTAACTCTAAATCACAAACTTTTATGTACAAGAATCCATGGGTACACATACCCTTCAATAATCATGTCTTAAACTCAATGTATTCTTATCTTCAACTTATTCACAATTGATCAATGTCATGTCTTAACACTTAATCACAAAGTGATCATTGTCTTATCTTGACACTATTCATAATTCACTTATTCATTCACAATATTTAGAAGCGATAAGTCCTTTCATCAATAAATTAACCACTTGAAATTTTACTAGCAATTTAGGCTCATAAAAATGTATCTCAACCACATCAAACATTTCTTAAACCAAGTAAGAGTGTAATCTTTTCAAAAGAAATCACTTCACACAACCATATTTTACTTTTCTTCAAAATATAAATCTCATACTCTTCAATAATTAAATCCTAAGTCAAAAATTCACTTTCTATCTCAATTTCTCCTTTTTAACATCTCAAATATACTTGAAAAATTCTACAACTCTTTTTAATAAACTCTATTTTATTTTATAGAAATTCTAGAATTTTTTCCAAATTTTTATTTGTATGAAAACACACTTAAAAATATTAAAAATATCAAAAAAATCAAAATGTGGCCATAGGGTTTCGAACCCAAGACCACCTGTGAGCAACAATAGGCGCCCAAAGCACACACCGAACACCACTAAGCCCAAGTGGCTTAGTTGTCATAATACCATACCGAAATCCCCAAGTATTCACTTTTGGTTTTGGATTTAATTAAATGAAAACAAAAAAAAGTGGGTCTAACCAGTTTTGAACCCAAGACCTCCGACGCTACAGTGACTTATGATGCACCCACTAGCCAATAAATCCAGGTGTGATTATCATTATTGAATTACACTGCTAGGCTTTTGTTCAATCTTTATGTTATTCAATTTCCTTCACAAAACTTGATTTTTCTTTTGATTTATTCTTCCATTATACTACAAAAACCGAATTTTCTTTCAAACAACAACTCATAGATTTATAATTGATATTTTAAACATTATATCTAAATTTCAATTTATTTGTTCTCTCTAATGGACATAAAATTTCATTCTTCAATTTATTCAAAAGTAGTAATTTTTATCTCTATGTGTACCAATTTATCTTCACAAAAAAAAATTCATTTTAACCACAAGGAACAATTTATCGTACAATTTCATGTTTCTACATTTGTAAATTAACAAACATATGTGTTCATGGCAAATATTCATTATTTCTTTTTCTCATTTACAAACAACATGATGACAATTAGCAAAATTTCTAAAATTTGGCACACAATAAAAACATGGATTTGCTCTCTAATTATCACATCAAATTTTATCATTTCTACTCATGTAATATATTAGCATGCATGTCTCATAATTTAGAAAAACACAAGATTACCCACATCACATCAAATTGATCTATATTACTAATATCATATTCTAGCATGCTCAACCTAAAAATTAGAAAATAAAGAGACCACCCACCCAAGAAATGTCGATTTCTTGCAATTTGCACTCCTAGAGTGAGAGCTCCTAGAAACTCTGCTTCACCTTCTCAAAAACCGCGTGCAAGAAAAAAAAGCCCAACTCCACTTTCGGTGAGCCCACGAACAGCAAGAGCATTTCGGCAAGTGCACAATGAAGGATCTTCAATCATCTCTTATACATTTGTGTGTGTGTATAAATATATATATATATATATATATATATATATATATATATATATATATATATATATATATATATATATATATATATATATATATATATATATATATATATATATATATATATATATATATATGCATGTATAATGAATGGCTATATATGTATATATATATGGATGGAGAGAGATGGAGTAGCACAATGGGCTAGGCTAATAGGGGTTGGTTGCTTGGTTTCGGAATTGAAACAGAGAAGAGGAATGAGGGAGAAATGTAGGATATAGGTGTAAGTATAGGCATGCATATATGTGTGTGTGTGTGTGTGTGTGTGTGTGTGTGTGGTGGAAATGAGTGGAGGAAGTACAAGAGGGCATGGATGCTGGTTTTTTGGTTTCGGAAGTGACCAGAGGAGAAAAGAAAGATGAGGAGAAATATAGGGTATTAGGTGTAAGTATATGGTCTTAATAGAATAGTTATAATAAAGTAATAACTACTCTCCATAACTCCACTCACCCCTTCAAATCCCTAACCCCCACCTCTCATATTCCATAATCCCCGGCCATTCATTTCTAAAACCGGCCCCCACTCTCTCTCTCCATTACACGTGCACGTGTTGTGCACTAGTGCACACACACTTCCTTCAATTAATTATTTTTATTTAAATTAAAACATAGGTTATATATGTATGTAAAAATTAGTTTAATTATAATTTTTCATGCACAAATAAAATAAATTCACACACTCCAAAATTTTATTTTGAAAATGAATACGCTCACATACGCGTACCGAAACACGTGCATCGAACGTAAAATACCAAAATACGAAAAATCGATTTTATCAAATGAAAAATTATCAAAATATAATCGAAAACAACATAAGAAAACATATTTACTAATTTTATATATTTCACAACGTAATTACTACGTACGTACACGTACAAAAATTATTTTAATCAAAAATAGGGGGAAATAAATTTCCATTTATAAAAAGAATTCGAATGCATAAAATAAATAATTGAGAAACAGAAATACCACACGTAGCAGTGGAAAAATACGAAATCGATACGAGAATCGAAAACACATAAAAAGCACGTAAAATGCAGAGATTGAAATTTAATATTTTAGTTAACTTAAATAGAATAAAATATACGGGAAATGCATAAATAGTCAAAAATCACAATACGTAATGAAAACACGTTACAAATATTACTAGTAACGGTACAAAATACACGTGCGTAACACACAAGGGCAAAATTGTCATTTCCAATTTTACGGGGTGTTATAGTAGGAGTTAGCCAGAGGGGCTAGTGTTCCTTGTTTTAGTGAGTGAAGTCTGGTGGGTGAGCTAGCACTAGGTGGCTATATTTACCTATGTTTGAACCTAAGGACATGCACTAGATTGAGAGTTGTGACGGAACTTGGGCAACGTAAGTATGGGCTTTGTTCAGTCGGACGAATGTATTCCGGAACTGTGTGATGTCTCTCTAGTATGTTCGCGTGGTACACTTGTATAGACTGGCGGGATGTATTCCGGAACTAAGGTCTATTTGCGGAATATCTAGAAATGAAATGGATTTGGTATGTTCGCACAGTACACTTGTACAGTTTGGCAGGATGAGTTCCAGGACTGGGGTCTATTTACGGAATGTACAGTATGTTCGCACGGTACACTTGTACAGTCTGGCGGGATGAGTTCCGGGACTAGGGTCTATTTGCGGAATGTATGGCAGGGAGGTGATTCTCCAGAGTTAGAGTGATGCTTACGGGATGTATGCGCGTTTACACTTATACAGTCCAGCGGATTGTATTTTGGGGCTGGGGTATAATCGCGGAGTGTCTAATCTTGCTTATGTCACCGATATAGAATTTTCATAGTGAGGGATTGAACCCTAAATGAGGTGAACGCTATGTCCTTGCCCTAAGACCTGTATTGTATAGGCGATATGGAATCTGAACAAGTATGCATTAGGTAGCATTGTGTTTTCTTGAACATTGTTTTATGTATTTTTACTTTTTTTCCTGACACACATTCATTCTTTTAGTTTCAGCATTGATTGTTGATTTATGATTCTTTTATTATTATTTTATTTGTGCAACAAGTATGTGATTGTGAGACTTTGGAGAGTCGCTGCTTTTATCAGCATTGCGACCCTTGCGTTCAACTGACGTACCCACAATTTTTATCTGTTTTGCAAGTTTGCAAGTGAATGGCTTAGACAAGAGTTATTGCTCGGGTTTATGGTAAGTTTGAATTTAATTGTTTGGAACAAGTTGTAATAAAAGTGTATTTAAATTTTTGCTATACATTGTATTATGGATTGTTGTAAAAAAGTATTAAATTTCCCTGTAATTGTACGATGTTTGGTTTACATTTGAAGTAAAGATTCTGGATTTGTGTCTCTTATTTCTATTATGAAAATTCGGGGCATTATAAAATGAACTCGGTCTAATGGTTTCTTCAACTAGTTGAATCTAACTACCACATTTTTCTCCAATCAATGTGCCCCTCATGGGCACACCCTAGTAGGCATTAACATGGAGGCGCCGCCCTCCGCATAAACTCCACCTAACCTGAGGCACTCCACCTCTCGACGATATTGGGACAATGTGATCCCACTTCGATGATTCTAGTGACAACATACTAGATAATGCTTCATGGACATAGGGCATAGAAACACTTTGCCAAGATTTTACGGTCCCACAAAACTTGTAGAGGTTGTGCGAGACACCCCTCTTTCTCTTCTTCATCTTACGACGACCTTCCTAAACTGATAGAACTCCGTATTGAGTTGTGTACATGCAACCTCTTACTTCAAGAGTTTCTAAGTATATAATGTTTTGTTTCAACAAAACAATATGAATGACGTTCTTTAGTGTGTATCATTTTCCATCTAGTGCTTCCAACTTGATTGTTCCCTTACCCACTGTTAGGATTATGTCTTGCATACTCGTTGTCCAATTCGAATAAAAGACGATGAAGCATGAAGGTCAAAGCGTTGAAGAGAGATGTAACTCCTATTTCCCGTATCTGTATTTTTCTGCTGCATTTTATTCCATTGAATTCTTGTATCAATTTGAGATCTGTTCTTGTTCCAATTCTTATAAAAATCTTTTCTTTTATTTCGACTCAATTTTGTACCAATATTTGTTGCAAATTTCATTGTTCTTATCTGCTATGATTGTTGTTCTTCATGGAGAGCTGACTGTTTCACCCCATTCATTTCATTTTCCCCTATTATAGAGAATTTTGACCCAATCTCTTGTTGGATCCCACTCTGACCCGCTATCCAATTAACTAAATAACCCGAACCCTAACTATTTAAACGTTAACCTACTCCACCCTAACCCTAATTTATTTTCACTATTTTAACCTAAATAATTCAGCCGCCAAACCTTTCCCCTACTGTTTCATCTTCGTCCAAACCAACGACTTCTTCACCTCACTCCCGACCCTTCGACTTCCACCGCCGCCTCACCATCTCCTCGTCGTCCTCATCCCCTAGCCCTTCACCATCGTCTCCTTGCGCCGCTCTCACCACCACCCCGTCGTTGAGCCGTCACCATTATCGTCGAGGCCATCATCTTCCTCATCCTCATCATTTTGCCATTCGCTGAAACCCATTACCCATCCCCTAGTGCTCCTCATCGTCATCCCCCACCTCTACTCATCCTCTCTGTCGCCTCGTCCAAGCCCAGAACCTCCCTAGCTGTTGCCATTGCTTGAGTCGCAACGCTCCCCTGTTTTCGAACCAAAAACAGAGCTCTGAGTAGAGTGCTCACTGCCCCCATCGCCGTCGTCGCCTCTTCATCGACTGCTCCCCAGTCGAGTCATTGACGCCGCCGCCCAGTCGTTGCGTCGCTAGTCGAAGCCTCCACAGTTGCCGTTGATCAAGGTCAGAAGAGAAGTAAGAAGGAGGAAGAAGATTGATTGTTTGAATTTCAGCCACCCGATCTCATCGTGATTGGGATTCGATCTGCGATTGCTGTTTGGTGATCCAGTGTGGGATCAGTTACTGCTGTGTGCACTGGTTTTCCTGTGTGGGTGTTTTGCACGTGTCGCGTACGTGCATGCGTGTGTCCGCGCTCGTGTCTCATCTCTCGGGATTCTCATCCCGTTATTTGTTCATGTTCGGATTCATCGTCTACACCCCAAGGCAAATATTTTTCTTGTACAAATTTTTGTTCTAGTACAAGTGTTTAATTGAAAATACTGCAAATAGGTCGTAGTTGTGACTCCTTCTTGTCTCATCATTTGTTGATCTTGAATTATCCATCATCGATCCCATGATCTCAAGAGTCACAACCCTTCTTTGATATATTATACAAACTACTTGGACTCATTTTATCTCCTAGTCACTTGAACACATGAAACTAAGAAACCCTAGACTTGTAGAAGTGAGTTGTATCTTGTATGTGATGATCTTGCATTTCGTTGAGTTGAGAAATAGATGTTGCTTGCTGATTTGATAACCACTACATCCGTATTTGTATCACACATTAATCTAGACTCATAATAACCAATTATCATGCAACTTGTATATGAAAGACATTCACACTTGCTGCTGTTCTGGACTTTACTTACTGTTTTGACCCCTTTAAAATCAAACTCTGAACTTGAGCCCTGAATATGAAATGTAGCCCTAAATGTCTAGTTGTCAATAACTTCCAGAGTTTTTGAATTCCGAGTTGTGGTCTAGGAGATATCGCAGTTTTACTGCTGTTGTGTCGGTAGTCACAGATTCACAAAAACTGCTGTACCCCTTTAGTTTACAAATTATTTTATCTATACTACCAGTAAGTAATTGACTTGAAATTTTGCATGCTGTTACTGGACACCCTAGAGAACATTCCCTAATTTTCACAGAATTAATTAATGATGTTTCAACATTATTTCATATGTATAAACTCATAGTCACAAATTCTAGATGAACACAAATGCTGTATTGTTTGCTGTTTTGACACATGTTACCACAACTTTCATGTACCTTAATTATATGCGTTGGAGGGCAGGATTCTAGTTTCTAGACCTTCTGACGGATCCACTTTTGCTATCCTGTAGAAACGAGAATTGCAGTTTCGGTGCAGCAACCTCATGCCGTCCAGATTTGAGATTTTCGTTGTTCTCGATGCTTGATTAATTTTGACCCTCGAATATGTACCCTAATTAGCCTAGACTTTTCCCATGTCCTTGATTATGTTTGCTTGACTTATTTCACACACTTTCATGCTTGCTTGATGATAATAATAAACAACAAGCTAGGGTTTAAGGGAAAGACCATAGTAGTGGATAATATAGGTAAGTGTACTCGGAAGGGGGCCCATGTTTCCCAGTACTCGGTTCATAAACCTGTTGCACCTTGATGTATTCATGGAGCTAGTTACTTGGCTCATGAACCTGTTGTATTCATGAACCCACTGTGTGGGTCTTGAACCTGTTAGTATTCACGAACTTGCTACGTGAACCTGTTATTTATTTTCATATTCATGAACCGTACCTGCTTGATACTTGATGCCTGAGTACACCGCCCTATAGACTCCATTACTAGGCCTAAATGAAATTGCATTGACTGTAGCAATCATGTAGTAAAAGAATGGATGCATGAAGTGTAACACCCCGAATTCCAAAATACACTGAATTCGAGATTCCACAGGATCTTTACGCTTCATTTAGTACAATTTTACAAGGAAATAAAACTTTTTACTTTGCATCAGAGTTTACATGAGATCTTTACACTGTACATTTTACAGCGGAAGCATATATCACAAATAATTTACATGTAATGACAGCGGAAGAAATTTACAACATTATACAAAGATATAACAACGAGTTATCTATGAGCATCAGTTCTCCTTTAATCTTTATCAAGCAATTTATCCTGCATACAAAACTGTGGGTACGTCAGTTTATTCAACCGACGAAAATTATACATGGCCCTCTCTATGCCAGAAACAGTATAACGATTCTCAATTCTTAACAAAGCACAAACTTTTTCACAAACAAAACTAAAAGGGTCTATCCTGTTGATGTCGTGTTGTGATTGTGCACTTAGTCCTTAATGCAGTTATTATATTATATGACACTAATGCGCACTTGTTCGGATTCTATGCATCCCATACTACATAGGTCCGAGGGCAAGCCCTTACTTGTACTTCATTTTATAAGGTTCAATCCCTCGCCATGACTTAATCTACTACGGTAACTACAATAAGTATCTTAGATGTTCTATGATCTACGAGCCCATGTCCAGGCAGCCTGGAGGGGAATCCCACGCACTGACACGACGCATCGAGCAAGCAACCTATGGACAATTCAGCCCCCGCCATGGAACAATGGCACCACCCATAGCCACTCAAACATCCCACAAGTGTCGCCACCGGGACGATAATTCTGGAGTAGTGCCCACGCCATGTCTTGACGCATCAAGCAGGCAGCCTGTGGATCACTCTCACACCGCCAATCCGATGGCCCTCATACTCGTGTTTTTCTCTTACTTTCATCACATCTCCACTATGTATCTAGTCCTTATTTTATTATAATCATGAACAAAATCAAAGCTCTAGAGTTAGCCTCTCCACTATACCGGACTTAATCATTCATTCAACATGACCCAACCTTGGTCTTTCATTTCAAATTCCATTTCAGTTCATCTCTTTCCAATTGCCGGTGGGAGACTTAGCTACTCTTTAGTTTCAGTTTCAATTCACAATCACCAGGTTTGAGCCTTTCAAACCCAATAGTTCATTTTCATAATCACAAATGATTTTCCTTTTCATGTTCACAATTTCCACAATCATACAAACTTTTCATAGGTTCAATAGAATGATACACATTCATGCGAAGGCAAATAGAATTTACTACTTCTAAATTGTCACAACAAATAATCATTCAACAATAGTAGATTCATTATCTCTATCATAAAGCAACTTAGAATTCTGAGATATCAAAAAATGATCTGGACAGTCGACTTAGAGCATACTCAGTCGACTTGTTCAGCTAAGGAAAGTTCTTCAATAAACTGCTCGGAAGAGTCGACTGCTGCACATGGCCAGTCGGCTGTTCCGCAGCGTTCAAATTTAATTATAATTTACGGGGAAGTCGACTGTCATCCGAACCAGTCGGCTATTCTGTAGAGTTCAATTGAACTTTTAATGTTCAGCATAGTCGACTGCTATATATATTCGGTCGACTGATTAAAGTTAATTTCGAATTAAGGAATATCTCTTCCTTCTGTTCTTCAATTAGCACACAACATTTTATTCAACTACAGTATGTTCAACGTCAACATAAACATGCGATTCTTATCCATTTACCAGCATCACAACATAGTTTACGATTAAATGTAGGTTTCACAATACCAGTATTTTCTTTTACCCAAATAAAATTTCTAATCGTGCATTTATCCTTTACTCATTATTTGTCTACGGAAATAAATATTGATCCTGAATTAACATGCTGGGAAATGTCAAGATAACGACACACATTAAAATGCATCATTTCATGGAATTTCGAACTGTACATATTTTATTTCATCGTACCAGTCGACTGTTAACATTATCGGTCGACTGTACAGGTAATCTCCAGTTTCTCTAAATGTCTTAGTTCTTTACCATTCATTCACATTTTCCACCTTATGTATAGTGATATGGCTAAAAATGGGGTTAAATCGGAACCGTCCAGATTCGGCACGGATCTTGAAGCTCGGGGGTAAAAAGGTAATTTCACATACAAGTGGATCCAAAGCGGGTACTGAATCTCCTTCTCGCAGATACAATAACCCACGAATGGATCCACACCTATTGGGTACGGGTTCCGACCCGAGACGAACCCAAACCAACAAGAGACAAATCAGGATCCATGATTTGGCCGAGTCAATGGCCCTGATTTGCTCTCACCGGGAATCAAGGAAAGATTTCCTAAAACAGACTGAGGATTTTGCTCCCGGCTGTTACACAGGAGATCAGACCCTTAAACAACTCCCCTGGCGACTATAAATACAACCCCTCTGCCTCCATGACCAGGTTAATCATTTTTTCACCACTTTAAGCTCTTTTTTAATCTCTTCTGATTACTGACAAGAGCGTCGGAAGGTGCGTCGCCGGAATCAACCCCGGTGTTTCGCACTTTCTTGCAGGTCGCGGCAGGAGCAAGAAGGTTGAGTCAACTGTTCAGGTTTTTCTCGGACTCACAAATTCTATCTGTTTACCCCCACACCGAAATCAGCGGTAACAGATTGGCGCCGCCTGTGGGAAAAACCACACGAACAGCCTCAGCTTCTTCCTTGTCGTCCTCTGCAACCATGCCCCCAAAGAAGGTCAGATCTAGAGGGTCGAACCGTGTGGCCAATCCCGCCGACCCTACGGAGGAAGCCCCTGTCAATCCTATTCCACAATCCGATCTTCCTCCGCCGGCCCAGCAGGTCCCACCTCCTCATCCCAAACAGCAACCCAACAATGGCCCATCCGGCCATAACGGTCGGAAGCAGAAGCAGCCCCTCAATCCGGAGCATGTTTCGGTCTATAATGGGTCCTCGGACTCGATGGCTTCTCATCATCCCGACCTCCGCAACACGCTCCTGAACCGCCAGAAGGACGACGACCTCCGCACCCACCTTGACGAGAGGCGGGCCCGAGAGGGAGCCTCCCGCCAGCGTCAGGGCGGGCGGTCCCTTCGTCGCCGAGACGGTAGGAGGTCCCCGGACCGCAGGGGCCGGGCAACGTCTCCCGAACGCAGGAGGAGGAGGCCGCATTCCCCCGCGGATCGGCATCCTCGGAGGAACAATGACGCACCGATCACTCGTGCTGAGTTCCTGCAATTTCAGGACACCGTGCTACAGGCCCTCAACCTTCGGAAGAACGTCCAAAATGCTCAGAGGGCTCCAACGCCCCCGAGGGACCCCAGTCCTCGCCGCCGAACCCGAAGTCCTTCCCCGGCTCCCGGCCGCCAGCAGCAGCAATACAGTCCCCGCCGATCCCAGGACTACCGGCGCCGCAGTCCGCGCTCCCCTTCCTATGAAGAGGAGTCCGGGGGGTCATACGATTACCAGCGGAGGGACGACGCCCTCATCCGCCGTCTCCATGAGGTGGAAAGGCGTATCGGCCGCATGGACAGGGAGGAGGAGTCCCGAGCAGGAACTGTCCGTCCCAGCCGACCCCCTTTCTCTCGGTCAATTATGGAGGCCCACATACCGAGGGGTTTCAAACCTCCGCAGTTTGAAACGTACTCAGGGGAATCCGACCCAGTCGATCACGTCGAAAGCTTCATGACCCTGATGCTGATCCATCAAGCTTCCGACGCTGTGTTATGCAGGACCTTCCCAGCCACCCTCAGGGGGTCAGCTCGGGAATGGTATTCCAGACTCGCCCCCTCCTCCATCTTCTCGTTCGAGCAGTTCGAAACACTGTTCATAACTCACTTCGTGAGTAGCAGGCGAGCCGAGAAGACAAGCCTCTCCCTACTGAACCTGCGGTAGGAAAGGGAAGAGAAGCTGCGGGACTATGTGAAGAGATTCACCGCAGAGGTCATGTCTATCGCCTCCTTAGACCAGTCAGTGGCGACCGTGGCGTTCCAGCCGAACGTCCTGAACGCCAACCTCCGATCGTCCCTAGCCAAGAAGCCCCCGCATGACTTCGCCGACCTCCTCCTGAGGTGTGAGAAGTATATCCGAGCAGAGGAGGCTGAGGCCCTCCCGAGCTTCGGAGGGTCCTCCTCAGGGTCGAAGAGGAAGGCGATGGGGGAAGAGGGGTCCAAGAAGGCGCAAAAGGACAACGGCGGTCAACGCCGCCCTCTGCCCAGGTTCGAGAAGTTCACTCCCCTCACCACTAACGTCTCCACCATCCTAATGGAAGTGGAGAAGGAGGGAGTCATCCCTCCAGCTCCGAGGATGCACACCCCGGTGAAGAGGAGGAACAAAGATAAATGGTGTCGTTACCATCGGGATCACGGCCACGACACGAACGACTGCCGGGCATTGAGAGATGAGATAGAAACCCTCATCCGGAGGGGGCAGTTGGCCAAATTCGTGAAGGCTAACGATCGGGCGGATCGCAATTCTTCTCCACCTCGGGGGGCTAACAAACGCTCCGAGCGACGCGAAGAGACACCCGAGTTCGAGGAGGAACGGATTCTGCACCTGATCCACGGAGGCCCCATGGGGGGCTCCTCTAATTCCTCCCGGAAGGCCTTCGTCCGAGAGGTCAACTCGGTTCACAGTGCTCCTCCCCCCAAAGGTCTCGGCGTCCTTGTGTCTTTCTCCGACGCAGACCTCGAAGGGGTCCGAACCCCACACTGTGATGCCCTCGTCATCGACCTCCGCATGGCCAACTTCAAGGTGCAGAGGATTTTAGTAGACAAAGGGAGTTCGGTCAATATTCTCTTCCTCTCGGCCTTCCGAGGCCTGCAGCTGTCCCGAGACCGTCTCAAGCCGGCCGGTTACACACTCCACGGGTTCACGGGGGTCCCGGTAACCGTCGAAGGGGTGATAACCCTAGACGTTACCGCGGGAAGCACCCCTACTACCCGGACCGAGCCGATGGACTTCATGGTCGTCGACGTCCTGGCAGCGTATAATGTCATTCTAGGCCGACCCGGCCTAGCCGCCTTGGAAGCTGTCCCCTCGGCGTACCATTTGAAAATGAAGTTCCCCACTCGGTCGGGAGTAGGGGAAGTCAGGGGAAGCCAAGAAACAGCCCGGAAGTGCTACATGACTTCCACTGGGGGACCAGTGCTCTCGCTCGAGACACTAGAAATCCCCGAGCCGAAAGCTCGGCCGACGTCCGAGCCGGCGGACGAGTTAGAAGAAGTGCTCTTCTCGGACGAGGATCCGAGCCGGAAGTTCCTCATCAGCAAATCCTTGCCGACCGCACTGTGCTCGGACCTGATTAAATGCATCCGAGATAACCATGACTTGTTCGCATGGTTGGCCGCGGACATGCCCGGCATTTTCGAGGAGCTGCTCGTCCATCGCCTAAGTGTCGAACCGGGGTGCAAACCGGTTCAGCAGAAGAGGCGAAAGTTCGCTCCTGAGCGACAGCAGGCCATCAAGGAGGAGGTGGATAAACTGCTGAAGGCCAAGTTCATACAGGAGGTAAATTACCCCGAGTGGCTGTCGAATGTTGTAATGGTCAAGAAGTCCAATGGCTCTTGGAGGATATGCATTGACTTCACCGACCTGAACAAGGCGTGTCCGAAGGATCCATTCCCTCTCCCGAACATCGACACCCTTATTGACGCCACCTCGGGCCATGAGCTCCTCAGCTTCATGGACGCCTTCTCGGGGTACAATCAAATCCGAATGTTCCCTCCAGACATTCCGAAGACCTCCTTCATCACCGACCAAGGCCTCTACTGCTACCGGGTCATGCCGTTCGGTTTGAAGAACGCGGGCGCCACCTACCAACGCCTCGTCAATAAGGTCTTCCAGAGCCAGATCGGCCGAAACATGGAGGTGTACGTTGACGACATGCTCGTCAAGAGCATCCGGGGCACAGACCATGTAGCCGACCTCCAGGAGGCCTTCGGCGTGTTGAGAAGGCACAGCATGCGGCTGAACCCGAACAAGTGTGCGTTCGGGGTCTCTTCGGGAAAGTTCCTCGGCTTCATGGTAAGCCAACGAGGAATCGAAGCTAATCCCGAGAAGATTAAGGCCATATTAGACATGGCCCCGCCTCGGAACATCAAGGAGGTGCAGAAACTCACCGGTCGGCTCGCCGCAATCGGTCGGTTCCTCTCGAAGTCGGGGGAAAAGTGCCTCCCCTTCTTCAAAGCACTCAGGGGGCTAAGGGTTTTGAATGGGGTCAGCCACAACAGGAATCGTTCGACCAGCTGAAGGCCTACTTGGTGAACCCCCCTCTGCTCAGCAAACCGGTCCCCGGCGAGACTCTCTTCATCTACTTGGCTGCTTCCGAGCAGACCCTAAGTGCTGTCTTGGTGAGAGAGGAGGACCGAGCCCAAAGGCCCATCTACTACGTGAGCAAGGTGCTTCGGGACGCCGAGCTCCGCTATCCGAGAATAGAGAAGATGGCCTACGCCCTGGTCATGGCCGCGAGGAAGCTTCGGCCGTACTTTCAATCCCACTCGGTCGTCGTCCTCACCGACCAACCCCTAAAGCAGATCCTCCACAAGCCTGAGACCTCGGGCCGGCTGATGAAGTGGTCCATAGAGCTGAGTCAGCATGACATCTCTTACCAGCCTCGGACGGCAATTAAGGCACAGGCCCTCGCCGACTTCATCGTAGAGTCCACTATCCCTGAGGTCGGCCACGTTCCGAATGGACCCCCCATTTGGACAGTCTTTGTGGACGGATCATCCTGTAACGAAGGAAGCGACACCGGCATCATCCTGAACGGCCCCGACAACTTCGTCCTCCAGTACGCGATCCGTATGGACTTCAAGGCCTCAAACAACGAGGCAGAGTACGAGGCTCTCATTGCCGGTCTCGGACTTGCACGGAGTGCTGGGGCTCAGCGCCTCCGAATCCACAGCGATTCCCAGCTCGTCGTGAACCAAGTCTTGGGCGAGTACGAGGCCCGAGACGAGCGGATGGCAAAGTACCTCGCCAAGGTTCGGGCCCTCATGAACCGGTTCGAGGAGGCGCTCATCGAGCGGGTTCCTCGTGAAGAGAACTCACAAGCCGATGCACTCTCCAAATTGGCCTCGTCCTCCCTGCAAGGTCTCGAACAGACCGTACTGATCGAAGTCCTCTCTAAGCCGAGCATCGAAGACGAGACGCCTGCCTCGGCGGAGTCGTTGCCGGTCATGTTATAAGATAATTGGATGAAGCCGTTGGTGGAATTCTTGAGGGACGGGGTTCTACCCGAAGACCCCAAAGAGGCTCGCCGAGTCAGAACCCGGGCCGAGCGGTATGTCTTGATTGAGGGCATCTTATACAAACGCTCTTTCTCTCAAATAGACGGCCGACCGTACCTAAGGTGCCTCTCTCCGGATCAGGCCGAATATGCCCTACAAGAGCTCCACGAAGGCATCGGAGGGGCACACTCAGGATTTAGGTCCTTGGCCCGAAAAGCTTTGAATTATGGGTACTTCTGGCCGACCCTCCTTCAAGACGCCGAGCGGCACGTTCGGCAATGCAGCTCTTGTCAAAGACACTCCAGCATCCGACGCCTCCCTCAGGCCAACCTCGCCTCCTTATCAAGTCCCATCCCCTTCGCAATGTGGGGCATGGATTTACTAGGACCCTTCCCTCCGGCTCCGGGTCAGTTCAAGTTCTTGGTCGTAGCCATCGACTACTTCTCGAAGTGGGTCGAGGCCGAGCCCCTCGCCACTATAACCGAGAACAAAGTAGTACAGTTCTTCTGGAAGAGCATCATATGCAGGTTCGGCGAGTCCTCGTAACGGACAACGAGACTCAGTTCACTGGCGCGGCATTCCGAGCTCTGTGCGACGACCTTGCCATCCAGCAGCGCTTCTCGTCCGTCTCCCACCCTCAGTCGAACGGACAAGCAGAAAATGCAAATCGGCAGATCCTCGCAGGCATCAAGAAAAGGCTGGACAAAAGTTCCAGGGGCTTATGGGTCGACCAACTCCCCAACGTCCTATGGAACTACCGCACGAGCAAGCGGACCCCCACAGGCGAGTCCCCTTTCAACCTCACCTATGGGTCCGAGGCCGTGATACCTCTCGAGGTCGGAATACCTTCCCCTCGGCTCACAGCCTATGACGAAGCACAGAATGCCAGGGACCTTAGAGCAAACTTAGACCTGATCGATGAACTGAGGGAAAGGGCGTCGATTCGGCAGCAGAGTTACCGAAGAAGGGTTGAACTAGCGTACAACAAAAAGGTCCGACCCGCCAACCGTAAGCAAGGAGATTTGGTCTTGAGAAAGCTAGCCATATCCTTCCCCAGTCAGAAGAGCAAGCTGGCTCCGAACTGGGAAGGGCCGTACAGGATCACAAAGGTAGTTCGGCCCGGAACATATCGCCTTGAAGACCTAGAGGGCAGAGAGCTCCCGAGGACCTGGAATGCCGACCACCTCCTAAAATACCAAGAAAGCGCTCCGGCGCCACTCTAAGTATCATGGGGTATCGAGCCATTCCAGTCCTCCGACTTGTAACCTATTTTCATAAATTGTACTATGTAAAACGGTTCACCGTCGATTATCAATAAAGAAAGCTCTATCGTGTTTGTTAATTCGCATGTTTCTCTCCCCTCTTATCACCTGCTTTTTAAATTGTGATTTCAACCAATGGTTCGGAGTCCAACACTCGGCTCGACTTTACCTCCTCGGCTCGTCTCCGGACGAGCCAGGGGTAGATCGCCGTTCGGAATTGCTCCCACAACCGTTGAACTACGCCGATGGTTCGGAGTCCAATACTCGGCTCGACTTTACCTCCTCGGCTCGTCTCCGGACGAGCCAGGGGTAGATCGCCGTTCGGAATTGCTCCCACAATCGTTGAACTACACCGATGGTTCGGAGTCCAACACTCGGCTCGACTTTACCTCCTCGGCTCGTCTCCGGACGAGCCAGGGGTAGATCGCCGTTCGGAATTGCTCCCACAACCGTTGAACTACGCCGATGGTTCGGAGTCCAACACTCGGCTCGACTTTACCTCCTCGGCTCGTCTCCGGACGAGACAGGGGTAGATCGCCGTTCGGAATTGCTCCCACAACCGTTGAACTACGCCGATGGTTCGGAGTCCAACACTCGGCTTGACTTTACCTCCTCGGCTCGTCTCCGGACGAGCCAGGGGTAGATCGCCGTTCGGAATTGCTCCCACAACCGTTGAACTACATCGATGGTTCGGAGTCCAACACTCGGCTTGACTTTACCTCCTCGGCTCGTCTCCGGACGAGCCAGGGGTAGATCGCCGTTCGGAATTGCTCCCACAGCCGTCGAGCTACACCGGTGGTCCCGGGGTCCAACACTTGGCTCCCAATCCCCCCAAGTTTCTCCGGAGGATTGACGCCGGAGCTACGTTCGGCCACACAATCCGAACAATCTTGCCCGGCAGCCGAAGCCCGAAGCCCTACGCCTTCGGTCGGCTACCGAGCAAGTGCCTTCCCGAGCTCGCAAACGGAGAAAACTCACTTTCTCCTCAACTTTCGTATATGATCTCGATCAGACGGCTCAGATCTTGCCACCTACGCTAAACGACAAGATAACGTTTTCTTGGGAACTGAGCCGCCTCGAGATTCGCACCTACGCTAAACGACAAAATGGCGCTTTCTTGGGGACAGAGCCGCCTAGGATTTCGCGCCGTACCTTGTCAGAATCGCTAAACGACAAAATACCGTACTCATGGGAACCCGTTCGGTTCAAACACTCTCGCCGACGGAAATAACATGCTCGGTTCAAGGACCTCGGCGCGACCAACACAGTTATAAGCAAGACAAATATGCAGAGCAATGAAAGATATTTTATCGAACAATCAGACCTTAATACAAAACACATGGTTACAAAGTGTTTGGAAACAAAATACACGATGCCGACCCACTATACGTAGCCCTCATATGGAAAAATCTTCACTAGACTGTTCGGCCGACTGTTCGTCCTCCTCGGCTGGTAGCTCCCCTGCATCGTTCCGGAGCTTCGCTACCACAGTCTGCAAGTGTCGAATCTCCGAGAGCAAATCATCCCGCTCGGCTATAATCTTCGACTGGTTGTGCCGAATACACTTAACCCGAAGAGCGTTCTGAACGCGGTTTGCGAATCCTCGTCCCCTCCTGCAGGGTTCAGCTCGGTGATCCTATTCTCCAGACGCTGGATCTCAGCTTCCCGTAGGTCGAGGACGGACAAAAGGTGAGCCCGCTCACCCTCAGCTCGGCGTAACTCCAGCTCGACGCTCCTAGGACTCAGAGCTGCCGTCCCAGAAGAGGCTTCGGATTCAAAGTCATCATCCGAGCTGTGCAGATCAGCATATGAATCGGCCACCTCGAGCTGAAAAAAGGGGAAAACAAATAGCAAAATTTCAATGCACTGCCGAAGTCCAACACTTGAAAATTTTCTGAAGAAACTTTCAGAGTTGCATTCATATATATAGTGGCTTCACATACATCAAGACCGACTCTACTACAACGTTTTACAACACGTTAGAGGGGATGAAAAACGACATGGTTAGGGCCTCTTCGGAAGGAGAATGCTTCAGTTTAGGGAAACGCGAGGACGACGAGGCCTGCCCTCCGAGCTCGATCCTAAACCAACGAAGCGCGACCCCCCTTCGCTGCTGGCTCTAACTGCGGCGCCGGCCGAGGCCCCGCTCGACGAGACGGCCGCACTGCTCTGAGCGTCGACTGGACTCTGCCTGGTCATAGGCGAGCGTGTCGCAAGTTCGTAAAACGTAATCCCCCTCTCGCTCTTTTCGCGAGTGCACGACGTACTGCGAACGTTAGCCCTCTCCGGCACAGGCTTGAGCGACACGATCTCTTCCTCCAGTTCAATGATTCTGTCTCTCAGAGCGTCGTCCTTCGCCAGCTTCTTCGAACGAGAAGGCTTTGTCGAGCCAGAGGCGTTGGCACCATCGGTCGCGAGCCGTCGGAAGTGGGTGACCTCGATCCCCCTATCTATCGTGATCCTTCTGAGCCTGTCGACTTCGGCCAATAACCTCTTGCGCTCGGCCGACGCCTTCTCCAGCTCGGAAGCCAGCTTCTCTTCCCCCGCCGAGCATTCTTTCTCCGCTAATTTCAAGTGTTGGACCTCAGCCAAAAGGTCGTCATTCTTCTGCTCGGCGACAGTGAGCTCTCTACGGAGCCTCTCGACTTCGCCTTCGGGACAAGGAGCTTGGGGGTACTTCCGCAGTTGCCACAGCTCGCGACAATACCTCCGCACATCTGCCTTCGTCTCCTCCAGCTTCCCGAGCAGGAGAAACCGACTCTGTCGACTGTTCGAGAGCTCACCCTTCGTTTTTGCCAGCTCCTTCCGAAGGTATACAACCTCCGTGATCGGACCGAACTTCACCTGAAAAGCGGAGATAAATCCGATGGGACAATACACGGAAACATCTACAACTAGTCACACGCAAATCCGAGGCTCAACACTTGGATAAATTTTGGCCAAACAAAATGTTTTCATTCAAAACCGAGGAGAAAGTTTTACAAAAGCGGTGGCCAGTCCGTAGTTAGGCTTACAAAAAAGAAAAAAAGACTAAAAAGAGAGACAACCGAGTCAGGGGTCGACCTTTTTGCCGCTCGGGTCCGTCGACCCCCCGGTCTCGTCCTCGCCACCGCCCTCGCCTTCGCCTTCGCTCCCGCTCTCCTCCTCGGAGTCGTCCTCCTCCTCGCCCTCGGCCTCGGTCTCCCCAGGGCCTTCGACGACTTCCGTCTCTCCCTCGAGGTCGAGCAACCCCTCGGGAACACCCTCCTCCCCTTCCACGGGGTCATAAAAGCGGTAGGAGGACGTGTCGAAGCCCGGGTTCTTAGCGGCTACGTGGAGCAGGGCTCGACCGTAGGCTTCCTCCATGTTCTGGAGCATGTGCTGCGCGGCCTCCTCCTGCACGGCCTTTCTCACCTTCTTCACCTTCTTCTGGTGCTTGGGCATGATCCTCTCGGCCCTCTTCCGAGCCTTCTCCGCTTCCGACCGAGCGTTGGCCAGCTCCTCCTTCAGCTCGGCTGCCTCCTTCTCCGACGCCTCAAGCTTGGCCGCCGTGTCCTTCGACAGCTGAATGGCGTCGGCCAGCTGCTTCTCCAACCCCGCCACTTCGACAACCCTCTTCGTCGAGAGGAGATGCTCGGCATCGAGCCGCTGCGTGGCCTTGACGCGCTCCGCCCTCTCCCGCTCCTTCTCCTGTTCCTTGTTCGCAAACTCCTCGACCAGGAAATTGAAGTGGCAGAGGGTCTGAAAAAGAACAGCACATTAAAATCCGAACCCAAGGACTTGGAAAAATTCTAAGAAAGAAATTTTGATGAGGGAGAGTTCGGCCTACTTACCGACATAGTATTCCGAGCAATCTGCATCACGGCGTCCCCTGCCTGCCCGGCCTTCAGGGTCGCTCGGTCCTTTGGGGTCGGCAGGTGCCTCACCGCCTCCATGCAGATGTTGCCGTCGCCCAAGAAGCCGTCGACATTCATCACCTGCCAGTCAGGGACGAAGATCTGCTTATGACGCTCGGTCAAGATCTTATCCGCCTTGGCAGTGAGGGGCGGAACTTGGAGGGACAACACCTCCTTCACGCCGAACGCAGAGCTCGACGAACCCGGAGCATCCCCCTTTGGGGGTGGTGTCGGCGCACCCGAGGCAGGAGAGTCGAGGACCCTGATCTCCCCCTGCTCGAAGACCGCGACCTTCGGTTGGTCGGCAGCCTTCTTGACCGAGGGCTTCTTCGAGGCTCGGCTGTCCTGAGGCCCCGCCGAAGGCCTCTTCTTCTTCGCCTCCTGCTCCGACCGGCCCTTCGCCACCAGAGCTTTGTAGTCCAGCTTCATCGTCTCTGCACAAGCAGAATGAAAAAACTTAGAAAAATTTTCATGAACTTTAAGCAAAGAGTATAAATACCAGAAGCATACTAGGGTCGATCGGACTGAGACCCCCTCGGAACAGGTCCTCCTCAGTAATATCTTTCCAGCTTAGCGCTGGCAGGGCGAGGAGCTTCTTCTGGACCTCTGCCTCCTCATCACTCAGTGCCGCCCCCTTCTTGGTCCGCTTGGGCAGACCTTCCTTTGCCCAAACCGTTGGTATCACCCACGGCGCAGGGGCTCAGATGAGGAAGTACTTCTCCTTCCAATGTTTGATCGAGTCCGGATTCTCGATCAGCTTCACGCCCGTCCGGGGCGAAAGATAGAACCTCTGTTCGTCTTGCCTTGGCTGACAGGGTCGGTAGAGACTTCGAAAGAGGAACATACTCGGCTTGGCGCCGACCTTTTGGCATCGGAGGACGAATGCCATGACGTGCCTCCATGTGTTCGGCATCAGCTGGGCGGGGCTCAAACCGTACCAGACCAGGACATCAACCACGAACGGGTGGAGGGGAAAGCGGAGTCCGGCAATAAGGGAGTCGACCGGAAAGACGCACACGTCCGATGAGGACTTTGTGTTGGCTCGGAAACCCAGCCCGGGTAGGAGCAGTCCATAGTCGGCAGGGATCCGGAAGCCCGCTCGGATCTGGTGAAGGTCACCCTCGGTGAGAGACGAGATGGTATGGTCCACCTCGGACAGCTCCCTCGGCTCATTCTCTTCCACCAACTTAGCCGTGCCCTGGGTCACTCTCTCCAAGGTGTCCTCAGCGTAGTCCCGTACGCCTCCCACGCTCGACAGAGAAATGGGCTGCCGACCGAACGCTCCCGCCGTCTTCGGCGTTTCCACGATCGTGACCACGACCTTGCCCTCCCGGGACACCGCCGCAACCTCCTTAGGCAGCTCAGCCACTTCGCCCTCTCTGTCCGGACGAACGACATTCTGATCGCTCGGCTCCACTACCTCCTTCCCTTTATCCCCTCGGCCAACGGCTTGCTCCGAGGCGGGGGTCTCATCCGTGATCTTAACCATTTTTTCTAAAAGAGAAGGGAAAGAGACTGACCTCGAAGTGACAGCTACGGTCGGAAAAGCTCGCCGGAGACAAGGAACGCTACCACGACAGCTAGCACCGCCACCAGAGAGCTGAAAACTTCGAAGGCAAAGTGAGAACTGAAGAGGGAGAGTAAAAGTAAAAAATGAGACTTGGTCTAAGGGGGGGTGAAGATTTATAGTAAAATGGAACGTCCCTTGGACTTCCAAACGAAAGTTCGCGACCTTTGGGCTGCTCTCGAAACGTCGCGAAGGTCCAACGCAACTGCCTTCCTCACCAAGTCAACTAGCTCGGCGCAATGGGATCTGAATCCGAGCTACACGCAACCCGAGCCAGATTACACAAACTCCGGTCGGTCTCCGAGCAAGTACCTTTCCGAGCCTACAAACGGAGAAAACACACTTTCTCCTCAACTTTCGTGCATGATCTCGACCAGACGGCCCTGATCTCGCCGAGGACACTAAACGACAAGATAGTGTTTTCTTGAGAAATGTGCCCGTCTCGAGATGCAAGCCGCCATCCAACTGTTCAGATTGCGTCATGTCGCTCGGACTGCCTACATCTGCTCCATGTCATCCGACGGATCCGGGTGTGCCACATCGCCCGGGCGATTGAACCCTCGGATACCTCACCTCTGTCTGAAGAAACCAGAAAAAGTTTTGATTCAAAGTTTTAAGGCGCCGCCCTCGGCGAGTACCCCCCAGGACCCGGGTCTCGGCCGATATTCCGCCGACCCACGGGCCCCGGTCGAAAGCAGATCAACACCCAGAGATCAGGAGAAGCGCACCATTCCGAGCTAGTTGATTGCAACTGGAAGGCTCGACCTGGCAGAGGACTCTGGCAACAGAGCCTTCACAGTTGCAAACAACAAGCTCAGATGGTCCGGAAGTCGGAGCCATGATCTCCCCCGACGCTGACACCCACGGCGGGGCAGTCAGAGTCCGGAGAAGATCATGGTAGAGGAACGACCGCTCGTCCTTCCGAACAAGCTCACCCCTCGGATTCGGACATGGATGATCACCTCTTCCACCATGATCTCTGCCGACCCTGACACCCGCTGCGGAGCAAACAGAGTAGGCAGAAGATCTTGGTGGAAGAACGACCACCCGTCCTTCCGAAGTAGCTCACACCCCGGGTCCGGACTATGGTCGTCGCCATTACTGCTTTATTCTCTCCCGCTCCTGACATCCCCTTCGGAGCCGTGAGGAACGGGAGAAGAACAAGGCAACAGGGCGATCACCCGTCTTTCCGAAGTAACTCATCCCTCGGGTCCGGACTATGGTCGTCGCCACTACTGCCTCGTTCCCCCCCCCCGCTCCTGACATCCACTTTGGGGCCGTCAGGAGCAGGAGAAGAACCAGGCAGAAGAGCAACCACCCCTCCGGACCTCAAAAGAGAAGTTACCCAAGGTAGATACCACCGAGGTCTAAAACTCAACATTGCTGCGACTGAAATAACAAGGGGAATGGAGTACTTATAGCTTAACCTCCAAGAACCAGCCATTATGATCCTCGGAAGTTGAAACGCCACACATTAATTGAAGGAGTTATCCTTAATGACCTGGAGAAGGTGGAACGCCGCACAAACCCTGGAGCACCAGTAATGTCCTTGGGAACAGGATCGTCTCGAGAACGGATTGCGCCACATCGCTCGTCCTGCCGAAACCCTCTGTCTCCGGTCGGATTCCGAGCAAGTGCCTTTCCGAGTTCGCAAACGGAGAAAACACACTTTCTCCTCAACTTTCGCACATGATCTCAATCAGACGGCCCAGATCTCGCCGAGGACGCTAAACGACAAGATAGTGTTTTCTTGAGAAATGTGCCCGTCTTGAGATGCGCGTCGTCATCCAATGGCTCAGACTGCGCCACGTCGCTCGTCCTGCCGAAACTCCCTATCTCCGGTTGGATTCCGAGCAAGTGCCTTTCCGAGTTCGCAAACGGAGAAAACACACTTTCTCCTCAACTTTCGCGCATGATCTCAATCAGACGGCCCAGATCTTGCCGAGGATGCTAAACGACAAGATAGTGTTTTCTTGAGAAATGTGCCCGTCTTGAGATGCGCGTCGTCATCCAATGGCTCAGACTGCGCCACGTCGCTCGTCCTGCCGAAACTCCCTGTCTCCAGTCGGATTCCGAGCAAGTGCCTTTCCGAGCTCGCAAACGGAGAAAACACACTTTCTCCTCAACTTTCGCGCATGATCTCAATCAGACGGCCCAGATCTCACCGAGGACACTAAACGACAAGATAGTGTTTTCTTGAGAAATGTGCCCATCTTGAGATGCGCGTCGTCATCCAACGGTTCAAATTGCGCCACGTTGTCCGGACAGCCGAACCCCCTGCCTTCGGTCGGCTGCCGTACGAGCGCCTTTCCGAGCTTGAACTTGCCCCGCGTCATCCGACCAAAGCTACGAGCACGACAAACCCCCTAGTCTCCGGTCGGCATCCGAGCAAGTGCCATTCCGAGCTCGTAAACGGAGAAAAAAGACACCGAGCTACTACGACCGTTGGATCTCTCAGAAATTCGTGCTTTTAATGATGAACGGTCCAGATTGCGCCACGTGCGCTAAAAGACAAGATAGTGTTTTCTTGGAAAACGCGCCACCATCCGATGGCTCAGATTGCGCCACGTCACTCGGAACGCCGAACCCCCTAGTCTCCGGTCGGCAGCCGAGCAAGTGCCATTCCGAGCTCGCAAACGGAGGAAAAATCTGCCGAGCGATGGAGACCGTCAGATCTCTCAGAAAATCATGCTCAACGATGATCAGAGGTCCAGATTGCGCCACGCCATAAATCAGTATTAAAAATCGTTTTTTATTTATTTAAATCGCTTTATTTATTTAAAAATTGCGAAAAATTGCTAAAAATTTGGGAAATTTAACTAAAAATTCTAGAAAATAATTGAAAATTCGGGGGTGTATCTTTGGGCCCCTGAACGAACAATTATTGCCCAGAATGCACTGTTAAGGCCCCCCGAACGATTAGTAAACACATTGCAAAATTAAATAAATAATCCGAGAAAAATAGATGAAAGACGCCAAATACTCGATATGGCTAGGAAACAGCACATAGCATCAAAAAGTTACCTCACTACCCCCTTCAAGATCCTAAGTCCTCCATATGGACTCCGATACAACTCCGCTAGCCACCAAAACAGTCAAACTACTCCTCAAAGGCTGATCACGCTCAGTCTTTAGGAGTGGGGGGCTCGTGATATGGCTAAAAATGGGGTTAAATCGGAACCGTCCAGATTGGGCACGGATCTTGAAGCTCGGGGGTAAAAAGGTAATTTCACATACAAGCGGATCCAAAGCGGGTACTGAATCTCCTTCTCGCATATCCAATAACCCACGAATGGATCCACACCTATTGGGTACGGGTTCCGACCCGAGACGAACCCAAACCAACAAGAGACAAATCAGGATCCATGATTTGGCCGAGTCAATGGCCCTGATTTGCTCTCACCGGGAATCAAGGAAAGATTTCCTAAAACAGACTGAGGATTTTGCTCCCGGCTGTTACACAGGAGATCAGACCCTTAAACAACTCCCCTGGCGACTATAAATACCACCCCTCTGCCTCCATGACCAGGTTAATCATTTTTTCACCACTTTAAGCTCTTTCTTAATCTCTTCTGATTACTGACAAGAGCGTCGGAGGGTGCGTCGCCGGAATCAACCCCGGTGTTTCGCACTTCCTTGCAGGTCGCGGCAGGAGCAAGAAGGTTGAGTCAACTGTTCAGGTTTTTCTCGGACTCACAAATTCTATCTGTTTACCCCCACACCGAAATCAGCGGTAACATATAGCATAGAGGATTTCAATATGACCATCAATTCATCAATCAAATTTTCACACGCATGATAACAAAACAATATCAATCCTAACATGATTTCTATTCTAGAAGTCATGAGAAACACCCACCTTTTGAAGAAATAAACGAAATCCCGTAAAGCTTCCTAGTACGATAGTATGACTCCTCCTCCTTGCTCCTTGCCAAAACAAGAATCCCTTCAGTAGTGATGACCGGCCTCCAATAACACTCACTCACAATTCTCTTAAAAATATATTTTCTTCTTTCAATAAAATTTTAGTGTAGAAGACAATTGAGTGAGAGGGGTATTTATACTCAATCTTTGGGTGAGATGGAGGGCTAGGATTTAGTAGATGGTTATAGAATCAAGGGTTAGGATGAGAGTAGGAGTTGTAGTAACTACCCACACTCTAGGTAACCACCCATGCACTAACCCCACTTCTTTCAAAACCGGCCAAAATAGTGTGCTCATGCACGTGTACGTGCAATGCACGTGCATGCACTAGTTCTCTATTTTAAAGTTGTACATTATAAAAAAAAATATTTAAAAAGGTGTTCCACATTACAAGTTGTAATTAAAATAGAAATAATTCATGGGCTTAAATTGATTGGCCAAAATAATAGTTTTACAAAAATAAATAAATTAGATTTGGGCTTATGTTTATTTGAAGATAAGGGCCTTTATAAAAATAATTAAGAACACATATACTTATATATATACTCACCATCCATAATGAAAATAATTATAAGATTTCATATTACGAAAATTGCACGTGCACACTGCGTGCAAAAATCAATAAATAATTTTCATAAATGAAAATCGGGGTATTACATGAAGTGATACCTAGGTAGTAATAACCACAAGACTTGATACATGAAACTTGAACTTGATACAAGCTTACTTGATACCTGATTACATGATACATGATACATGAGGCTTGATACTTGTACTTGACAACTTGACACTGGACTTGAGACTTGTTACTTGACACTTGTACTTGATACTTGTCACTTGATGTTGGATACCTTTACATGTTCACTTGCCACTTACTCCACTATTAGTATTTGTTACCCAACCTGGTTACTTGAGTTGTTCTTCTTGCTAGCTAGTTTCTTAAATTCCCACTACTTGTTGCATCCCTATTACATTCTTGATTCCAAATCTTGTTCCATGCTGCTTGTACTTGTTTTACTATTTGTGACCCTAACTTGCACTAAGGGCGTTTCTCTTGTTTTCTCTATTTCTCCTTTTATATTTATAAACAGACTTTGGAGACGTGTTGCCTGCTGGAATTGGTGAGCAGAGATTTTAGGCTTCAAATGGAGAAAGGACATGCTTAAATTATTTATTTTTCTTTGAGTTATTTATTTCTTACTACTTAAAACTTGTAACGGACTTATGTTCCCGAGTTTTATCTTTTGATCCATACTTGAAAACTATTTGGATATTATTATTTATTTCAATTATTTTTCTGTTGCTTAATAAATTATTTATGCATGCTTAGTTGTGTATATCTTGTTATATTATTGTTGTGATGCTGAGTCGATCCTACAGCTTATGGATGATGTTAAAATCATTCGTTGGGCTTCGTAACGATCTCGTATTCCATGTTTTTGGGAAGCGGGGTGTGACAAGGTTTTTAGTGGTATCAGAGCCAGGTTTGGCTATTGTGTTAGTTGACTAATACATTAGACAGGCTTGACTCAGTCAGGATTAACTCAACATTTAATAAGCCATGTAATTGCATGAAAAATTAATTATCAACTTGATCTGGATACTGATTGTTTTGGGTTTGTGCAGGTTATGGCTCATAAGAATGTTTCGTCCTCACAATCTGGGGGTGATCAGTCAAGGAGCCTGCTATTTTACAAGTGTTGTAGATGCAGCGTGAACAAAATGAGCGGCTGATGCAACAAATGATGCAGATGCAACGAGAACATGGTGAACTGTTGAGGGCAGCCTTGGAAGCTGCCAACAGGGAGCCTCCTGTACCTATGCCTGGGGTGTTGCCACCGAGGCCTGGTAATGTAGCGGACTTTATGAGGCTACACCCAGACAAATTCTCAGGTACAGAAGGTTTCCTGGAAGCCGAGCAATGGCTCATCAGGACGGAACAGCTATTGATCGCAGCGCGAATTGCTGATGTGGATCGTGTGGATGTTGTGAGCATCCAGCTTTTTGACCTCGCCCACATCTGGTGGCGAGCTGAGATGGAACGGCTAGGGCGCCCCATCGCCTGGGCCATCTTCAGAGAGAGCTTCAATGGGGTAACCACGGTACTGGGAACCTCGTTGGTGACTTCGACCTCGGCATCGGTCTCGTCCTCCCCTTCTTCATCTTCCCCCTCGGATTCGGGGTCGAAGCCATCGACGTGGCCCGGGAACAGCCTCCACCCCGAGACGTCCACCTCGGGGTACTCCTTCGACACCCGGGCGATGGTTTCGGCATAAGCCTTGGCCATGTTTTGGGCGAGGTACCCTTGCGCCTTCGCCAAAGTCGCGTCCTCCACCGCCTTCACTGCCGCCGCCTTCGCCTCCTCGGCTTCGGCCAACTGCTTGGCCGCCCCCTCCTTCTGGCGAAGGAGGTCACTCTCCAGCCTCGCCACTTCGGCCTCGAGGTGCTCGATCCTCGCCGACCTCCCTTCGTGCTCGACGCGAAGCTTGTCGAGCTCATTCGACATCCGAGCCTTCTCGTTACGAGCCTGGTCGGACTCTTGTTTCATCTCCTTCTCCAGAGCTGCCATCCTCTCGGTGAGGTGCCCGAAGTGGACGATGATCTGCGACAAAGAAGAAAGGACTGAAAGAGTTAGAAAAATTGAGGTTAAAGAAATTCAACAATACCGAAGATCAAACACTTACCGAAACCGCTGAACGAGCGATCTCGATGACATCGTCACCTTCTCGACCGGCCTCCATGGCGGCTCGGTCCTTCGGCGTGGCGAGGTGCTTGACGGCCTGCATGCTCGCCAGGGAGTTCCCAATGCTTCTGAACTTGCCAGTCTGGAACGTGAATCCTTTTATGCTCCTCCGTCAGGAGCTCCTCGGCTACTGCCGTCAGCGGCGGCATCATCATTCCGAGGGTGGCGGCGATGGGGAACTCGCCGGCAGCGGCCGAAGCCGAAGTCCCGGCCACGGGGGCAACGGGACTGTCGAGGGTCTCCACCTCCTCGACCGAGGCTGTGATCCTCGGAGTCTTTGGGGTCGGCAACTTGGTCGCGACCCTCTTGCGCTTCTTCGGCGCCTTGCTGGCGAGCCCAGCCCTGAGAGCAACCACTGCATCGTAGTCCATCGACTCTACATTCAAAACAAAGGTTGGTTAGTGCATTACAAGTAGCGAGAAGTAAGGTACGGAAAACAAAGTATAACAAAAGCCGCGTACTGGGATCTACGCGGCAGAGCCCTCCCTTGTACAGAATGTCCTCGATGAGCTCCTTCCAATCGTACTTCGACCGATCTAGGAGAGTCCGGACTGCCTCTTCTTCTTCAACACTGAGCTTCGGCAATGCCCTCGCCCTCTTCGGCACCCCTTCTACCCAGTTGGAGGGGATCGGCCAGGCCTCCCGACTCCGTACAATCATGAACTTCTCCCGCCAATGCTTGATGGAGTCGGGGCATATGACCAGCCTGCCGCCGTGCCTTGGAGTCAAATAATACCGGTACTCCGACTTGTTCCCTTGGTGGAGCCGATATAGAGCCCGAAGCACGTTCAGCTGCGGCTGAATCCCTGCAGCTTGGCAATGGAGCACGAAGCCATTTATCACTCGCCATGCGTTCGGCATGAGTTGGATAGGGCTGACCCCGAACCAACTCACCACGGTAACGGTGAATGCGTGGAGAGGCAGCCGAGCCCCGGCGATGAAGGCATCGACCGGCCAGCAACACATCGTCACTGGCAACGGCGAATTGGCCCTAACCCCGGGACCCGGCAGCATGAGTTCGTACTCCTCCAGGATGTGAAAAGAATCCCGGATCACTGCCAAGTCCTCCTCGCGCAGGATTGACACCGTCTCGTCCGCCTCCGTCGTCTCCCTCGCTGCGTTCTCCTCAAAGGATCTCCCCCTCCCGTGGACGATTCGCTCGGCTTGGTCCTCCGGGAGCTGCCGAACTCTATGAAGCCCGGTCAGCGGCCCTGGTAGTTGTCCGAACTCCCCCATCCGCTTCGGATCCTCCACAATCGAATCCTTGCCGAATACCTTCTTGCCTTTAGTAGGAGTTGAATCCTCGGCAACTTCGAGGGAGGGCTCGGACCAAGAGATCGACTCGGAGACAGAAGCAACAGACATAGTCTACGGAATAAACTAAGCATAAATTACCTTGAAAAGTTAGCTGCCTGAAAACTTCGCCGGAAAAACAAACGTCGACCACCGGGAGCTCTCGCTTAGCACAAATAATCGCCTGAGCAAAAGAGAAGAGAAGTGAGAAATGAGAGTGGGGGGGGGGGGGTGGGGTTTTATAGAGAGGGGCACGCTAAACGAGGATAATGGGCTTGTACTACCGGCCTATTTACGCAAAACGACAAAAGCGACCTCAATCGTCGCCTTGTTTACCACACCAAACCGTACGCTGCATTTAATGAGCATCCCATCTGACAGAAGCTCAGAGGTCACCGCACTTAATAAACGTCCCATCTGTCAGGGTTGTCAGAAATTCAGAAGGCGCACAGTTGATACAAACTCCTATGCCGAAAAACGACAAGTTACGGACCTCGGCACCAGCTGCCGAGCGTTATTGACACTGACCCCGTTACGGGGGGAAAATGGACCTCGGCACCAGCTGCCGAGCGTTCTTGACACCGACCCCGTTACGGGGGGAAGATGGACCTCGGCACCAGCTGCCGAGCGTTCTTGACACCGACCCCGTTACGAGGGGAAGATGGACCTCGGCACCAGCTGCCGAGCGTTCTTGACACCGACCCCGTTACGGGGGAAAAATGAACCTCGGCACCAGCTGCCGAGCGTTCTTGACACCGACCCCGTTACGGGGGAAAAATGGACGTTGGCACCAGCTGCCAAGCGTTCTTGACACCGACCCCGTTACGGGGGAAAGATGGGTCTCGGCACCAGTTGCCGAGCGTTCTTGACACCGACCCCGTTACGGGAGAAAAATGGACCTCGGCACCAGCTGCCGAGCGTTCTTGACACCGACCCCGTTACGGGGGAAAAATGGACCTCGGCACCAGCTGCCGAGCGTTCTTGCACCGACCCCGTTACGGGGGAAAAATGGACCTCGGCACCAGCTGCCGAGCGTTCTTGACACCGACCCCGTTACGGGGGAAAAATGGACCTCGGCACCAGCTGCCGAGCGTTCTTGACACCGACCTCGTTACAGGGAGAAAATGGACCTCGGCACCAGCTGCCGAGCATTCTTGACACCAACCTCGTTACGGGGGAAAAATGGACCTCGGCACCGGCTGCCGAGCGTTCTTGGCACCGACCCCGTTATAGGGGAAAATTTGGACCTCGGACCTCGCCAACGCACACAATCAAGCCGAGGTCCCTCTCCTCTCTGGAAAGAAGAGCCGAACTGCCTGTAGACCTCGGTCCCCTAGTCAGCGAGCTCTAGAGGGGGTCGGGAGAGTGAAACAAGCCTGTAGCCCACACAACGGAGGAAAACGACCAACCCATCCACCAAGATATCGCGAAAAAGACAATTAAAAATTCGAAGGGATGGGGAAGAACTCCTGAAAGGCGGTTGTAGGCTTGGAAAGCATCTTCTAGCTCCTAAACAAGCAATTGATGCCAAGAACAACCTTTTAAGACCCCCGAACGACGAGTTGACGCTTTGCGAAGATAAGATGATGTTCCTGCAAAAATACCACATGACCATGAGAGCTCATGAGCAACTCAGAGCCCGATCCACTTGGAAAATCACCTCACTACCCCCTCCAAGATTCAAAACCCTCCATTTGAACTCCGATACGACTCTGCTAGCCATTAAAACTGTTAAACTACTCCTCAAAGGCTGATCAAGCTCAGCCTTTAGGAGTGGGGGGCTCGTGATATGGCTAAAAATGGAGGTTAATCGGAACCGTCCAAATCGGGCACGAATCTTGAAGCCCAGGGGTAAAAAGGTAATTTCAACTACCAATAGGATCTGAGATGGGTACTGGGTCTCTTCGTTAAAGACCCAATAACCAACAAACGGATCCGCTTCAATCGGGCGCGGGATTCAACCAGCCCTAAAGCCCGATCAGAGGGATAGAATTAGGGTTTCTGATTAGATCCTAATCAACGGCCCTGATTCATGCCTATCCCTCCACTGGAAATTAGGGATTACATTCCCAATCTGTTTACAAGGAGTATATTATCAGATCACGGGGATTACATTCCTAATCCGTTCCCTAAGACGCCTATAAATACCCCACATCCATCTCCATTAAGAGGTAATCAATCTTTCTCCAGTTTTTGCGCTCTTTCATAGTCTTCCTAGATTACTGACTTGAGCGTCGGAGGGTGCGTCGCCGGGAACAACCCCGGTGTCTCGCACTTTTTGCAGGTGTACGGCGGGAGTGACGATCAAACTCCGACGGAACAGGTATACACGTTTACTATTCAGTTTCCCTAAGAATCTACAAATACTATCTGTTTGCCCCCACACCAAATTTAGCGGCAACACTCACGAAGTTTTTTCCCGACGTCACTAGGAACGAAATGGAGCGGCAACTTGTCGCGCTCACACAGGTTCGTCAGATAGTATTTATTATGCAATTTTTTCATTGTTAATTCATGATATATCAATGTTTAACTAAGAAACTATCTTGAATCAGGGGAGTCGGACCGTAGACGAGTATGCTGTGGAGTTTACCCGACTGAGTTGCTTTGCCACGTCCATGGTGGCGAATGATGAGGATAAGGGCTGCCGTTTCTTACTGGGCTTGGACATTGAGATCCAGGATCGCCTAGCTGCTTTGAGACTCCGATCCTACGCTAACATCCTGGAGGTCACCAGGAGCCAGGAACAGACCAGTAGGCGGAAGCGTGTCATTCAGCGGTCTGCTCGCACCCTGTCGCTACTAGGCCCACTGGAGGGCCAATCAGGAGGCCAGTTCCAGCCCATCCTGCCAGGGCTGCTCCCTATCCTGCTGCTGCTCCACGGAGAGAGGGTTACTGTGACTTCTGTCAGATTACAGGGCAGATTGCGCAAAGATTGCAGGCAGGCCAACGGTCGATGCTTCGGGTGTGGTGCTAGTGATCACACCGTTCGGGACTATCCGCAGAAGAGGTTTGTGCCACCTGCTGGTGCGCTAGCTCAGGGTCAGGTCAGGCCGTCACTTCCTCCCCAGTATCAGATCGTCGTTCAGAGGACCGCTGCCCCGAAGAGAGGTCAGGCCTTCAACCTGACTGCAGGGGAAGCCAAGACCGCAGAGGAGGTCGTTGCAGGTATATTTGTGTTTTGTTGTTTATTACCAGTTCCCTGCTTTACTTGTTTATCTTGCATCATACATTGTGTAGTTCTTTTCACACATGTATCTCTCATTCTTTATTATCCTGCACTATTCTTCTTTTCCCATATTTTTGATTCTATCATAGGTATCATTCTAGTTCATTCTCTTCCTGCCCATGTCCTATTTGATTCCGGGGTGACCCATTCTTTCGTCTCCTCCTGCTTTGTGGATCAGCATTAGTTGGAATGCAGTGCTGTGCCGGCATCTTGGAACATCACCACAGGTGGCGGTGTTGTCGTTTGCTCCACGGAGTGCAAGCAGAGCCCTATGGTTATTGGGGGCATAGATTTCAAGGCATATCTGATAGTGATTGGCAATTCAGGGTTTGATGTGATTATCGGCATGGATTGGTTAGGGGAGTCTCATGCTGTTATTGATTGTCGAGGGAAGAAGGTTGTGTTCAGGATTCTGGAGCATGCAGAGTTTGAGTTCCATGCTGGGGAGACAACCCTTGGGCGTGGTAAGAAAGTGGCAGATGAGGAAGGTTGTGCAATGGAGTTGCACATAGGCTGTGAGGCTGCGCCTCTTGTAGTGCGAGAATTCCTAGATGTGTTCCTAGAGGAATTGCCCGAGTTACCTCCAGATCGAGAGGTGGAATTCAGCGGTTCAGCTGGGTACAGTGCCGATATCGAAGAGCCCGTGCAGGATGGCGCCGATTGAGCTAGCAGAGCTGAAGGTGCAGATTCAGGGTTTGTTTGATTTGGGGTTCATCAGGCCCAGTGTATCACCATGGGGAGCTCCTATTCTGTTCTTCAATAAGAAGGACGGAAGCCGCAGGTTATGCATGGATTACCGAGAGCTGAACAGTGTCACTGTGAAGAATCGGTATCCACAACCCAGGATCGACGACTTGTTTGATCAGTTGGGCGGTGTGCAGTCTTTTCAAAGTTGGACCTTCGCTCGGGGTACCATTAGGTGAAGGTGAAGGCAGCAGATGTGCCGAAGACTGCGTTCAGGACCAGGTACGGCCATTATGAGTTCTTGGTGATGCCCTTCGGTGTCACGAATGCCCCAGCAGTGTTTATGAGCCTGATGAACAGATTTTTCTCCCAGTTCCTAGAAAGATTTGTTGTGGTCGACATCTTGGTGTATTTGCAGAACTGGGAAGAGCATGTTGAACATCTGAGATTAGTCTTCTAGACTCTGAGGGAGAATAAGCTCTTTGGGAAACTCAGCAAGTGCGAGTTTTGGCTTGACCGAGTCACATTCTTGGGACATATTATCTTGGGCGAGGGAATCTCTGTTGATCCGTCCAAGATTGCTATAGTGAAGGATTGGCCGGTGCCAAAGTCAGTTTCAGAGGTGAGGAGTTTTCTCGGGCTAGCAGGGTATTATAGGAAGTTTGTCCAAGACTTCTTGGAGATTGTTGGGCCGTTGACTAGACTGACAGGGAAGGATCAGAAGTTTGTTTGGAATGAGGCCTGCAGTGAATCCTTCGCTGAGTTGAAGAGCAGGTTGACGTCAGCACCAGTGTTGACTATACCAGATGGTTCGGGTGGGTTCGTGATTCACTGTGACGCTTCAGGCAGAGGTCGAGGTGCAATATTGATGCAGAAGGGTCGGGTTGTTGCTTATGCCTCCATGCAGTTGAGGCCGCACGAGAAAAACTACCCTACTCATGACTTGGAGTTGGCAGCGGTGATTTTTGCTTTGAAGTTGTGGCGACACTACTTACTTGGAGACCGAGTGGAAATCTTTACTGACCACAAAAGTCTCAAGTATGTCTTCACTCAGAAAGTGCTGAACATGAGACAGAGGTGCTGGTTAGAGTTGATGGCCGACTATGACATCAGTTTACAGTATCATCCCGGTAAGGTGAACTTGGTGCCAGATGCGTTGAGCAGGAGGCCAGTCGTCATGTTCTTGACTCAGCAGAAGGAGCTTATTGAGCAGATGAGAAAGTTGGATCTGAATGTGATTTTGCTGGGCACCGATCGGAGTTGTATGATGCTTCAGTTGCAGTCGTCTCTGGTAGAGCAGATTAAGGAGGCACAGGTAAGTGATGAGAAGTTACAGAAGTTCAGGGCAGAGGTTGAGGCAGGTACGGGAACCGATATGGTCATTCACCCAGATGGATCACTTCACTTTGGGGCTAGGTTGCGTGTCCCAAAGGAAGAAGTGTAGCGCCCCGAATTTCTAATATGAGACTTAGAAAATACGTGGCACTTTCCCAGCGATCCACTTCAATGTAACAACATACATAGTCCAAAAACACAAATTATTTTATTCCAAACATTAATACAAATATCTTTTCAAATTGCAGCGGAAATACAAACACTTTAAATTACAACAATTCCTTTTACAATACTCTTCTTTACAAAATCACACAAGGCTCTATTATATCACTCATAATTTCTAAAGCTAACCCAAGCATCCAAGCCTCCAAACTCTAAGCAACCTGCATCATATGAGGCTAGAGTTGAACCCTAACCCCCAAACTACGGGGTTAGCCATAAATGGTGTGGGTGATATAAACAACAAACATAAATAAACAATAAACATAAATTCTCAAGCAACATGTACTGAACAAAAATACATAAACTGAACATGTAATATGAAACAAGAAACGATAGGCCAGTACATGCGTGAACCAAGTCGAGAATCAATAACACCGATCAAATATCCATCAATCAATCACTCTAAAAAATGTACAGCTCAACTGTACTGTACAGTCGACTGAATAAGGCACCAGTCGACTGATCACTCCCAAACACCTGATTATCAAACATTCTCAATATCACGTTACATGTCCAACGATCAATCACTAATAATGCCATAGATCGGATATTCGGTGATCAGTCACTAATAGTAACTCCCAACACCGCAGATTCTATCCATCTACAAAGACTAAAGATAACACAGATCGGATATTCAGTGATCAGTCACTAATAGTAACTCCCAACACCGCAGATTCTATCCATCTGCAAAGACTAAAGATAACACAGATCGGATATTCGGTGATCAGTCACTAATAGTAACTCCCAACACCGCAGATTCTATCCATCTACAAAGACTAAAGATAACACAGATCGGATATTCGGTGATCAGTCACTAATAGTAACTCCCAACACCGCAGATTCTATCCATCTACAAAGACTAAAGAAAACACAGATCGGATATTCGGTGATCAGTCACTAATAGTAACTCCCAACACCGCAGATTCTATCCATCTACAAAGACTAAAGACTTGAAAGAACACTCAAGATTCTGAAAAAACTCATCATCATCAGTCGACTTATACTGCAGTAAGTCGGCTGCCCCGAGAACCAATATCCAAGATTATAACAAGTGCTATAAGTCGACTTAATAACCCATCAGTCGACTTACCCGAGACAATTTACCAATAATTCTCAAGAAACATTCCAAACACTATAGTCGACTTAAAGAAATCATCAGTCGTCTGTCCCGACGAGAAACTGAGACACTTTACAAACAATTATCCAGTAGACCAGTCGACTGTATAGGGTCTTAGTCGACTGTCCCGAATGAATCCTCAAAAGTCTAAAGGTGCATCAGTAGCGTCGTACCAGTCGACTGAATCGTAGACCAGTTGACTGTCGGCCTACAATTCGCACAGATTAGGTCTGTAATCAATAATCAATACTGGAGTCTATCTCAATACCAAATCTCTTCCTCAACTCAAACCTAATCCGGTTCGTAATCACAAGATCCAGAGATGCAACCATCCAATTTCTTATTTTCATAACTTTACTCAAATCTTAACATGTCTCAGGCAATCAAGAATTGTCAATCGAGATCTACTAATCTTTCATGGATTTCACATGCATATTACGAATAACAACCATGGCATCGATTTCATACAAGATACGAAAACATTAAACAAAATAGCATGCAATCATACACATAAACAAAACAAGTCCATATCACTCACCTTTAGAATTGCAAAGATCCAATGGAAAGCCTTCTTCTTGCTAGATCCAAGGACTTCTTCCTCAATCACCAAGAGAATAAGAGATGCAATAAAATCTGAGTTGTGCAGCGAATGACGGCTGCAAACTCTCTTATATAGGCCGGGAATCAAGTATTAGGGTTTCCAAATATATTTGCAAAACAATCCCTTCAGAATACAATTATATATATATATATATATATATATATATATATATCTACTCTTGGAAATTCATCTAAAATTCATTAAATTTAGGATTTAAAAGTAAATATATTTCTAAATCTTAACCAATACCGTTCAAAACTTCCAGAATGCTAATTTTGCATTTTAGCCCTTAAAATGTCAATTTTACAAAAAGGTCCTTCTTTTATCAAAAATTGCAAATAGTTCAAATTAATTTCAGAAAAATCTGGAAAAATACTACATAATTCCAAAATAATAAATAATGATTTTTCATAAAGAAATCTTAATTTTCCAAACTTCTCAAGAGTCATTTGCACGTGTACCAAAGATAAATCTTTTAGAAAATATCAATTAAATCCTCAAAATTCATTTAAATTCATTTTCAAATAATTAAAATAATATTTGAAAATACGGGGTTCTACAAGAAGTCAGGCAGAAATTGCTCGAGGAAGCCCACCAGTCGACAAACTCTATTTATCCCGGTGGTACCAAGATGTACCGGGATTTGAAGCTCCACTTCTAGTGGCATGTTATGAAAAGAGTAGTAGCCAGATTTGTGTCTCAGTGCTTAAACTGCCAGCAGGTGACGGCAGAACATCAGAGGACCGCTGGACTTCTTCAGCCTCTTCCCATTTCGGAGTGGAAGTGGGAGCATATTACCATGGACTTTGTGACCGCCTTGCCAAGGAGTCCTAAGGGGCACAACGCCATATGGGTGATTTTCGACAGACTGACGAAGAGTGCTCACTTCATCCCCTTCAGAGTTGGTCAGTCTACTGAGAGTCTCGCAGAGAGGTACACGCATGAGATTGTCAGGCTACATGGGGTCCCGGTCAGTATTGTATCCGACAGGGATACCAGGTTCAGATCTCAGTTTTGGGAGAGCCTTCATAGTAGTCTCGGGAGCAAGTTGAAGTACAGTACAGCTTTCCACTCTCAGACAGACGGGCAGTCAGAAAGGACCATTCAGACATTAGAGGACATGTTGAGGTCCTGTGTACTCAAGTTTGGAGGGTCTTGGGAAGATCACCTGCACCTGGTTGAGTTCTCGTACAACAATAGCTATCAGCCAGTCTTAAAACTGTACTGTACGAGGCATTGTATGGTCGGAAGTGTAGGTCACCAGTGTACTGGGACGACATTGGTGAGAGGAAATTGTTGGGGCCAGAATTGATCATCAAGACACTCAATGCAGTGGCTCAGATCAGGAAGCACCTTCTGGCAGCACAGGATAGGCAGAGGAAATGGGCAGATGTCCACAGAAGACCCTTGGAATTTGAGGCGGGAGACCATGTGTTCCTTAAGGTATCACCGTGGAGAGGCGTTATCCATTTCGGAGGTGGAGGCAAGCTAAGCCCCAGGTTCATCGGGCCTTTTGATATTGTGGTGCGAGTAGGCAAGGTGGCCTATCGACTTGCATTGCCACCGGCTCTATCTGGGGTGCATAATGTCTTTCATGTCTTCTAGCTCAGGAGATACATCAGGGATGAGAGCCATGTGATCGACTACTCGGAGTTGTCGGTGCAGCCGGGTCTGTCTTGTGAGATTCCGCCAGTTACTATCTTGGACAGGCGTGAGAAGATGTTGAAGAATAAGGTCATCAAGCTGGTTTGAGTTGCTTGGAATCCTCACTTGCCGGGTGAGTCGACTTGGGAATTGGAGAAGGAGGTTCAGCGGAAGTTTCCCCATCTATTTCAGTAGTCTTTGTTTGTTATTGTTCTTCTTTTCCTTGGGGGGGGGGGGGGTTACCCTATGTACCACTTGTCTGAATTTCGAGGACGAAATTCTGCTTGTTAGGTGGGAAGGATTTGTAACTCCTATTTCCCGTATCTGTATTTTTCTGCTGTATTTTAATTCATTGAATTCTTGTATCAATTTGAGATCTGTTCTTGTTCCAATTCTTATAAAAATCTTTTCTTTTATTTCGACTTAATTTTGTACCAATATTTGTTGCAAATTTCATTGTTCTTATCTGCTTTGATTGTTGTTCTTCATGGAGAGTTGACTGTTTCACTCCATCCATTTCATTTTCCCCTATTACAGAGAATTTTGACCCAATCTCTGGTTGGATCCCACTCTGACCTGCTATCCAATTAACCCAATACCCGAACCCTAACTATTTAAACGTTAACCTACTCTACCCTAACTGTAATTTACTTTCACTGTTTTAACCTAAATAATCCAGCCGCCAAACCTTTCCCCTACTGTTCCATCTTCGTCCAAACCATCGACTTCTTCACCTCACTCCCGACCCTTCGACTTCCACCGCCGCCTCACCATCTCCTCGTCGTCCTCATCCCCTAGCCCTTCACCATCGTCTCCTTGCGCCGCTCTCACCACAACCCTGTCGTTGAGCCGTCACCATTATTGTCGAGGCCATTGTCTTCCTCATCCCCATCATTTTGCCATTCGCTAAAACCCATTACCCATTCCCTAGTGCTCCTCGTCATCACCCCCCACCTCTACTCATCCTCTCCGTCGCCTCGTCCAAGCCCAGAACCTCCCTAGATTCGCCATTGCTTGAGTCGCTACGCTCCCCTGTTTTTAAACCAAAAACAGAGCTCCGAGCAGAGCGCTCGCCGCCCCCATCGCCGTCGTCGCCTCTTCGTCGACTGCTCCCCAATCGAGTCTTCAATGCCGCCGCCCAGTCGTCGCATCGCCAGTCGAAGCCTCCACAGTCGCCGTTGATCAAGGTCAGAAGAGAAGTAAGAAGGAGGAAGAAGATTGATTGTTTGAATTTTAGCCACCCGATCTCATCGTGATTGGGATTCGATCTGCGATTGCTATTTGGTGATCCAGTGTGGGATCAGTTACTGCTGTAATACCCTGATTTTTCAATTAATGAGAAATTATTCATTTTGCACGTGTTGTGCACGTGCAATATTTTTGGACTATTTTATCATGATGTGTATGTTTGAATATAATTTTCTCAAAATTATTTTAGTACAAAAGCCTTCTTTAAAAGCCTTATTTGATTTAACTAAAAAGCCTTTTCTTAAAAAGCCCAAAAGCATTTTATTTTATTTATTTTTATAAAATTATTTTGGCCCAAAAAGAAAGCCCATGAATTAATTTATTTTAATTAAACTTGTCATGTAGAAGACTTTTTTAAAACAAAATTATTTTTATACAATTTTGGAATGTACAAATTTGGCCTAGTTGCATGCACGTGCACTACACGTACACGTGCAATGCACACTCACTATGTGAGGCCGGTAGCATTCTTTTTGGAGGGAAAGTTGAATTTTTGGTATGGAGAACATGGGGGTAGTTTCAAGGAGGTGGGTAGTTTTCCTAACTCCTACTTGAATCTAAGCCTTTCATTTTGCAACCACCAAGATGATCTTAGCCCTCCATTCCCCTCATTTTTTAGTATAAATACCCCCCTTCTCATGGCTAATTTTTCATATGCAAAGTATAATTTCTAAAGCTATAGTAATATAATTGTGAGAGTTATAAAAGATAAGAGAGTGTGTGGTTCTTTTGGTTGCTTGGAGTGGCCGGCTAAGGGCTTGGGAAGCATTCGGTTTGGATTGGGAAGCATTCGGCTAGGGCTTGGGAGCTTGGAGTGGTGCACTCTTTGGCTAGGAGGAGGTGTTCTCATCTACTAGGACTTATTGCTTTTGTGTTCTCTCCATTAAGGTGGGTAAAACATTTCATGTTTCTAATATAGGATTCATGCTAGTTATATTGTCAACACTATACATGGAAAATACTAATAAGAGTCCACTCTAATTAAAAAGTTAGTATGAGAATGGCTTAGAATGATGTGATTAATTGTGTATGTGAATTGCTTGCATGAAATTATACCATATGAAGCACTTTCTATGATTATTTAGTTTAATTGAATAATGATGCAATGTGATTAGCATGATGTGTGAAAATCTTTATTAATTACTTGCAAATTGTGTGGTTGAAACATGATAATTGATAAAGATATTAACACTATGGAATTTGAATAGAAAAGTATATTGAATGCTTTGAATTCATGTGTAGAAGTGGCATAGATGAACCAAAGAATTGCTTGTTGTCATCAAATTAGAAATGTACCCAACTTAGTAATTGTTGAGTTTTACCTATTCATGTGTTATATGAATTCTTTTGCTAGTATGAGTATGGGAAAATCCAAAGTTGTATTGTGTTGTGAATGTAGATTTATAACCAGTAAATTATCATGGAAATTTTGGGATAAAAGAGAGATTAGAAGATCAATCGATTCTTTGCAATGTCGAAAATAAAAGATTTGCTAGTTTTAATTAAACAAATTATTAATTTGGGTGGAGAAAATTATGTTTTTAGTACAAAAATTTATTTTACACTTGCTGTTTTGAAGATTGAATAAAGATGAGTAAATCTGGAATTTTTCAGTGGTTTATATAAAGGCAATATGAATCAAATTGTTTTGAACATCGAGTTGATTTCTAAAAACAGTGTGAATATGAAACTAATGGGTTTTAACCCATACTGTTGACAACCTGAGCCAGTGGCTCAGGCGGTCGGGGACTGTGTTCGGTTTCCCTGAGCGGTGCGGTTCGAAACCCGGCCTCACCATCTTTTTACTTGACTGTGTATAAATATATATGAACAGCGAATGATAGCACATATACTTAACGCGCCCTCTTCTAATCGCTAGCACCGGTTGGCCTGATGGCGGGTGCTCTGGCCTTCTTCTCTACTGTGCTGGGTTCGAATCCTTCCCCTAGCACTTAGGGAAAAATATTTTTTTTGGGAGTTTTTGATGTCCAAAAAATGTGAGAAAAATATGGTAATTTTCATAAAAATACAAGGAATTTTATGGGATTGGTTTGGGTATTATTTGAAGAAAATATAATGTAGTTTGTGAACAAATGGTATAATTAAAGCTATAGTTCTAAGGTACTTTTATGGAAATTTTCACTTTATAAAGATATATTGAAATGAATTTATTAGGAAGTAATTGACAAAGAATTTTGTGGTGTGACATGATATTATCAATTTTCACTTGAGGATATTGTGCAAAATGTAAAGTATGGGTGTTTAATTATAAAGTGCATGAGTGCATTGTATGATATTGGAAATTTAGAAATTTTGTTGATGAAATTGTTGGACTTGAATATGAATTTTGAGTTATAAGTATTCATTATGGACTTGTGAACAAAGAGCAATCATGAATAAGAAAGAATATGAAATTGTGACATGGAAGTGGTTATGACTTAAAGATTGTGAAATGAAATTTGAAATAGAGTAGCTAAGTCTCCCCGGCATTGAGAAAAATGAATTGAATTGAAATTAGACCAAGGTTGGTCATGTTGAAATGAATGAATAAGTCCGGATGATGGAGAGGCTAACTCTAGTGATTATTTTGTTCATGATTTTTTAAATAAAACTAAGGACTAGTACATAGTGGAGATGTGATGAAAGTAGAAGAAAAACATGAGTATGAGGGCCAACGGATAGCGGTGTGAGAGCGATTCACAGGTTGCCTGCTTGATGCGTCAAGACAGTGCGTGGGCGCTACTCCGGAATTATCGTCCCGGTGGCGACGCTCGTGGGATGTTCGAGTGGCTATGGGTGGTGCCATTGTTCCATGGCGGAGGCTGAATTGTCCATAGGTTGCCTGCTCGATGCGTCGTGACAGTGCGTGGGATTCCCCTCCAGGCTGCCTGGACATGGGCTCATAGATCATAGGACATCTAAGACACTACCGTAGTTACAGTAGTAGTTTAAGACATAACGGGGGATTGAACCCTATCAAGATGAAGAACGAATAAGGGCTTGCCCTCGGACCTATGTAGTATGGGATGCATAGAATCCGAACAAGTGTGCATTAGTGTCATATAATTAACTGCATTAAGGACTAAGTGCACAATCACAACACGACATCAATAGGGTAGTCCCTTTAGTTTGAAATGTGACAAGTTTGTGTTTGCTAAATATGAAATGTTAAGTTATACTATCTCCGGCAAGCGAGGACGGCCGTGTATAATGATCGTCGGTTGAATAAACTGACGTACCCACAGTCTAACATGCAGGTAAATGTCATGCTAAAGATTAAAGAGGATTTGGATGCTTAAAGATTTTATCAAGCTGTTGTACTGTATTTAATTGTTGTATTTTACTTCCGCTGTGCAAAAGAAAGATGTAATTATAATGTAATCTCTGATGTATGATGAAAAGTTTTAATTTCCCTGTAAAAGTGTACTAAAAAAGTGAAAAGATCCTGTAGAACATCTCGAATTCAGTGTATTTGGGATTCGGGGCGTTACAACTGCTGTGTGCGCTGGTTTTGCTGTGTGGGTGTTTTGCACGTGTCTCGCACGTGCATGCGTGTGTCCGCGCTCGTGTCTCGTCTCTCGGGATTCTCATCCCGTTATTTGTTCATGTTCGAATTCATCGTCTACACCCAAAGGCAAGTATTCTTCTTGTACAAATTTTTAATATGTATAAACTCATATTCACAAATTTTTCAACACTATTTCATATATATAAACTCATATTCACAAATTCTGGATGAACACAAATGCTGTATAGTTTGCTGTTTTGACACATGTTACCACAACTTTCATGTACCTTAATTAGTGTAGTTTCTAGACCTTCTGATGGATTCACTTTTGCTATCTTGTAGCAACGGGAATCACAGTTTTGGTGCAGCAACCTCATGCTGTCCAGATTTGAGATTTTCGTTGTTCTCGATGCTTGATTAATTTTGACCCTCGAACATGTACCCTAATTAACCTAGACTTGTTCCATGTTCTTGATTATGCTTCTTTGACTTGTTTCACACACTTTCATGCTTGCTTAATGATAATAATAAACAACAAGCCGGGGTTTAAGGGAAATACCATAATAGTGGACAATATAGGTAAGTGTACTCGGAAGGGGGCCCGTGTTTCCCAGTACTCGGTTCTTGAACCTGTTGCACGTTGATGTATTCATGGAGCCAGTTATTTGGCTTGTGAACTTATTGTATTTATGAACCCACTGTGTGGGTCTTGAACCTGTTAGTATTCACGAACTTGCTTCGTGAACCTGTTATTTATTTTCATATTCATGAACCGTGCCTGCCTGATACTTGATGCCTGAGTACACCGCCCTATAGACTCCATTACTAGGCCTAAACGAAATTGCATTGACTGTAGCAACCATGTATTAAAAGTATGGATGCATGAATTGCTGCCTAGGTAGTAATAACCACAAGACTTGATACATAAAACTTGAACTTGATATATGCTTACTTGATACCTGATTACATGATACATGATACATGAGGCTTGATACTTGTACTTGGCAACTTGACACTGGACTTGAGACTTGTTACTTGACACTTGTACTTGATACTTGTCACTTGATGTTGGATACCTTTACATGTTCACTTGTCACTTACTCCACTATTAGTGTTTGTTACCCAACTTGGTCACTTGAGTTGTTCTTCTTGCCCACTACTTGTTGCATCCCTATTATATTCTTGATTCCAAATCTTGTTCCATATTGCTTATACTTGTTTTACTATTTGTGGCCCTAACTTGCATTAAGGGTGTTTCTCTTGTTTTCTCTATTTTCTCCTTTTATATTTATAAACAGACTTTGGAGACGTGTTGCCTGCTGGAATTGGTGAGCAGAGATTTTAGGCTTCGAATGGAGAAAGGACATGCTTAAATTATTTATTTTTCTTTGAGTTATTTATTTCTTGCTACTTAAAACTTGTAACGGGCTTATGTTCCCGAGTTTTATCTTTTGATCCAGACATAAAAACTATTTGGATATTATTATTTGTTTCAATTGTTTTTCTGTTGCTTAATAAATTATTCATGCATGCTTGGTTGTGTATATCTTGTTATATTCTTGTTGTGATGCTGAGTCGATCCTACAGCTTATGAATGATGTTAAAATTATTCGCTGGGCTTTGTCACGCGCTCGTATTCTGTTTTTTTGAGAAGCGGGGCGTGACAAGAGACAAAGATGGAAACAGATCAACAACAACAACAACAAAGGCATGTACAATCGACTGTACACCCCTCAAGTCCAGGCATGTTGAGTTGCGATCGTGCGATCGACCTCCCGCGACTGCAACAATGTTTTGAGTATAGGCCTTGGGGATTGTTTCGGCCCAGTCTTCAACTCCAAGTAAGATCGTATGACTTATATTCAGTACCTTCTTCTACTGGATATATCAAACAACTAAGACATCAAGACTAACCTAGAGTTCTCTCCATACTTCTTATATTTATTGTAACAACCTCCAATATGAGGGGTAAAGCATTTCATTGATATTTTCTCAATTGCAAGTGAGACCTAAGAGATAGTTCTTGGTGGGTGAGTTTAATTCATTGTATTGAGTGAATCTGTAACTCCTTATTATTTTCAATAGTTGAATATTATATCTCCCTATATTTTCCTCCGGATTAAGCGAAAGCTAACTGGGATAAATTCCTCGTGTGTTGTGTGTTGGATTGGTGGATCTATTTGTTTGATTGTTCGAATGATTCGTCTCATCTAACTTGCCATTCTCATTGCTCTAATTAGTTTCGTTGCGCCACAAGGTGTTCGACAAAATTTCCCAACGAGAGTTGGGGTGAGATTCTTCTCCCTATCACAACACCCTAACACCCATTGCTTTACAAAACTCACTAACCACTGTTCTCAAACAACGATATCCTGTGAACTTGTAAGTAGAAAACATATATCTCTCGAAGCATACATGAGAAGAACTCCCCGAATATAGAAACCAGTCTGAATAAACATCTATAGAATTTGAAACAATAATACAATCTAAAGTATCATCTTATTAAGCGATACTAGCAACACCAGCATTGTTGGCGCTCTCACGATTAAGCAACTTTCAACAATCCCTATTGTAAGCCTAATCCTTTTACAATGGTGGCAACAGATAATTCCCTTACGTGCATTTTTTATGTAACGCCCCTGCCCGTAGCTCAGACAATTTATACAATTTATAAGACAAATTAGATACTATTGTAGTACAACTGCCCACCACAGGATGCCTCTCAAAAGTTGGTTAATCGATTAGGTGACTCTTGATCATAGGCTATTATATTTATATATTATAATATTAATAATTTTAACCGATATGGGATTATTCTTTTTACTCAAATCCTTCTCTTTCCGTTTACACACAGCAAAAGCATCAAATGCTCCCCTGCCACGTCACCAATTGGTGACGTCACCCACCATTGAAAGCACAGGCCCTCCATAATACAAATTCAACATATTAACATGTATATGCCATTCATGCACATATACAAACAGCCAACATACTTCCAACATATATATATATATATATATATATATATATATATATATATATATATATATATATATATATATATATATATATATATATATATACTCTTTTGAAAACTGCCCCCCCCCTTCAGAAATCAACGTCCTCGCTGAGCACGGGCATGCACAATCTAGTAGCCGATGTGGAGTGGAGTACCCCAATTCTGCTAGCTGCACCGTACCCTGATTCTGCGAGTGCATACATCTTGCCCACTCTTACCCACACTCGGTGTCGAAAACCTGGCTCTGATACCATTTGTAATGCCCCTGCCCTTAGCTTAGACAATTTATACGATTTATAAGACAAATTAGATACTATGTAGTACAACTGCCCACCACAGGCTGCCTCTCAAAAGTTGGTTAATCGATTAGGTGACTCTTGATCATAGGCTATAATATTTATATATTATTATATTATTAATTTGAACCGATATGGGATTATTCTTTTTACTCAAATCCTTCTATTTCCGTTTACACACAGCAGAAGCATCAAATGCTCCCCTGCCACGTCACCAATTGGTGACGTCACCCACCATTGAAAGCACAGGCCCTCCACAATACAAATTCAACATATTAACATGTATATGCCATTCATGCACATATACAAACAGCCAACATACTTCCAACATATATATATATATATATATATATATATATATATATATATATTTTTACACTTTTGAAAACTGCGGGGTGTTACATTTTATTCCTTGAAATACCATTAACCCTGATGCAACTAGTAGAAGTATACACCAATCCCTGAGTCCCCCTCCGAAGTCTATCATCCTCTAAGCCATCTATCACCTCTGCTACCGAAAATTTTGTTTGAATACAAGTGAAATTTCTCTCAACCTTCTACAACTTCGAAGTTTTAGCTTAGTGGCAGGGACTTTCACATGGTATCAGAGCAACCCAGGTTTGAATCCCACCAGCTACGCAATTTAAATGTGGATTTAAAAAATATACGATGCGCATTGTTTAGGTCTCGGCCCATAATTTTTTGGACATTTACCTCGTTTTTTTGGCCCATAAAAAATGGGCTCTCGACTTGAGAGGGCGTGTTAGAATACAAGTGCAATTTCCCTGAACCCTTCTACAACTTTGAAATTTTAGCTTAGTGGCTGGGACTTTCACATGTTAAAATATAGTTTGTATGGTATAAGCTGTATAGCTGTATATTCTGTTTCCTACTTTTATAGGGAACAAATTCCCTCATCTCCTCTCCATAATCTTCTCAATCAATTGTACCATTCTCTAAGAAAGTATTGTATATATGAAGAGATAGACAGTAGAAGAAAAAAAAAGAAAAAAATACTATTTTCCAAAATTTGTTTTTAATATGGTATCAGAGCCTAACATATCCTAGGCTACGAGAAGAAGAGAAAGAAGACGAGGAATTATCCATTCAGCTTCCCTGAAAACCGAACCCCCGAAGCCCTGCCGATTTCCTGAAGCTGTCGACGTCTTTCCTAGAAAACTGAAGTCATTATAGACATCTTCCCAAATTCAGATGTAGCCACGGATCCGAAGCCCAAACCATTGATTTATTCTTCTTCAACGTCATCGTTCTTCATCGTTGTCAACCCATCCACTATTTTTTGCTGCTTCGTCGTTGCTGCAGCCCACAGCCTCAGTCTGTCGTCTCCCGTCGCCACCGCCCGTCGTTTCCTATCACCGTCGCCCAAAGCCGCGGTCGTCGAACTTTGGTGGCATAGTCGAAGATCAGATAAATGACAGACCTGATTTGATCAGATCTGATCTGACCTAATCAGATCCAATCACAGTCGTTTGTATTTGACCATATCTGATCTGATCTGTCGATTGTTGTTTGCTCTTTGCTGTTTGCTGTGTTACTAGATCTGTTTGTTTTTGTTGTTTGATGTTCACAATAACACCATGGAACAAACTGATGAATCTTCGAACACTAAGGATAGTACACTGATTATTGTACAATCCGAAAATTCTAGTTCTAATGCTGGGATATTTCTCGATGAAACAAACTATGATATCTGGACTCAGTTGTTGGAGATGCATATTGCTGGATATGAAAAGATCCAGTATATTTGAGGAAAGAGTAAAATTCTTGATGAAGGTGATGCCACCTATGATAAATGGTATGCTGATAATCAAAAAGTTAAAGGCTGGTTATTGATGTCCTTGAAACCAGAAATCTTGAAGAGATAGATTTGATTGCGTACGGCTCGTGATGTTTGGGATGCCCTGGCAAAGGCATTCGATGATGGAACTGATGAAGTTCAAGTACTTGCTCTAAACCAGAGAGCCTTCTCGGCATGGCAAAATGGCAGGTCACTTCCGTTTATTATGGAGAACTAACTGAGATTTTTCAAGAGCTCGACCACCGTGACAAGGTGATCATGAAAAATTCTGATAATGTTGAAATATATCGAAAATCGATTGAGCGCTTACTGGTTCATATCTTCTTGGTAGGATTGGATACTGAATTTGAACAGGTTCGAGGAGAAATCTTGCGAAAGGATCCTGCTCTCGATCTTGAGGCATCTTATGCACATGTTCGTCATGAGGCTCGCCAACAAAGCACCATGAACAATTCTTCAGCACCCTCTGATGCAGCTGTAATGGTGGCTCAGAATTGTTCTTCAAAATGCCACTCGGGTCGATCTGGACCAAAATTACCTTATGAATTGAGGAAGTGTACTCATTGTGGCAAGATTGGTCACATAAAAGCCCACTGTTATGAGATTATTAGTTATCCGGAGAATTGGGATCATAGCAGGGATACTCGAAAGATGAATTACAACCAACCCACTATCGCCGTTGGAGTTACTGATGGAGCTGAAAGGGTTGGACATGCCTCTGCCTTAGTTACAACTGCAGGTAATGATGGTAAGGTATTTAATATTTCTGCCTCTGTTATGAATAATGCATGGATAATTGATTCAGGTGCTACCCATCATAAGACTTTTGATTTTAGACAAATCCAAACCTTACAACCATCCACCAAATCCAGTGTGTCCACTGCCAATGGAGATCCCGCCATCATTATTGGCGAGGGTTCCATATCTCTAAAAAAAACCTGAACTTAGATAATGTACTAGTTGTACCATCCTTAAATTTTAATCTATTATATGTTGCTCAAATAACTACTGTCTTGCATTGTATTGTGATTTTTTGGCCCTCTTATTGTATGTTTAAGGACATTCACACTCGCAAGACGATTGGTTATGGGGTTAGACACAGGAAGCTATACTACGTGGACTTGGTATCTGAAAGTTCAAGAAAATTGACTCAAGCTCTATTTGTGAAAGGATTTGAGGGGGAGAAGAAGAAATCAGAGATTTGGTTATGGCATCGACATCTAGGGCATGCTTCTTTTGGTTATTTGAATAAATTATTTCCAAGTTTATTTTCGAAGTTGGATGTTTCTAATTTTCAGTGTGATGTGTGTGAACTTGCAAAAAATCATTATGTCTCATTTCCTCCAAATTTAGATAAAATATCTCTTCCATTTATGATTATTCATTCTGATGTTTAGGGTCCATCCAAAAATATTACTTTTGAAGGAGCAAAATGGTTTGTGACATTTATTGATGATTGTACTCGTATGACTTGGATTTGTTTGATGAAATCCAAAAATGAAGTTAGTTGCTTATTTCAGAAATTTCACAAACAGGTTATGACTCAGTATAAAGCACAGATTCAAGTTCTTAGGAGCGATAAGGGCAGTGAGTACCTGAGTTCGACTCTGCAACAATATTTGGTGGAACATGGGATTGTTCACTAGACTACATGCTCGCTTCAATAGAATGAGGTTGCAGAAAGAAAAAAAACAGACACTTGTCGAGGTGGTCCGTGCTTCCTTTATTCATGGTAATATGCCACTCATGTATTGGGGGGGGGGGGGGGGGGGGGAGGGGGGGTGCCTTGCTTCTACTACATACTTAATCAACTGAGTTTCCTCTAGTATCCTAAACCTCGTCATGCCATTTCAAGCATTAACTGAAGCTGTGAATGCACCAACTGCCGTCAACTTGCCACCTCGTGTGTTTGGGTGTGTCGCATTTGTTCATCTTCATCAACCTGCACGTACTAAGTTATCTCCTCAAGCTATCCGATGTGTTTTCGTGGAATATGCAACGGATAAGAAAGGGTATCGTTGTTATCATCCTCCAACTCAAAGGATGTTTGTGACTATGGATGTAGTGTTCCACAAAAATGATATGTATCTTTCCTCTGGGGTTGAACTCCAGGGGGAGTACTAAAGTGAAGTTCAGACACTTGCTTGTGATGAAGTGGTCTCCATTCAGAGTGACCAATTGAATACAAGGAGGGAAATTGTGGATGTAAGTAGTGATGATCACTCAAATGAAGATTTGGGTGAGGATGAAAGTAGTAACAATCACTCGAATGAAGATTATTTGTTGAGGGAGAAGATTTCCATGAGGAACTGCAATCAATGCCGAACCTCCTCGAAGATGAGCCGTTAGAATCCATGCCATCGCTAGTGTCATCTCCAACACCAGCACCGTTAGAAACCCAAAACCAATCGTCGTCGTTGTCCGTAGCCCCAAGAAGAGAACTCCCGAATCGTACTACTAGAGGTATCTGAAAACCTACTTATGAGTCTGATTCCACTAGTAATGTCAGGTATCCCATGAGTCATTATCTTTCCACTCACAGATTGTCTGAATCAAATAAGTTATTTATGAATCAATTATCTATTGTATCTATTCCTAACAGTGTGCAGGAAGCCTTAGCCAACCCAAGGTGGAAAGCAGCTATAGATGAGGAGATGAAGTCCTTGAAGAAGAATGAGACTTGGGAGGTAGTCAAACTGCCAGTAGGAAAGAAGCCGGTAGGATGCAGATGGATTTATACGGTGAAGTATAACTCCGATGGTTCGATAGAGCGATACAAAGCAAGGTTGGTTGCCAAAGGGTACACCCAAACTTATGGAATTGATTACGATGAAACATTTGCACCTGTGGCAAAGTTCAATACTATTTGAGTTCTACTGTCACTTACTACAAACCTTGACTAGTTATTGAGCAATTTGATGTGAAGAATGCCTTTCTGCATAGGGAATTGACAGAAGAAGTTTATATGGACCTACCACCAGGATCAAATAAATTTATCACTGTATGGGTAAACCAGTCCAACACAGTAATACAGTGTGTCGGTTGAAGAAACCATTGTATGATCTCAAGCAGTCGCCAATAGCTTGTTTTGGGAGATTTACAAAATCAATGGGGACATTCAGATATTGTCAGAGTAATTCAGATCATACCCTGTTCCTGAAAAAGAAAGAAGGTAAGATTACTGCTCTCATTATATATGTAGATGATATGATAGTAACTGGAAATGATCCTGAGGTTAGAAAGGCATTAAAGAGATACTTGTCACAAGAATTCGAAATGAAGGATCTTGGTTCTCCGAGATATTTCCTTGGTATCGAAGTTTCTCGCTCTAAAAAGGGTATATTTCTGTCTCAAAAGAATTATGCTCTTGATTTGTTGAAGGAAACAAGAATGTCTGCTTTTCAGCCTATTAATACACTATTAGAAGAAGGACTGAAATTATGGAATGATCCTGATCAGGTGTTGTGTGATAAGGAGAGATATCAGAAATTGATAGGATGACTAATGTATCTTGCACATACACAGCTAGATTTGTCATACGCCTTGAGTGTGGTGAGTCAGTTTATGCATGTACCACGTGAACAACATATGAAAACGGTGATGAGAATCCTGAGCTATATAACGTTGTCTCCAGGAAAATGGGTCTTATTTGTAAAACATGGTCACTTGAAGGTTGAAGCATATACCGATGCCGATTGGGCATGATCTGTTGATAATATGCGCTCCACTTCAGGATACTTTACATTTGTTAGAGGAAATCTGGTTACATGGAGAAGCGAAAAGCAAAATGTTGTGGCACGCTCTAGTGCAGAAGCTGAGTATTACGGAGCAGCACTGAGTATAATTGAAGTTTTATGACTTAAACTTTTGTTACATGATTTATGTTATGGTCCAAATGAGCCTATTAAGGTGTATTGTGACAGTCAAGGGGCATGTGATATTGCAGCCAATCCAGTTCAACATGATAGGACAAAGCATGTTGATGTAGATAGATTCTTCATCAAGGAGAAATTAGATGAGAAAATTATTGAGATGACTAAGGTGAAGTCAGAAGACCAACTCGCAAATATTCTTACCAAGGTAGTTTCAAATCAACTCTTCTTGAAAATTGTGGACAAGTTGGGCATGTTCAATATCTATGCGCCAACTTGAGGGGGAGTGTTAAAATATAGTTGGTATGGTATGAGCTGTATAGTTGGATATTCTGTTTCCTAATTTTATAGGGATTAGATTCCCTCAAATCTATCATGTCCTTAATCTTCTCAATCAGTTGTACCATTCTCCATGAAAGAATTGTATATATAAAGAGATAGACAGTAGAAGGGGGAAAAAATATTATTTTCCCAAATATGTTTTCAATAAATTTTCCTTGGTAGACTTTCCGTTTAGCATGAGTGTTATCAGATGTTTGTATGAAGCTGGTAGTAAATTTATCAAAATGAAAGCATTAAGATCATATGCGTTCGATGCCCTCAATTCAGATGATCCTGAATTGGATTCCTTTATATGATATTAAAGAGTGGTACTTTCCTTCATTAAGTAACTGATGAGGTTTTTCTTCCAATATATCAGTTCCTGTAATGACGATTTTGTGTCGTCAGTTATGAGTCTTTTCCACAAACTCACCGTGCTTTTACATATGACTTCGTTCGCCGAAATATCCAAATTAAACTCAAGGCTTCTGAATAAATCTTCAACCGAATCTCCTGCTTATATCAAACGGCCTCCCTTGCTTGATCTGCAACCCAATATCCTGGTTTTTATATATATATATATTTCCATTTACAGTATTATGTTTAACTTTTGATAACTTAACTTGTTTGCGAGTATGAAATTTAAAACTAGTCAACTTTGGGATGCATTAAATGTTGGAAAATAATCTATGTCGGCTCACATATGTGACTAAATGTATAATTGCTATTCTAAAGTCTAACCCAAATTAAAGTGATCTAATCAAGATTAAGTAATGGGTTAAAGGCATAAAATTTAAAGTGTGATATAACACATGTAGAGACTGTAAAGTGAATTTCTCATTTTGTGATGGGCAAAATTGAAAATCAATAATTATCAATTAGGGTTATGGTCCCCCTATATATATGTATCTTCTTATTCCATCTGAAATCCCATCAACAGAAGAATAGAGAGACGACCTCTCATAGAAGTGTGTATCATATAGGAAGATCCAAACCCTCTGCGCAATCTCCATCAATGGCTTCAGGTTAGTACTTCTGCTTTTAATGTTCTTCTTTTTATTTAGCAAAGATCTATAGTTTCATGATTTAGGATTTTATATTAAAGCACTTTTGCAACATGATTAATATCTAGATTCATAGAAACATGTTTCAGGTTGTTATTAATGTTTTATGCATGTTCTTAAGTGTATATAAAATACCATCAATTGGTATAAGAGCCATCTTTGCTTAATTAATTGAAGAAAATTTAGGGTTTCTTGTTTAAAGAAATTTAGGGTTTCTTGTTTGAAGAAACTTAAGAAATTTAGGGTTCCTTTTGATCTTCTTTTCTTGGTATTTAATCTTTCTATTTAAGAAATTCAATTGATGAAGTAATTGGATCAATTGCTTCAGATCTGGAATGATAATTAGGGTTTTGGATTTTTTTTTTAATATCAAGATTATGGTTTTTTTTATATCAAGATTGTGGTTTCATAAGAGGATCGAGATTATGTTTTTCAAGAATCAAGATTTAAACCAAAAAAAAAAAGAAAAAAGAAAAAAGAAAAAAAATCAAAACCGTATCTTTGTATCATACCCTTCAATTAATGTTTTGATTAAGTTGAGTTTATATGCTGTCTTACGCCGGTGGGGCCCAGGTTTTTTATAAAGTTTTTTTTTTTAATATAATGAATTATTAATCAGATATAATTCATAGAGTTTATCTGGGTAGTTGTGCTTGGATGGGGCCCACGGGTAATGGCTTCAGAAATGAACCAAAAGGTTGTATGTTGTTCGGCAGCATGTGGGGCCCCCCATGAGGGCCCCACGGGAAGTGTTTTTTTTGGTCATATATATATATATATATATATATATATATATAATGGTTTTGATGTTGTTCAATTATCTGTTATGGTTTTAATTAATTTGATATTATCAAATTAGTAGATAGATATGGTTCAGTTATGATTTTGTTATCATTTTAAATAGATATTATCTTGACATTATCCATCTAGTAATAAAGTAAAATTATAAAATTAAGGAAAAGATAAAATTTTGGGAAACAATTAAATTCAAATTATGGTTTTGGTAATTCTTATGAATGTATAATATTTTGAATAGATCAATTGAAACAAAATGTTGCCAAAGTGACCTCTTTTGTGTATATTAATTTATTTAAAATTTCAAGATGATTGTGTGTTTGTAATTCATGCATTTATTAACTGACCCAAAGGTAAGTTGATATTTGGCCGAATTTCATACACATCTGCAGTAATAAATATGTGACAATTATAAGGTATTCCATGTGAACAATAAGTTAGTCCAAAGAATGACTTATTATTTGATAGGATTTATTGTCAATATTTGATTACTACAACAAGAGTACCTCTTACAGTTAATGTTACTGTCCAAAGACTTGATATTAACATTGTGCCTGGTATCTTGAGATGGGATTAACCATTATTTGAATTTATTGTTTTATATGGATTCTCATGTGAGCTTATTTTGTTTGTTTTTGTTCTATATTCAGCTAGTTTATCATATGCTGCCTCAATAACTGCTAACATCAATTCTATTCCCATGCTTAATGGGACATATTTCAAGGATTAGAAAAAGACTCTTAAGGATATGGTAAGAAGTATGATTGCTCATTCCACCATACCTGAGTCCCTCTGGGGAGAAGCATTAAAGACAGCAGCTTACATTCTCAATAGAGTACCAACTAAAGCAGCTGCAAAAACACCTTATGAGCTTTGGACAGGTCGAAAGCCTAGTCTAAAGCACTTTCACATTTGGGGATGTCTAGCTGAGGCAAGGCCTTACAAGCCACATGAAAAGAAAGTGGACTCCAAAACAGTGAGCAACTACTTTATTGATTATTCTGAACGATCTAGGGGCTATAAGTTTTATGATTCCACACTTAGAAATATTTTTTTGAGACGAGAACTGCAACTTTTTTTGAGGAAGTTGAGTTTTGGGGAGAAATAAGGTTAGTGACATTGTTTTTTAGGACGAATTGGATTCAATTACAAACCCAACTACTATCACTTTTGACAATATTTAGGTTCCCACACCTATTATTGATCAAGAAGTGAATCTGGAACCTCAACAAGACAATTTTGAACAACCCCCCATTCAAAATGAGGTAATTGTTCCAGAAGAACAAACTCAACAACCTCAAGAACCAGTGCCATTAAGGAGATCCACGAGAGAAAGAAGGAATGCTATTCCGGATGATTATATTGTATTTCTCCAAGAACTTGAGGATGACAATGGAATGATGGAAGATGATCCAATTACGTTTCATCAGGCCATGAAAGGTCGTAGCTCTCAAAAGTGGATGAATGGCATGAATGAGGAGTATAAGTCTATGCAAGACAACAAAGTTTGGGAACTTGTCCCATTACCAGAAGGTGCAAAACCAATTGGTTCTAAATGGATATTTAAGACCAAGAGGGATGCAAATGGTAATGTGGAGAGGTATAAGGCACGTCTTGTAGCTAAAGGCTATAATAAAAAAGAAGGCATTGATTTTACAGCGACTTTCTCTCCAGTTTCATCGAAAGACTCGTTTAGGATAATTATGGCAATTGTTGCTCATCTTGAGCTACATCAGATGGATGTCAAGACGGTGTTTCTTAATGGTGACATTGACGAGACAATTTATATAGTGCAACCAGAAAACTTTGTGTCGGGAGATCCAAAGAATATGGTTTGCAAATTGACAAAATCCATCTATGGACTCAAGCAAGCTTCTCGTCAATGGTACCACAAGTTTCATCGATTGTAGTAAATAACTCACTAATTAATATATCAGAGTGCTTGATATAAAGTCTCTTTTTATTTTTTAACTGTATTTTTTTATATGTGAAGGAAAGAAGAGATTAAAATATAAATCAAGAAGTACTCAAATTTGTTAATTTAATTCAAGAAATATCTATTGAATTAGTTGGGCTCGATTTCCACCTCTAGTCATGTATGCTAGATTCAACTTCTACACTACTCTGATTACTCATGCTTGTACATTTAAGAGTGTGGTATCTACTCTGTAAATTAAAGATTTTCCTAAGCTAAGAATTAGGCATGGTATCTACTCTAATTCCTTTCTCTCCTTAAGTGTTTAGCATGATATCTACTAAGTTGCACTTATAGAAAGCATAGAAATGGTGGGAATTGACAAACACTCAAAGATCTAAAAGTTGTCATCAATTCTAGACCTCCAAGTTGATTAAACCAAAGAACCTAGTTGATTCTTGTGTTACTAGTAATGAGCATAAGACTCGGTCATCTCAATCTACTCATATAACAGATTTAATTCTATAATATGCAAAACTTGATAACTTAACTTTGGTTTGTGTTAACCATGGCATATCAGAAGAGCGCATTGATATATTAGTGTATATCAGTGTGCAAAAGTAGAGTGAGAAAGCGTATTCATCAATAAATAAGTTGAGTTAATAGACACTTGAATAATTAGATAATCAAGCATCAAATACTGCATATTATAAGTTTTGATCAAGAGCTACCAGGTTTAATCAATAAGGGATTAGGAGTAGTGCATTAGTAGAATTGTAAACCATACATGACTAGGGTTTCAATCTGCCCAACTGAGTTTAGTTACACATAATCCAACTTTTATTGACTAACAAATCTGGATACAAGAAAAAAAAAACAACTCAAGAAAATTTTTGGGAGAAGAAGTAACACTGATTGGTGGTGATGATCAGCAATGAGGCCAAAATTTCCCTCCTCTTGTGTGACTGAGTGAAAAACTCCTCCTCCTTCAATTCGTATTCGATCTCCTGGTTATTCCCCAGTTTTCGTCCTCCCTAGTGATGATTCCCCCCATCATCTTTATAGTCACTCTGTTTGTTTTGTGATGATTCTTTTTCCCTTGATATGAGGAGAGGATTAAGCCAAATCCTCTTCCCACTGCAGCTCAGCAACTCAATTGGTAACAAGATATTAGCCAACTGCTAGCTTGATTTTAGGGATATTGTTAGCTACTGTGTAGTATGCAGATCTCAATCTTCCTCTTGTTGCTTTTGATTGCAATCTCCTTGATATGGGGAGAGAAATAATTGGTTGGTACTGAGTTTGTGTAACTGATACTTGGTATAACAACCGATACCAGCAGATCTCAAGTTGGGCAGTGACACTGATGGGGATCAAGTGCATACTTGATTTGATTATAGATTTTTGCATCTGCCTATTATGGCTCTTTTGATATTCTAATTTCAATTTGTGATACTCCACATATCTGGATTTCCTCATGAAAGTGCACAATTGATAAGTGTGAAAATCTGATTGTGCATATCTGGATTTTCACAACTAGGTACATTTAAGTTTGTGCATATCTGATTGGTTCTGAGAAGGAAGTGGGCACTTGAACAGAGATGAAGGAAGTGAATAAGAAATTTCATCACTATTATGAAGGTATCAGGATGTGCACAATCAGCTTTTGGATTGAGTTTGAACTCACAGAACCAGAGGTGAAGTTTCCCCTAGTTTTGCATATGCAGATGTGCACAACTGATACTGGAGACCTGCACATGATGAATTTAGCACTTCTTCCAATTGTAAATATGCAACTCCAGTCTTGTGAAGTTCACCCATCTTTTCAATTGAGGTGGAGACATACTCGATAAAAGGCCGGAGAATGTCAAATTGAGCAACTGCCGCAACTGATGTGCACTGTAGCAACTGATGTGCACTGTAGATACTGATGTGCACAGCTGATACTGGAGATACATCTCAAAACAAATTGCTTTGGAGTTGATCTTGTATTTCTTCGAACTGAATTGTGGTGACTCAAGGAGAGTACCACTTGATTTACTTCTAAAAATCTCCATATAGTTATTTAAGAAATATCAAATCATGAATGAGCCTTGAATTCACTTCTTTTTGTTGCTTTTGAGTTATTTCCTAAAAAAATAGAAAAGAAGTATAAATTGCTTGAAAAATAAGGATTAAGTATTTGTTTTAATTTACTTTATTGGCCCAAATTATGGCATTAAGAGATTTAACAAATACCCCCAAACTTGTTTTTTTGCTTGTCCTCAAGTAAACCAAAAAGAAACTGAATTTATTAATCACCAACCATCATGAAATCATGTGGACCTTCCTAGTTGTGAAAGAAAGAGTGCAAAGTGGATAGAAGTCCATAGAGCACATTAGGACAAACTCCATGATAGCGGATCTGCTCACAAAGGGATTACCACCCAAGGTCTTTTATGAGCATACTGCTCATATGGGTGTTGTATTATTTTGAGGATATCATGATTTAGTGGGAGTTTGTATTTTATTTGCATTATATTTGTGTGAGATATTTATATATTTGGTTATTTTCTGATCAGAAATAAAGAATTCAGTTTTCTCACTCTTTTGTCATGTTTTGATTCTGACCTCACTTAAGTTTTAAAGAGGACCAGTTGGAAATAGGCATGTGTATAGATCACATTGCATGAAATTTCCATGCTACACATTCACACTTGATCTATGTTGTTTGATTATGTTGATATATTGATGGTATTTTATATACACTTAAGAACATGCATAAAACATTAATAACAACCTCAAACATGTTTCTATGAATCTAGATCTTAATCATGTTGTAAAAGTGCTTTAATATAAAATCCTAAATCATGAAACTATAGATCTTTGCTGAATCAAAAGAAGAAGAATATTAAAAGCAGAAGCACTAACCTGAAGCCATTGATGGAGATTGCACAGAGGGTTTGGATCTTCCTATATGATACGCACTTCTATGAGAGGCCGTCTTTCTATTCTTCTGTTGATGTGATTTCAGATGGAATAAGAAGATACGTATATATAAGGGGATCATAACCCTAATTGATAATTATTGATTTCCAATTTTGTCCATCACAAAATGAGAAAATTACTTTACGGTCTCTACACGTGTTATATCACACTTTAAATTTTATGCTTTTAATCCATTACTTAATCTTGATTATATCACTTTAATTTGGGTTAGACTTTAGAATAGCAATTATACATTTAGTCACATATGTGAGCCTACATAGATTATTTTACAACATTAAATGGATAAACGATACAGGATGAGCAACTCAACTGGCGGCATCACCACTCTTTCCATAAAATGACACGAATATTGCATACTTATCATGCAACTTTATAACTTTTAAGGTTCAACATTACCGCAAAGACTCACCAACATAGCCTACGACGTCTAAATGCTAATTAAGACGAGCACAAACACTCTTTGTTAGCTCATATGCACATCATAAAGACTGCCTAAATGCTAATTAAGACTCACAAACTCTCTTCGTAACTCGTATGCACATCATAAAGACTGCTTGAAACTATTAATACTCCAAGTTTTCCTTTTTGGGTCCGTTGATTAGATTTTTCTTTCCCCGTTCCCTAACTTATTCAGAGGTACTTTTTCTCTCATTCTCAGTAGCATTTCCTCCTTGGCTCATTTTAGAGTATCAACTATCGTTGCTGTTGAAATATGCATATTTGGCATTTGGCAAATAGCAATGAAGGAATAGCGCTGCTACCGCTTGTGCCAATTTTGCTAAAAAAACGAATAAAAAATAAAGCGAAAGATCTTCCTCCGTCTATCTCTTTTTTATTATTTTTATTTTTTGAAAAATGACATTTCCGTAAATAAGTAATGACATTTTGGTAATATTTGGAAAAAAAAACCAAAATAAAGAAGTGCTCTGACGGAAGAAGATCTTCCATCCGAGATTTTTTAATTTTTTTTTAAATGACAATTTCGTAATATATGAATGACATTTTTGTAATTTGTGGGGAAAAAATTCGTAATAAGTTGATGGACAGAAGATGGTCATCTTTCGTTAGTCTACATTAAAATAAAACAATTTAATAAAACGGAAGATCAACGGAAGAAGATTCTCTGTCCGTCTATATTAAAATAAGAAAATTTAATAAGACAGAAGACGATCATCCGTCTTCTATATTTAGCAATTGCTCAATTGTACTGTTATATTTAGAAGTCCACCATTCACTTAAATTGCCATATATGCATATATTGTGAAGATAGTGGTGTGTCGACGTGTCTTGCTAAAAAAAAAAAAAAAAAAGAGAGAGAGGTATATTTTACATATTTAGCAAACAGAGTAAGCGAAATGAAACACATACAATACACGTGCTAATTACGCCGGCAATTTGAGCATCACCATAACATAAACATACAGTGTGTCTGTGTTCATACTATATTAGGTACGTGGTCTCAGTCACCGCTCTTCTTCTCTTCCCGTCCTCAATCCTGACGTCATCAATTCAATCCAAAAACCCTAAATTCCAAAATCCCAAGTCCCCTATCATCGATCCTAAATGCCGAGACTCCAACGATATCTACGAACCGAATGGAGATGGAGGTATCTCACCAATCTAATCTCTTTGAATTCCAGTATCTGAACTTGATTTGATTTCGAAAGTAGCATCTTGTTTGATTAATGTGTGTGATTTCTGTGGAATTTGAGCTGTTTTGGACTGAAATCGGGGTGGAAATGTTGAGATCTAGTAAATTATATTTTAGGGTTTGGATTGTGATTCCAATTTTAGTATGTTCTGTTTTTTTTTTAATAGAATTAACCTAAAGTCAACTTTTTGGAAGATTCTTAGTTGGCATTGGATGCTTGTGTTGCTAAATGGGGTAATTTTTCTGCTAGAGTTTGGTGGGTGTGATTAGTGTTATGGAGAGAAATTTGGCTGTGAATTATGAGAAGGTGCAGAATTGGTTGATGTATTTTGAGAAAATGACATGCGATGGATGGAGAATTAGTTGGAAGAAGAGGTGCGGGAAGGATGGGCTGGGGATTATGCTTGTTTTGGTTGCGTAAATAGTGGTAGGAGAAAATGGAGGTAGAATCAAGAAAGAGAATGAGCAAGAGATTGCGTGCAGTTTCATTACTTATAGATGAGGGCTTTGGTGTAGAGGTACATAATTGGAGTGATGATTATGATTTTAGTAGTGAGTGAGAAAATGGTTGGCAGTTGAGTATGTTATCGTTAATATGGGGAAGAGAAAACTGTTTGAAGCAGACATAAACTTGAGGTTGAGTTGTTTACATTTTATTTGATGGTTGGTGGGAGATGGGAGGTTAAGAAATGGTAATTGTACCGACCTCTCCCCTGGCAGCTTCATTCTTTTATCTCACCAAACGGAAAATGCAGATGGCTCCTATTGTATGGGTTAGAGGTGAAACTAGATGTAATTTCTTGAGTAGTTTTATCAAATGTTACCTGACAATTAGGCATGCCATGAAATTGGTTACGTTCTAAAAATTTAAGTTCAAAATTGACATGAATTAGTTACCAGCAAACATAAGCTCTTTTGTGCATGCACGTGCATGAGTTTGTGTGTGTGCATGTGCGTGCTTGGAGTAGAAGGTCAAAGTTTCTTTTAGTGTTTCATTAGTATGATGATATTTAGAAGTTGTTCGGTTGCAAGTAAAGTTGAATTTGAGTAAATTCGGTCTTCGTTTCAGTATTTGTGTCAGAATTACCTACACGTCTTACTTTTCCACTGTCTAGTTGCAGTAAATAAGAGTATGGAAAATTGGATGGCCAACTCACATCACAGATTTAGTCTTGCCAAATTCCTCTATTTAGAATGTGATTTTGGGAGGAATCATGATAAATTGGACTTTTTTTAAAACAAAAGTTTAGGCCTCAACCCCCAGATATAGTAAATGTTAGTAACTTGTGTTTGATATCCAATACTCCAAAACCAAACATTGTAAAGTAAAGAGTCTTTTGAAGTTACTTTATTCTTAAATATCAGTGTCATCCAAACATGAAAAATATTTAAGTTTGTGAAGAAATGGATTCTCACATGTTTTACTTGTACAACCAAATATACAAAAAAAGAGAATTTTCAACATTGGATTGCCAGAATTACCAAAATTGATTAGTTGCATCCCGACCGCCCCTTATACAAACGTCGATGTAAGAAATCCAGGGAGATGCACATTTTGTTTACCTAATTGGACACATGCATAAACTAATTCATTTTTTCCAATGAGTGCCGATTTTTTTAGGGAAATCAATAATTAGCTATTGTCATTTCATATGTATGTGGGAAAATCAGGGAAATCGCATAGAATTTAAGTGGGCTAGTCAAAATGGCAAAATGCACTAGAAGTATTGAAGAGAAAATTTTAGGACATTTGTACGAATGCTTTATGAATTAGTGCGTTGGGTGGTTAAGAAACAACATCTGCAAAAAATGAGCGTAGCCAAAATGAGGACGCTAAGGCGAATGAAAGGAAACACACTAAAATACAAAATTAGAAATGAATGTATAGAGAAGAAAGTAGAAGTTACTCGAACTGAAGATAAAATGTTACTCCAACTGAAGATAAATTGTAAAAAATGTGTTGAGATGGTTTGGACACATACAACAAAGATTGATAACTGCCCAATTAAGATAGGATGAGAGAGCAAAAAGGACTATGGGTAGACCCAAGCAAACTTAGTTTAAAGGGATTTGAAATGTCTTAATTTGACGAGAGGAGGTCGCACAATTGAGTGTAGGGAAGGATTCATGTAGCCAACCTTAAAATGTTTGGACAACGGCTTTGTTGTTGTTGTTTGTGCTTACAATTTTTATGGTGAGTCAATAGGCTGGTAGTGTGCATTTGGTGTGTTGTTTATAGATTTGAATTCATCAGCATAAAGTTTCACATGCTATGAGTAAACCTTCTTAGTTGAGATGCCATCAGAGTAATTGAGAAATGACAAAAATAAGGAAATTCAGTAATATTGATAGATGAAGAGGAAGATAGAAATATTACAACCTCAGAACATATAATTTTAGTAAGGTCATCATAACGTTAAACATAACAGGTTTATATTTAGGTAGAGTTAAATAAACCTAACTTCTTACACGATAAAAATTTCAATAATACCTAAATAATAAATAAGTTCCTAACATAGTAATAAACTAGGCTTACAAAAATATAATGAAAGAATTTATCTTATTTATTGCCTATTTTAGTTTAATTCTTAAATTAATTGGATTAGATATCCTGACTTGATCAAAATTTTGAGAGTATTATGACAATTGTTTACTTATGCTTATCTATCTATCTGCAACCAACCTTTGAATTACTCAAGGTTTTAAATGGCATATGTCGTTGTCGTGTTGGCAGGTTGGCCAGGATATATCATATTATCTAACATATGTTGGGTTGTTCTATATGATATAAAATAATATCGTATGTATGATCAACATAACATTTATATACGTTACATTATCACCCACATATATAAGTAAAGCAATAACACAAAATTAAATGTAGTAAGAATGAAACATGCATTACATATTCCACATAAATTTCATACCATAGTGCACCATTATGAGACAATATAGTTTAATCGGTAAATTATTGGTTTTAAAACTAGATCTATTTCTAGAAAAACTTAAATTGCAACTATCATGTGTTAGGCAACCTTAAAAACAAGTCACTCAACATGTCGGGGGCATTTTCCCTAAAAGAGCAAAAGTGCATAGGATTTTTATATGACCTATCAGTATCGAATACCCCAAAAACAACATATCGTGGGATATAACGAATATGTCGGGTACATTTAAAACACTGCTAGCAATAAACCCAAAAGTGGTTGTAAGAAAGACAAACAAACATGCTCACAATCTAGAATTATTGATTTTAAATCAGAGTGGCACAATTTTTGACATTATCACATGCAAACCAGTAAAACCTAGGATACAAAATAAGTGCATAATGTGCTTTCATGAGAAGTAGGAGCTTTAAAATGTATCATAAATTGAGGATAAAATATAGGGAATTCTTTAAATATTATACTACATAAAAATTGTGTTAACTTGGAGCAAATGGATTGTATAATAATTGAGGAAGGAGGACGAAGGGTAGATCTAAAATATATTTCTAGTTGAAGATGACATGGTAGTTATTAATTTGGCAAAAAGGGTGTCCTCAAGTTTTAACCCATAACTTGTTTTACTATTGCTTTGTTTTTTCTTCTTTTGGAACATGCTATTGCACTTGTTGATCTTCTAAGCTTAGTAATGACAAAATAGGGAAACCATCATAGGGGGCAAGGGGTTTATACTCATAAATAACCACACATTTGGAAATCCTCCTACTCACTTATCTTTGTGAAGCTTAGGTGATGCAACCTTGAACTAAGATATTGTGGTCCTGGAGTATGGGACATAACAAGTGTCTTTTAAGGAGAGGAAAGGGGGGGGGGGGGGGTTGTAGGAGAGGCAAATTCTTTCATCCCAAGGGCACCTAATAATGAGCATAAATTATTAGGAAAAAATCAAGAAAACCCCTAACATTTCTCATTTAAATCAAGAAACCCACTAACGTTATTTTTCGTCACTTTTACCCTCTTCATCGTTTGTTTTTAAAATTTCTGTTGACTTGGATTTGTAAATTTACCTGAATGCCCTTTCCTCGTATATTAAAAACTTCAGCCTAATCCATTTCTGAATAGTTAAGAAATGCTTAAGCCACACAAACTTTCATGTTTGATAACTAAACCTAAGCATATTTCATTGATTTGAAGATCAGAAAGCACCAATTATGGAAAAAAAAATTGATTTTTTCTTCATAAATATAGAAATCCTCGTTTGGGAATGATATGAGACTCAATTAAGTGTAGAGAGGGTTGAAGATGGAACTTCAGTGCACACGCAATCGAGATGTTGATTTCGAGTCCCTGAGACATGGTTGGAAGAGAGATGGGGGGGGGGTTATGATTTTGGGTTTATAGAGAGGAGTTGATTCAAACATAAAAAGAAGATATGGAGAAAAGGCATTCCACTTAAACATTAGAAGGAAGGGAGATGAGGGATTTTGATTTTGGGTTTATTGAGAGATAGAGTTGATTGGAACATGAGAAGAATATAAAGAGAACAAGTCATCCCACTTAATAATAAGAAGATAGGGTAAAAGGGGCATTACACGGTTCAGATTTAACAGAAATTTTAAAAACATGTGGCAGAAGGGGTAAAAGTGATGAAAAATGACACCAGGGGATTTCTTGATGTAAATGGGAAATGTTGGGTTTCTTGGTTTCCCCTAAATTATAAAAGATTAATACATGTATATATTTACTTAATAATTCCAAAAACTCTGTTCATCGCAACATGTTATTTCGTAAATGTTGGCAAATGATCATCCCAGGGGCACCTAATAATGAACATAAATTATTAAAGATTAAATATGTATTTGCTTAATCATTAAAAAAACCCAGGTCATCAGAATATGATTTTTTCTACAAGTTGGCATTCTAGGATCGTTTTGGCTAAGGTATGAAAATATGTCAGAGAGGGAAAGGAGGTGAAGGAAGGGCAACACCCTCCCCTTTCCAAGTATCCCTTGATTAAAGACCCATATCTAATCTAAGTTTTATCTAGGTAGAGCTTCAAAATCTGTAGTGGGCCCACTAATTACAAGATAAAGCTTTCACACCCAATAAAATAAAAAATAAAAAATAATGATAATAATAATTACAAGATAAAGCATAGTTTTTTGTCTTCTGTTCTTCATCATTTGTTGTCATCATATAAGACTTCATCAAAGTATGTTTAATATGAACTATGAAGTACATGGCTCCATGAAAATTTGATAAAGTTTCACAAGCTTCTGTTGATCTAACGCCACTACTCTTAATTTAGTGTCAGATTCGTAGCCAAGGTTGAGAAAACTATGGAGAATAAACTAGCTTTACTTACTCCAAAAAGAAGAGTTGGCTTCCTCCGAAATCCCAGTTCTCCTGGACTAGAAAAAGTTCTAAAACATAAAACAATTACAAGCCACAACAAGTGTCGCTCAATCAAATGCTTCCAAAAATAATAATTAAGGGAACTTATTTTTAGAAAAATGTAAGTCAAATGCCACAAATGATGATTTATACATTGGGAGGGGAAGATGAGATGGAAAGGGAATTAACGGGGGGATGAAAAATTTAGGGAAAAAATGGAAGAGGGATATTTAACACAACCAGTAAAAGAGCCAACTTCAGAGTTCCTGAGTAGAGCTGGCCAATTTCAATGGTCCATTTAATCATTGAAATAGTGGAACAAAGGGGGACATGTATTTTCTCAACTATGATTTTTGTCAAGGTGCATATTAAATAATCCCTCTGATTGAAATGAATTGTATTCTACTACAAGGAATTTCCGCTGATCTGCTTTACTTTCTGATCAAGTTGTTATTCAGAAAATATATGCGATTGTAAATCAGTTTTGTGATGCTCTGGATACCTGTTTACGCACCTCAACTTGATCATCTGAATCCTCTGCCTTCTTTTACTTTATTGAAGAGCGTCTTCAACCACCTCTTTGCTTGTTATCTGGTGCATGATTATCATGATATATTTGAAGTTTGCAGGGATTTAGCTTTCTGTGGTAATAATGAGCCATTTGACCCATCTGGTGATTTCTCATGCAGTTAGTTTCTATTGAAAGCCAAGTAGATGATGCCTCAGAAACTGTTCCAATTCTTTCTCATGCGTCCCCTTTGGGCAGTAATCAGGAACCCCAAATGGCATGTGAAATAAGATCAGTGCATGTTGTTGTTGATGATGATGATGATGATTGCCAAAGCAGTGATGCAGATGAGCACTGCAATCTAGTGAATGCAGATCAACCACAATGCCGCATTTGCCTTGAAAATGAAGGTTAATTCCTTTCAGAGCTGTTATATTATTCCACATGAGATTTTCATAGGTACCTTTTTTTTATCATCTATTTTGACAGATGACATTATTGTACATAGGTGAGGATTTGATTGCACCCTGCCATTGTAGGGGCACACAGAAGTATGTACACCGTTCTTGCCTTGACAATTGGAGATCAACCAAGGTATTGTGAACAAACTGATTTTAAATTTCATTATGCTGTGCGGTAAGCAATCATACGCAAATATATAATTGTATACACATGAGTATGCCCAAAATTTTGTTTATACTTAGTTCTCTGTGTGGAAAGTAAGCTAATATACTTGTCCCTTTTTTTTTTTTGCACACCAGGAAGGTTTTGCCTTTTCGCATTGTACAGAGTGCCGAGCTGTTTTTTTATTGCGTGCAAATGTGCCCCCAGATCGCTGGTGGTTGAGACTGAAGTTTCAATTTCTCGTTGTTCGAGACCATGTGCTTATATTACTCATTGTGCAGCTCGTGAGACATTAACTCCTTACATCACTAATTTTCTAGTTAGGGAGCCTTCTCATAATTTTTTTATAATCTATGTAATAAAATAAAGTTTGCGACTTCATCAAAGTGTATTCTTGTGCTCTTTATTTTGTTGTTATTAATAGGTGTTAGTTTTGTATAAGACTAACTACAAGTTCATTTATTTATTGAATTTTCCTATATATCATCTAATGTAATTTGTGGAAAATGTTTTTAACAGGTTGTAGCGCTCTTGGGTATGCTGGTATACAGATTTTATGGCGAGGAACTACGAGAAATGTTTGGTTATGAGCAGCACCCATATGGATTTTATTCAATGGGCAGTATGTTATTTTTATCTTTGCTAAGCACTTCTACGTCTTTTTCTATTGTCAGCTTTTATGAAAGAAATGGATATTGGTTTCTTTTACTTCTCTCATTCTACTTAGAAGTATTCACATGGTTCCTTGTTCCATTCAGAACATATCGTAAAATAAATGCATGGCAATTGAACTCTTATTCCTCATCCACCTACAACAGTTAGGTATATAGAATATTTTATCAATGTTACCCTTTTTGTGGCAGAAACATGGGGCATTGTTCCTTTTTGTTTTCCTAGTGCTTTCGTTCAATGAGGTTTCAAGTTAGGGATTTAATTGGAGTAAATGCAGTGTGAATAATGGCACTGGTATATTTGTATTTGTTTTATTCTACAAAATATATGTGTGGATAGAAAATTTGTTCAAACTGTTGAACTGAATGTCCATAATTGGTGTGACAAATTCAGTCTCAAATGGAATACTTGTACCAATGAACACATATAATAACTGTATGATATGGGTAAAAAGAGCCCAACCTAATCAGGACCGTTCGATCCCCTCAAGATCTGCTCCTCCATGATCATTAAGTCAAACAGGTCCAACGGGGTTCTGCCAATTCAGGCCCACAGGCTAACGGGTCCGACGGGGCCCGTTAGGGTTTGTGACTCGTTAGCTCCTACCTATAAATACCAGACCCCCTCCTCCTTGCCCAAGGTAATAAACTTGTCTCCACCTAAACACTAGCTACTGTTATTATTTCAGTGACTGGCTAGATCGTCGGAGGGTCTGTCGCCGGGATTTCGCCCGGTGTTTCTAGGCATTTTGTAGGTATCAAGACCCGAGCCGAGCACTCAGCCTCTACCTCCTGCTACCCCCAAGCCCGAACATCACCCCGAGGATCAGATCTGTTCCAGCGCTGCTCCTTCCATCACAAAATTACAAGAACTCACACCTGTTGCCTCCACACTCAAAAACAACAGCACCAGGTTGGCGCCGTCTGTGGAAAACGCTACGTCACTGAAACTGATTCAACTCCGGCCTCAGACCTCTCTAGAAGCCAAGCCCTTCCATGGCTGGCTCCCAAAGTCAGAAGAGCCTTCATCACTGGACGTCGTCTAGACCCTCCTCCCTCTTACAGCCATGCGAACACCCGGGGCTCTAACCGACCACAAGCCAACGGTGCAGCAGGACCCGAACCGAGCGCTTCACGCTCGGTCGCTCGCGATTTACGGCATGTCATTAAGCACCGACAACTCAGTCAGTCAATGGGAGCGGCCGCTTCCAACTCGGCTCGACCCATAGCGTCCAACAAACCCAAGATCGGGAACAAGGGCACAACCACTCACCCCGGGAGAACCCGCCTCCGTGTGGCCGAGACTAGCAGACCCCGGTCACGAGAGCCGAATTTTAAAACTTTAGGAACGAGGTCCTCCAGACCATCCGAGGCGACCCTAGGACCGAGATGCGCAACCACGCCGGTCCTCGACAAGAAGCCTAGGGCAGCAAATCCCATGGTTCAACTCGCCCACGGAGACAAGACGAGGCCGTCCTTCGGCGCCTACGGGAGATGGAGAACCGTTTCGCCCATATCGGCGAGGGTGGACCCCAACCTGGGCAAGGGAACCGGCCGAACCGACCCCCGTTCTCTCCCCAAATTCTAGACGCTGAGATTTCCAGGAATTTCAAGCCACCCAAGTTCGAGAACTACAATGGCGAGAGTGATCCAGCTGATAACATGGAAGGGTTCAAAATCTTTATGTTGATTCACAGCGCATCAGATCCTCTCCTATGCCGCGCCTTCCTTGCCACCCCGCGCGGTCCGGCTCGGGAATGGTTCTCAAAGCTCACCCCCAACTCGGTCTTCTCATTCGACCAATCCGAAGCAAACTTTCTAGCCCACTTCGTGACCAGCCGGAAGGTCGAGAAGACAAGCGCGTCCCTTCTGGACCTCAAGCAGAAGGAAGGAGAACTCCTTCGCGAGTTCGTGCGAAGGTTCACTACCGAGGCAAGGGCGGTCTCCTTTCTTGATGTGGGCATCGCTTCCGCAGCGTTCTGGCACAATGTCCGCCACGGCCAGTTAAAGCCTCACTAGCCAAAAAATCGCCCCTAGACTTTTCCGTCCTCCTCAATAGGGTCGAGAAGTACATCCGGACAGAGGAAGCCCTGCACCCTGAAGGCATAAAGAAATTACTGCCAAGGGGAAGCGAAAAGCGGACGACTCTGAGCTCGCCAAGAAGACCCTAAAGGACGCGTCTGGTCAGAAGAGGCCACTTCCGGTCCCCCGTTTTGAAAGATACACACCGCTGACCCATAACGTGTTAGCCATCCTCTTGGAGATCGAGGATAAATGGATCGTCCGACACCCTCCTTGAATGAGCAACAACAAAAAACGGGACCAAAGGTTCTACTGTCGGTTTCACCGAGACCACGGACACGAAACAGACACCTGTCGCGCCCTCAAAGACGAGATCGAAGCCCTCATCCAGCGAGGGTACCTAAGGGAGTTCACTCGGACCAACCCAAGAGATCAGAGGGATCCGAGGAATCCGAGGCCTTCGCCTCCTCAAACGGTCAGCAAGCAACCCGAGCAGGAACCTGAGCCCGAAGAAACCGGGTGGCCGACCATCCTACACTGTGTCCATGGCGGGCCCATGGGAGGGGACTCCAACACCTCTCGTAAAGCCTTCTTGTGGGAAGTGAATTCGGTCCACGACCAACAGTCTCCCAGGGTTCATTAGCAGGCGGTCTCCTTCTCAGGGGAAGACCTGGAGGGCGTCCAGCTCCTGCATTGTGATGTCCTCGTCGTCAGCCTCAGCATGGTGAACCACGAAGTTCGCTGAATCCTTGTAGACAATGGAAGCTCGGTCAACATTCTCTTTTTGGCCACTTTTGAAAACCTCAAGCTCCCCCGCGAGAAGTTAAAGTCGGCCGGGTTCATCCTTCACGGTTTCTCCGGCGTCCCCGTCCAAATTGAGGGGATCGTCACACTTGATGTGACGGTTGGGATGACCCCGATTATGCGAACCGAATCGATGGACTTCATGGTGGTCGATATCAAGGCCGCGTATAATGCCATTCTGGGCTGACCTGGTCTATGCTATTTTCATGCAGTCTCCTTCGCCTACCATATGAAACTGAAATTCCCCACCGACCTCGAAGTCGGTGTTGTCCGGGGAAACCAGGAGTCCGCACGGTCGTGCTATATGACCGCAACAGGGGGCAGAGTATTCCCCACTGATGCAGTGGAACTTTTGTCCGAAAGGAACTAGCCCGAGTCGGAGCCCGTGGACGAACTGGAAGAGGTCTCTTTAGGTGCGAAAGACAAATCCAAATGGTTCCACGTGAGCCGATCGCTGTCCCCAGACCTGAGGCCGACCAGCATCGATTGTATTCGCCGGAATGCCGACCACTTCGCCTAGACGCCATCAGATACATGCCCGAGATTTCTGAAGACCTAATCATGCACAAACTGAGCGTCCTCTCAGGCTCTAAGCCGATCCAACAGAAGCAACGTAAGTTCGCTCCCGAGAGGCAACAGGCAGTAAAAGCAGAGGTGGACAAACTTCTGTCCGCCCGGTTCGTACAAGAGGTCAGCTATCCCGGGTGGCTGGTTAACGTCGTAATGGTCAAGAAGGCGAGCGGGAGTGGAGGATCTGTATAGATTTCACAGACCTCAATAAGGCATGCCCCAAAGATCCGTTCCCCCTCTCAAGCATCAATGCTCTAATCGACGCGACATCAGGCCACGAACTACTGACCTTCATGGATGCCTTCTCAGGCTACAACCAGATCAGAATGTTTCCTACGGACATAGCCAAGACAACTTTCGTAACCGACCAAGGTCTCTATTGTTACCGGGTCATGCCCTTCGGGCTAAAGAACACCGGTGCCACATATCAGAGGTTCGTCAGTCGGGTCTTCAAAGAACAAATCGGTCGAAATATGGAGGTGTACGTTGACGACATGCTCGTCAAGAGCCGCCGAGGGCAGGATCATGTGGCCGACCTTGAGGAAGCTTTTGGTGTCCTCGATTCCACAACATGAGGCTCAATTCCGCTAAATGCGCCTTCGGCGTCTCCTCGGGGAAGTTTCTCAGATTCGTTGTGAGCCAGTGCGGCATAGAGGCAAACCCCAAGAAGATCCAGACCATAATCGACATGGTCCCTCCAAGAAATGTTAAGGAAGTTCAACGGCTTACGGGGCGGCTGGTGGCCATCGGTCGATTCCTCTCCAAATATGGAGAGAAGTTACTTCCCTTTTTAAGGCCCTACGAGGGGTGAAAGGTTTCGAATGGGGACTCTCAGCAACAGGCGTTCGATCAACTGAAAACTTACCTCGCCAATCCTCCACTTCTAAGCAAGCCCGAGCTGGGCGAATCCCTCTTCCTCTACCATTCGGCCTCGGAACACGCGCTCAGCACCATATTGGTCAGAGAGGACGGGGTTCAGAAGCCTCTCTACTACGTCAGCAAAGTCCTACTCGCGATCGAAACCCGTTATGCAAAGATGGAAAAGGTCGCTTACGCTCTGGTCATGACAGCACGGAAGCTTCGCCGTACTTTCAAGCCCACTCAATCCAGGTCCTCACGATCTAGCCCCTCAAGGCGGTCCTCCACAAGCCGGAGAATTCTGGTCGCTTAATCAAGTGGTCTATCGAGCTGAGCTAGTACGATATCAGCTACCAACCCAAGACGACTATTAAAGGACAGACCCTCACCAAATTCATCACAAAGTGCACCATTCCCGATCCTTCTGAAATTCAAGAGGCGGAACCAATGTGGGAGGTCTATGTCGACGGTTCGTCCTGCGAGGTTGGAAGCGTTGCGGAAGTCATACACAGAGGCCTCGACAACTTCATTCTCCAGTACTCTCTGCGCCTAAACTTCTCCGCCTCCAACAACGAGGCAGAATACGAGGCGATGATTGCAGGGCTCACGTTAGCACACAAGGCGGGGGCAAGTCAAATAAGTGCCTACAATGAATCCCAGCTCGTGGTCAACCAGATCACCCGGGATTATGAGGCTCGTGACGCCCGGATGGTTCAATACTTGGCACTTGTCCAACAACTCTTAACCGCCTTCGACTCTGCTTTGGTAGAGCGAATCCCGAGAGAGCAGAACGCTCAAGCTGATTCTTTGTCCAAGCTCGCCTCATCGTCCTTCGAAGGCATCGACCGCACCGTCTTAATTGAAGTCCGCCTAAAGTCTAGCATCGACATCCCCGAGGTCCTTTGCCTTGTTCTTGAGGCTTACACAGACACTTGGATGACTCCCATCCGAAAGTTTCTGACAGAGGGTAAACTTCCTAAGGATCGGGCCGAGGCAAGAAGGACCAGAAACCGTTCGGAGAGATTCACTATGATTGACGGGCTATGAAGCACAGATACGGGTACGGGGTGCGGGTACGACACGACACGGGTACGGGGATACGTGAATTTACAAAAAAGTAGGATACGGGTGCGTTGTGGGTACGTTAAATATAAAATAATTTATATTATATTTATAGATACAAAAATATTTTTCTTGTTAAAAATGCAAACATTTAAACCATTTCATAGAACTATAAGAATACATTATAATTATGAGCATTTTAGAGAAAAGAAATGATATTCTAACTATCAAATCTTTGGGTAGTCTTATTTTGTGTTTGAGCATAATATTAAACAACAAACTTTTGAAATTACTTTAGGACCCCATGCATTTATCTAAATATAATTGTGTCTAATAGTTGTGAAAAATGCATTTAAAAAATTGGGTGCTCCTTGGGTACGCACCCGGGAGTACCCAAGGAGTATCGGCACCCGATACGCACCCGACACGGGTACGTCGACCATTTGAAAGTATCCGTGCTTCCTAGTTGACGGGACACTCTTCAAGGGAACTACACAAGGGGATCGGGGGATGCCACATGGGGAGCAGGTCACTCGCTAGAAAAGCACTAAACCACGCTATTATTGGCAGACCATGTTACAAGATGCCTAAAATCTCGTTAAAAGGTGCAGCCCTTGCCAGAGATTCTCCTCGGTCAAACGACTTCCACAAGCCGAACTGAAGTCGCTGACTAGTCTGACCCCCTTTGCCATGTGGGGAATGGACTTGGTCGGCCCCTTTCCAAAAGCCACTGGCCAAAGGTGATTCCTAGTCGTAGCCATCGATTATTTCACCAAGTGGATCGAGGCGGAACCCCTGGCCACGATCACGGAGCATCAAACCCAACAATTTTTCTAGAAGCACATCATTTGTCGATTCGGGATCCCATAAGTGCTCATCACCGATAACGAAACCCAATTCGTAGGCAAAAACTTTTGGAAATTGTGCGCAGACATCGGCATTCAGCAGCGCTTCTCGTCGATATCTCATCCCCAGTCAAATTGCTAAGCAGAAAATGCTAATCACCAAATCCTTGACGAGCTCAAGAAACGGTTGGATAATTGTCCCAAGGGACTGTGGGTCGACGAGCTGCCAAGCGTTTTCTGGTCACACCGAACGACCCAGAGAATCCCACAGGCGAATCATCATTCAACTTAACCTACGGAACTGAGGCGGTCATCCCCTTGGAAATTGGGCTCCCCTCGCCCAGAATCATGGGCTTCAACAAGGAGACGAACTCAACCTACCTCATGGCAAATTTGGACCTGACCGACGAGCTCAGACAAAAATCTGCCGTTAGAAGAAGCATATACCAGCAGCGGATCGAGAGATTTTACAACAAAGAGGCCCGTCCCACCAACATCAAGCAAGACAACCTCGTGCTCAGGAAACTAGCTATTTCCGACCCCAACAAGAAGCGAAAGCTGGCCCCAAACTGGGAAGGCCCATATATGGTCTCCGAAGTGGTACGCCCCGTCACATACCGGCTTGAAGACCTGGGGGGCAGGATTGTCAAGAGGCCCTGAAATGCGGATCACCTCATCAAGTTCCTAGAGGGGGAGGACTAGACTTATTTTGTGATCAATCTTATGTAATAAGCAGTACGTGCCAACCCTTGTATGCAAACATAAATAGTAAAAAGAATAAAGTGGTCTTATTCTTTCCCTTTTTGTTCAAATTTCTATGTATTCTCACAAGATGGGGACGCTCGACACCCGGTACTCACTTCGAGCAAAGCACTAGCTTTCCCACAAGCTAGGTAGGCTCGATGCTCGGCACTGACTTCGAGCAAAGCGCTAGCTTTCTCACAAGCTGAAGACGCTCGACGCCTGACACTGACTTCGAGCAAAGAAGTAGCTTTCCCATAAGCTAGGCAGGCTTGACGCTTGGCACTGACTTCGAGCAAAGCGCTAGCTTTCTTATAAGCTGAGGACGCTCGACGCTCGACATCGACTTCGAGCAAAGCACTAGCTTTCCCACAAGCTAGATAGGCTCGACGCTCGACAATGACTTCGAGCAAAGACCTAGCCTCTCAGCCCCACGTCCTCGCTACTCGGCAAGGACTACGAGCGACAAGAATCTCCCAAGTCCTCGACCCTCTGCTCGGTTCCTGAGTCAAACGGGGCTTCTCAGCCCCACGTCGTCGCTACTCGGCGGAGACTACGAGCGACAAACGGGAGATTTCTCAATCTTCCAAGTCCTCGACACTCGGCTCGGTTCCTCAGTCAAACGGGGCTTCTCAGCCCCACGTCCTCGTTACTTGGCGGGGACTACGAGCGACAAACGGGAGATTTCTTAATCTTCCAAGTCCTCGACCCTCGGCTCAGTTCCTGAGTCAAACGGGGCTTCTCAGCCCCACGTCCTCGCTACTCGGCGGGGACTACTAGCAAAGACCTACCTTTCTCACAAAGCTAGGGACGTTCGATACCCAGCACAGACCTCGAACAAACTACTATATTTCTCCCAAACATAGCTTCTCCGATCCACGTCCTGGCAAGACCAGGTATCAAAAACAAGTTAAGACGAACCGAAAAGATCATTTTTATTATAGCGCCGGCATGGTACAATAAGTTTTTATTACAATGACTATGACCTCAGCCTAAGTTTTTCTCAGGGACCTTTTGCGCTAACACAGACCAACTCGAGCCCCGCTGAGCGGGTTTGCTCCCCGACGAGCCCGCCTGGCCCTATCGACATCGCCAAGGTAGACGCTCTGGCAACGGAGCTCTGAGCGTCCCCCGACCTCGCCATTTCCACGCGAAGGGTCGGGGACGGACCCATGACGGAGGGTTGACCTCTCCCAACAAAATGGAGTCGAGATCCGCCGGTACCAAGCATGACCCTCATCCTCTGAATCTCCAACTCCTTCTCCACAATGACCTCACGAAGGAAGGACTCCGAGGTCGGCCGCCGGGTGGATGCATCGGACATCGACACCCCGTCTCGGCGCTCTCCCAGTCATGGTCGGCAATCACCTTCTTTAGGCGTGCCGCCTCCAAGTTCAGCTCCTTAGACTTATTCATGAAGTAGGAAACGGCGGCTTCCCGATCATGGGCCTGTTTGCAATAGCGAATCAAGACAGACTCCTTGGACTATAGCCTACCCCGAAGGCGCTTGACCTCGGTGGAACCGAGGTTGGCTTCGAGGGTCTTGTCCATCTGACACAGAAGAGAAAATGAGGGTTCACTCCAAACTCGCAAAAGATCGAGACCAAGTATCAACCAACAAGTCTTAGGGTCAAAAAGTTAGGCCAAAAATATATTTTATCCCAAAAATCCTTACAAAAAAGCGGTGGCCAGTCCGCACTTGGCAAATACAAAAAGAAGGGGAGGGAGGAGATGATTAAAATTACTACTTATAAGAAATCAGCACCTCTTCGTCGGTCGCCCCCTGAACATCGGTGTCCGCCGCTCATCCCGCGCCCTTTTCACTGGTCGGCCCTAACTCCGTCTCCTCGCCTTCCCACCAGGCGTCTTCAGATGGTCGGGCTACTTGTAGCCATAGTGAAGGTCATCAATCTTGGACTCGGGGTAAAAGAACAAGAAGTGCTCATTCGCCTGATGGTACGCCTCGTTCTGGCTCGCGATTACCTCGTCCATGGCAGCGGCTTCCAACTCCTGGTACTTCATGGCTGCCGCCGCCTTGACCTCCGCCACGACACAAAGATGCTCGTGGGCTTGAGTTGCGAGGTCGGCCTGAAGGGCATGTTCGCGCCCCTGAGATGCCTCCAGCTCCAGCTTCAGCTACTTCATTTCACACTCATATCGCTGAGCGTTCCTCACCTCCCTCTTAAGGTCCTTTTCGTGACACCTCTTCAGCTGGGCCCCGACCATAGATGATGCTTGCGAATGAGGAGCCAAGAGTTGTTATTTTTGAGATAAAGGAATGCCACTAAAAATGACGCTATCAGACAAGCAGAACCTTACCATCATGTGGGCCTGAGCCCACCTCATGTAGCACGACTCGGTTGTCTCGGTCACCAAAGTACCTCGGTCACGCGGCGTGGAGAGGTTGTCCACCATCTCGACCCCACTGGCCCCTCGGTCAGAGTGTCGGCCATTTTCATCGACTAATCAGGGGCCCACGGCATCAGCCCATCCTCACCTACCATCTCCTAGGCGTCTGGGCGAACCGGAGGGACCCCGCTCTTAAGAGCCTCAACAATCCTACGGTTACTAGTGCTCGGTTCCCGCTCCCGTGCCCCGCCAACAGAGAGGGTCTCCGCCATCTTAGGAGTCCGTTCCAAAGGGCCTTCGGAATCTCCCTGGGTGGGCCTCGCTTTCTTCTTAGGCTGCTCGGCCCCCCTCTTGTTGGCTTGTCCTTCAAAGCTCTTCTTGCGTCAATCTTGGCCTTGTCCATCGCTCCAGAGGAAAGAGAAGACTGTTAACACGAAGGCAGAAAGTTAAATAAAAAAGAAACAAAACATACAAGGGTCAACGAGGCTCAGTCCGATCCGAGCCAAGTGCAACTCGGTCACATTGGGTCAGCCGATGCTGTGGCCACCTACGATCCGATCGACATCAGCCCACTCCTTTTCCGTCAACTCTCTTCGCCTCGGAGGCTTGTGGTTCGGCTTGTAAAAATCCCAAGCGGTGGAAATTCCCCAAGGCGCCGGGCTTTGAATGACGAAGTATTTTTCCTTCCACACTTTTATAGAGTCCGGATGGCCGTGCACCACCTTCTTGTAGGGCGAGGCGAAATGTAATATATGTCTTCCTGCTCTCCCAACGAGCTTACTCCAGGACGACCCGAAGGTACTTCAACTTCAAAGACACTCCCCTTTCCTTGCAGAGTAGCATAAAGAAAACTAACTGCTTCAAGGAGTTGGGACCATACTGCATCGGGCAGAGGGCCCCCCAGTTTAGCACCTTGATGAACGGGTGCAACGACAGCCTTAGCCCCGAGCTGAAAGCATCTTCAGGAAACATGCAATAGCAGGGTTCCAACTCGGTCGTCGGGCGGAGGCCAAGGCTGGGAATCATCAGCTCGTACTCCAGCCTTATGAAATAATTGGCTCTTATCACGAGCAGGTAGTTGGCTGTCAAGACACTCTGAATCCTATCCATTTGGATCTGGGTTCGACTCGGCGAAAAGATTTCCACTCCATATCGAACCAGACTTTCGACGTCATCCGGGTACATCCTAATAGATCTGGGCTGCTTGAAGTACGGGATGTCGAGCCTGTGCTTAGGCATAAACTCGTCTGGCATTTCCGGATTGTCCAGGAGATGCAATTTTCTCCTCCTTCGAACGCGAGGACTCCTCGCAGGAGACGGTGTCGCCAGAGGCGGAAGAGTAGGGTCAACATCCACGGCATCATCCCTACTATCCCCATCAAGGGCGCTCTCAGCTCCCTCATCCACTACGCCTTCCTCCACTTCATCATCCGCTACCTCCACCTCGCCATTAGAATCGCTGGACTCCACCACAAATGGCCCGCGACTGCGGAGCGGCGCTACGTTATGGACCTCCCTCGTATCCCAGGACGTAGAGGCCGAAAGGCGACCCTCATCGTCCTGACCAGAGGAAATCGCTGCAGAACTGGACTGAGACCGCGACATAACAATAACAATAACAAAACTAACCTGGCTTTCGTTAACAGAGTGGTTCACTGGATAGGACATCGCCGGCTGCTAGAGAGAGAAGCTCCAAGGGTTAGAGAGAGAAAGCAAAGTGAAGAAATGATAAGGGGGCGAAGGATTTACAGGAAAACTGTCGATGCCTCAAATTCCTCAAAAGGATCCCAAACCGTCCAATCTTGATCATCAAAATCTAACGGTTGATAAGATTTTGATGCCTCGATTCTCCTCCCTGACGTCAGCATCACACGTGTGGTACACGTGCCCCCCACCAGCTGGTGGGGCTCGACGCTCGGCATTGACTTCGAGCAAAGTGCTAGCTTTCTCACTTTCTCACAAGCTGGGCAGGGTCAACGCTCGGCATTGACTTCGAGCAAAGCGCTAGCTTTCTCACAAGCTGGAGATGCTCGACGCTCCGCAGCAACTTTGAGCAAAGCGCTAGCTTTCTCACAAGCTGGAGATGCTCGACGCTTGGCAGTGACTTCGAGCAAAGCGCTAGCTTTCTCACTTTCTCATAAGCTGGACAGGCTCGACGCTCGGCATTGACTTCGAGCAAAGCGTTAGCTTTCGCACAAGCTGTCAACGTTCGACGCTCGTCAGTAACTTTGAGCAAAGCACTAGCTTTCTCACAAGCTGGAGACGCTCAACGCTCGGCATTGACTTCGAGCAAAGCGCTAGCTTTCTCACAAGCTGGAGACACTCGACGCTTGTCAGTGACTTCGAGTAAAGCGCTAGCTTTCTCATTTTCTCACAAGCTGGGCAGGCACGACGCTTAGCATTAACTTCGAGCAAATCATTAGCTTTCTCATAAGCTTGAGATGCTTAGGGGTGTAAAATGAACAGGACGATCCGTCGTCCGTCCGAGTCCGGCTCGAAAAATGGCCCGACCGTGGACCGTCCGAACTGTTATATGAACCGAACTTGAACAAATTATTATGTCCGATGTTTTACCGAGCTCGAGCTGGACATAAGTCCGTCCGAGTATTGTTGCGGTCCGATGCTTTTCCGAACCGAGTCCGGACTATAAAATTTTTGTCTGACGTAGACCGAGCCGGACATAAGCCCGTCCGAGTAGAATTTCGGTCCGAGCTTGAACATATGACTGTCTGGTCCCGTCCGATCCGATTTACAGCCCTAGAGACGCTCAGCAGTGACTTTGAGCAAAGCAGTAGCTTTCTCACTTTCTTACAAGCTGGGCATGCTCGACGCTCAGCATTGACTTTGAGCAAAGCGCTAGCTTTCCCATAAGCTGAAGACGCTCGACGCTCGGCAGTGACTTCGAGCTAAGTGCTAGCTTTCTTACAAGCTGGAGACGCTCGATGCTCGGCAGTGACTTCGAGCAAAGCGCTAGCTTTCTCACTCTCTCACAAGCTGGAGATGCTCGACGCTCGGCAGTGACTTCGAGCAAAGTGCTAGCTTTCTCACTTTCTCACTTTCTCACAAGTTGGTGACGCTCGACGCTCGGCAACAGCTTCGAGCAAAGCGCTAGCTTTCTCACAAGCTGGAGATGCTCGACGCTTGGCATGGATTTTGAGCATAGCGCTAGCTTCCTCACAAGCTTGACGCTCAGCATAGACTTCAAGCAGAGTCCTAGCTTTCTTGCAAGCTGAAGGGTCTCAGCGCTCGATGCTCAGCATAGACTTCGAGCAAAGTCCTAGCTTTCTCACAAGCTGAAGGGTCTCGACGCTCGACGCTCGACGCTCGGCATAAACTTCGAGCAAAGTCCTAGCTTTCTTACAAGCTGAAGGGTCTCGACGCTCGATGCTCGATGCTCAGCATAGACTTCGAACAAAGTCCTAGCTTACACACAAGCTGAAGAGGCTCGACGCTCGACGCTCGGCGCTGACTGCAAGCAAAGGCCTAGCTCTCGTGGCAAAGCTGAATGGGCTCGAAGGTCGGAGGTCGGGGGGTCCGACTCCTTAACGGTTGACCTCGGCCCAGTTTTTTGCTCTTCAAGGGATCTTCCATCCTACCCTCATAACCACTCCCTATCGATCTTCCTATATGGATTGACTACTTCTCGACGGCTGGTACATACAACCCTCCAGGAGGAGTGGGGAGCCTGTGATATGGGTAAAAAGAGCCCAACCTAATCAGGACCGTTTGATCCCCTCAAGATCTACTCCTCCATGATCATTTAGTCAAACAGGTCTGACGGGCTTCTGCCAATTCAGGTCCACAGGCTAATGGGTCCGACCCGGCCCGTTAGGGTCTGTGACCTGTTAACCCCTGCCTATAAATACCAGACCCCCTTCTCGCTCAAGGTAATAAACTTTTCTCCACCTAAATCCTAGCTATTGTTACTATTTCAGTGACTGAATAGATCGTCGGAGGGCCTGTCGCCGGGATCTCGCCCGGTGTTTCTAGGCATTCTGTAGGTATCAAGACCCGGGCCGAGCACTCAGCCTCTACCTCTTGCTACCCCCAAGCCCGAACATCAGCCCGAGGATCAGATCTGTTCCAGTGCTGCTCCTTCCATCACAAAATTACAAGAACTCACACTTGTTGTCCCCACACTCAAAAACAGCAGCATCACTGTATAATATTAAATTAAATTGATGATTAGATAGAAATTTGATTTCAACTTTCAGTTTTGGTTCATTCTTAAATAAAATGGTAAATTGTGAAAAACACCCCTTAAGTATAGGGTCAAAGCACAAAAGTCCCTCTTCTATAGGTGAACCCGATAACCCCCAAGGGTTTCCGTATAGGAGTTGGCTGCAATTCTTAGTTTTTTTTTTTTTTTTTTTTTGGGGGGGGGGGGGGGGGGGTATCGCATTGACCAATAGAACATGGTTTTTTTTTTGCTTTGACCTAATAGATGAGGGGTGTTTTTGCTATGTACCCTAAATAAATTTTTTAAATAGGCATATACATTTCTATATATGAGTAGGACAACGAATTTTCCCAGTTCATTTTAAAGAATAGGATTAACACACACTTGGTAACCAGGCATGTGCTTCAAGATGTGTGCATATTCTTTACTTTCTGCTGCACTTAATGTACTGCAATATTCAATATGCTTATAAATCTTGAAATCATCTAACAGTTTAAATATGTTAAATATTTATGTAAATTCAGTGTAAAGTTTCTATGCAATATGATTTCAAATGTATGTAGAAATACTATTTCAACTTTCAGTTTTAGTTCGTTCTAAGCAAATCTTCTTCTTCGGCTTCCTCTTTTCCCCCTTAAATAGAACCAAAGTGAAGCTGAGTTCAAAACTCAGGAATCTTTGTCATTCTCATGGTTCATCCCTTCTACATCTCATTCTCTGTATTCTGAATATACCTTAAATTAATTAATTTCCACCATAATGCTAAAAACCATTGCTCTGCCATGTCCCCCCCCCCACCCCCCCCCTCCCCCCCCCCCCCCCCCCCCCCCCCCCCCCCCCCCCCCCCCCCCCCCCCCCCCCCCCTCTTCAATGTTTCCATTTCTTATCTCCCTATTCTTCATTCTCATCTTTTTGTTCTTTTCCAACATGTCACTTTGTAATCATTTTTACGCTTCAAGATGCATGCACTCTTCAGTTTTTTTTGCACTTATGCACTTGCAGTATTGAATACAGATTTTAATCTTGAAATATTCTACTGGTTTAAAATCGTTAAAATATACTTCTATAAATTAAAAGAAAATTTTCTAGATTCATGCACATTCTTCATTTTCTCCTGCACTTAATCACTCGCAAAATTGAATACATCTTTAAATGCTTATATCATCTAACAGTTTGAAAATGTTATAAATTCAATATCTATTGATCATGATCTTCAAGCACCACTACATTACTGTGGTAGTCTGACCTTTATGCAGTTGGCTTTTTTTTCTTTGTGATATGATAATACTATAGTAACATGTCATATTTTTCTTTTTTACTTGGTCTGTTTGGTTTCATTCAAACAGCTATAGCCATGACATATCAATAATGTAATTTCAGTTTGTAGTTTCACACAATGGTGCAAAATGAGGATAAATATATGATTGTAAAAGAAAGAGGTCTGTTTGATGTGTTTCAAGAACTGTGAGTGTGGAGTTTGATTTGGTTCACTGCATGTAATTAGTCTTTTGGTGTTCGTTGATTCAAAGAGATCAGTTCAGTCTGTGGGTTGTTTTCCAAATGGTCTTAACAAAGAAATATATTATTGTTTGAAAGGTGATGCATTTCTTTCCTTCACTCCATTTATGATTTGATTTGTTTTTTTGGTTTTTGGATGACATAGTCATGGCCATTATTCTGGTGGGCTTGCTATATGGATCCTTTATTGCAATAATTTGCGGGCAGAGGATTAGCGAGCGTCATTATCACGTTCTGGCAAAACAAGAACTGACGAAGGTTTGTCATTATCATAACTTACAATCTTGAATGCAACCATCTGCTCCAACTCTTATTTTGCTCATTACAACAATGTCCAGACTCATTTGTATCCATCAAATATAATGAAGTCAGGACATCTTAATTTTCTTGACAAAGTTAAACTTGAACGTATCCACCAACCCTCCCAAAACAAAACTCACCTCAATACTTTTAATATATTGTCAGTCATATGTCATTACTGTGTGAAACATGAGTCAGTTTATCGCTAATGTTACCTTCAGAGTAATGCTTCATCCACTACCAATTTCACTACCATTCTCTTCACTACCTTAGGTGGCATACTCCTATTGGAGAGTTTTCCCACCTACTCTATCTTCCTCTACCTTTTGGAGTGTGTCACCTAAGGTAGTGAAGAGAAATATAGTGAAATTGGTAGTGGATGTAGCATTACTCCTCTTAAAATATGTCAAGCGAAAACTGAAATGTCGTTTATTGGCCATTGGTTTGTCCAATGTTCTTTGTTCATAGATATCCTGTGATTCTCCTTGCAATAAAAATGACGTGAAGTGTGTGAAGTCTTGGTTTCTCCACTGCTTTGCAACAAGTGCATGTAATTCCCCTAAAAGGTGCACTGGACCTTATTAGAAGCTGAATTAATTGACAGCATGATTGAAGTCGGACTTACTAGGATTGGATCCACGGCTCTGTCTAAACAAAACGTTTTCCTTTAAAATGCAATTGTAGTAGTCCTTTCCGAAGTCACAATAACAATAACAAAGTGAGCTTTGTTGTCCAGGATTATTACAAATAAAAGTTATCTGATATTATGTGCTAGGAATATATTGTGGAAAGTCGAGACGAGGATAAGAACTTGCCTGAACTTGATCCTAGTCACATCTCAGAGTTGAGAACATTGGGCCTGTACTAAAGCTAAATTATTCGCCGGAAGCTAACTTTTTGCGTAAGCAATACTTCCACTCCAAACTGTGTAAATTGTTTTGATTCTCTCTCTTGTTATTTGTTAACGGTACTCAAGTGAATAATCTGAGACTAGTCTTTGATGAATGCCCTAATTTTTTGCAGTTTTTTCACTGTCATAGCTACTGCTAATTGACAAGCCTCTGTCAGGACAGTATAAGCCGCGCAATCAATATTACTGAGAAATGAAAAGATATTCAGCAAGCAGCAAGCGAAGACTGTAATATCACTATATCCATTCTTGTTGTTTTAGCCATTTGTACTCAATTTTTTCTTCCTTCAACTCTCCCCCGACATGTACTTAAGATGAGCCATGTATAATAGCAACAACAAAGCATTCGAGAAGGGACAAATTTGTTAGTCTGTACAGCATATGGTTGGCGAGAATTGTTGTTGATTCTTGGGAATTCAGGCAATAATTTTGGTATTAAGTTGGTTTATAGACCATACAATGTATACTTGTAGAAATATAATGATAATAAATTATTTATGCTGTGAAGATGGTGAGACTGTATCTGTTCTTTTGGAAATGCAGAGGGTCTCTTCATTTGCTGTGAAAGCAATAAACAAGGATTTATTGCTCCAGACAGATGAAAGCAAAGACAATCAAACTAGATGGCTCAAGGTGCTCAGATTTGCGTTATAAGTTTCTTTTGTGAGAGCAAAAACAAGGATTATTTGTTTTGTTTTACAGTACTTTCAGAGGTCTTTCGACAACACAACACAACCCAAATCTCAAGCCCGATCCTTCCACTTTAGAAATGGAGAAATGCCACTGAACACCATCTCGTCCCTGTTGATGGACATCCCCGTTGACAGACAGTTTTGTCGAAGCATGTTGCCCCTGTTCTGCTAATCACTACAAGTCTTACGTAGACAGAAAATACAACTTCCGTAGAGATTAAGATGGAATTTTGTAAGAGACCGAGTGGTGTACATCTTCAAAATTTATGAAAGCATATATCTATTTGCCAATTCTAAGCATCCATGGAACATCCCTAGACAACCCCGTTGATAGACAGCTTTGTCGAAGCATGTTGCCCCTGTTCTGCTAATCACTACAAGTCTACAATGTAGACAGAAAAATACAACTTCGGTAGAGATTAAGATGGAATTTTGTAAGAGACTTGAGTGGTGTACGTCTTCCAAATTTATGAAAGCATATATCTATTTGCCAATTCTAAGCATCCATGGAACGTCCCTAGAATTTAGACAAACGCAAACTTACATCCCTAGGATTTAGAAGCAAATTCACACGGCCATGCTCGCCCTGATACCTATACCAAAACCATAATAGAGATCATCCCCAAAATGTCTTAATACGTACACCATAACCATGTAGAGAACGCCTCCAAAACACCTTGATACCTCTACCAAAACCATATAGAAAACTCCTCCAAACCAAGACTGACGATTAACTTTAATCGCCTCTCACAGCAGCATACAGAACGATTCACAGCTTTTTGCACGAAAGATTAGACCACACACAAAAGTGAGAACAGCTAAATATCACAACTTGTGCGGCATGAAAAGCATGAAATTACAGAAATCACAATGGAAATTTATTTGTTATGTAGAGCAAGATCTGTAATGGAAAGCAGGAAGAAAACCTCGGACACCACTACATTTATTTCGGTATGGGTATAGAGACTAAACATAACTCAATGTCTACACGACAGTTTTAGTTGCCATAGCCTATCAACAACATCATGAATCTCAAAGGAAATCTGCAACCAAAGTAAACAAGCTGGGGCTATTATCCCTTATGAAGTAAAATACATTTCCTGTCTTGACCTACCATAAAACTAATGATACATATATTTTCATGCAATACTACTGTACACTGAGCTACTTTTTCTTTTCTTCCCATCAACAGATATTTGAGAAGATGCTCGCTGAACACAATGATGAGAAACTTGTGATGCAAAAGCCTAGTGTACATGGAATTGAGAAGCGTTAAGCGTTAACCTTCGCTTGTTCCACCTTCATATGGTATGCTCACTCCTCGTCATCATCTGATTTTTCTGCTGCCTTTTTTGACCTTTTCCTCTTTACAAAGCGAGACGTTCCCTTCTTTACAGAGAAGGGGAGAGCAATTTGTTGAGGTTGAGCACCTGTACCCAGAAAAAAATGATCTTTGGGAACAAATTTAAGTATGAAAAGCACATACTACTGCAAATTTAATGAAATTCTTCATGTGAAGATAGGTACCATCATCTATTGTTTAAGAGAATTTATCAAAAATCTATAGATGAAGAAAAAGTATGGCAACAAGGCCTACAACAAGTCATACAATTTCTTAAACTTGCAGAAACCAGACAATATTGGAGACACCACTAGACCACTTTTAAAATTAACTTCTGAGATGTTATCTTAAACTCTGAGTAACCAAGTGTCAGCCATCCAGAGGTAAGCCTCTTCGCTGGTAACCAAGTGTCAGCCGTCCAGAGGACACTACTATGAGCAACAAAATGGGTATAGAGGAACACTGGCAGCATTCTTCAAATCATTAACAGCCTTGCATATCTATCTTTAGGATACCTACACAATTTCGTTCTTAGATTAAAGTCGTCCTACTAGCACTTTCAACCATGACAATGCATCACAGACCATGGCCGCAAATCATAAAATATGCAAAAGTACCGGTTACCAATTAAGACTCACAAATCATTCAGTAAAAGGATATGAGAATCTTCCTAAAACTATAAGCATAAAAAATTAAAATTTATCTAGAAATCTATATAGAACTTGTGAAGTACTAAATGCTGAAAAATCATAATAATCGCTGAAATCTAAAGAAAGCAACTTCATTTCTTGGCACATCTCCTGTAACTTCCGTTCCATTTGTACAAATTTTTCCGTATTCTCGTATTTCGATTATTTATAATCTTTCTGTTCTTTTTAAATCCAATTGCATACACTTGGATATTCAATTATTTTGTTAAAAGCCCAGACTCCTAACCCATTCTATGTTTGTTATTACCTGATTATTTATTTATTTTGTGAGCCCATAACCCGAACCCAAATGCTTAATCCAAACCCAAGCTCAACCCAACTCCACTAAATATAAAACCCAAATCCAAAGCCCAAACCCCTAATCCTACTCTCTACCCAAATCCAACCTGTTACCCTTCACCCTAAACCCTACCCGATTACTCCACTAACAGCATAACCACACCCCACTAATCTCCTACTAAACCTCAACTAACTCACCCCATAATCTCCACATTAATCCCCTACTAATCCTCCTTCTTCTTCTTCTTCCTCTGTACATCCGAAAGCCTCAACAGCCAACATTCCCTGCCTTTATCGTCTTCAACTCCCCACCATCTCCTTCTCTCTCACCCTCACCCAGCTCATCTTCCCCAACTTCCACTCAACACCCAACCACAACCTTTTTAACGCGCACACACCAAAACCTCAACATCCTGCCAACCCTACCCTACACCGCACCTCCTTCCTCCTTGTTGTCCCACGCCACAACACCACCACGAACAGCCAGCACCACCACCCCGCCAACTCCAACCTCCACTTCATCCTCCAGCACCACTCCCGACCTCCTTCGAACTCCAACAGCCAACACTCGATGCCACCGAGCAGCTGAACACCCTTGCTGCCATCCCCTTCATCACCATCGACAGCCACTCGAACAGCCCATACCCGACCTCCACCATCGCTGCCATTGCTGCCAACAACCACCCTTTTTCATTCCCCCTCCTGCACAACCAAACCACCCGTCATTTCTCTTGTTGCCATCTCAAATCCTCAACTCTTCCCTACACCTGAACAACAAGTTCCCTTCATCCCAACACCCTCTCCTCACCCATCATTGTTGCCGTTCTTGTCATTGTTGCTGCCGTCATCGCCGGTATTGCTACCGTTCTGCCGCTATTGCTACTGTTCTCGCTGTCCGTACTTGCACCTTGCTGCATGTCTCGCTGTTGCGTCGTCACCATAGCCGCCGTTAGGACTATTCACACTTCGGTTAAAACCAACTACAGAACTGAACGAACCGAAATTTGCCAATTTGGTTCGGTTTTTCGTCTTTCGGGTTGGTTTTAGACCCGAACCGGAGTTTTTATAGAGATTGGGTCAGTTGGCGGTTGGCGTTTGAGAAAACTGAACCGAAAAAAAACCGAATTATTTTTTGGCCCAAATATTCCTAGCCCTAGGATCTAGGGTTGTCAGGATCTGAGAGTGACGAGGGTCCCTTTTTGTTAACCCAAATACATTCCTCTGATCCTCTCTAAGCTGAAGCTCTCTTTTTGTCAGCTCTCTCAAACCCTAGCCGCTCACTGCTCACACCGCAAGTCTCTCTCCCCTCTCATGCTCTCCATCACTAAAGATCTGAGCTCTCCCCTCTCCTGCTCTCCACTTCTCTCCCTCTCAAATCTCAATTCACCATTACCCAAAACAAAATTGTCATTTCGTGACTTTCGTCCTCTCACAGGTCACAAAACCCCACGCCGCCCCCTTTTCGACCTCTCCGGCTCACCCTCGCCGACAATTTTTGACCTATCCAGCTCTCCTTTTTGGCCCAAATACATTCCTCTGCCTTTGGAATTCGCAACCTCCCGGTCCTCCCCCCACTCTCGTCTCTTGATCTCTCCTCGTAGTGCTTCTCTGGCTCTCTCCTCGCAGGCTCGCACAGTGCATCTGTTGAAATATAGTAATTGTATATTCTGTTTCCTAATATAGAAAACAGATTCCCCAAATCTCTCATCTTCCAAATCTTCTCTCAATCTCTTTTCTTCTTCTCCAAGAAGGTAATCCTTATATATAGTTGTATACAGTAAAGAATATAGAACAAGAAGAATAAGAATTATTCTCCCCAAGATTATTTTCTTCATGGTATCATAGCCTAATCAGATCTAGGCCAAGTGAAGAAGAAGAAGAGGAGGCTGATCACCTCTATCTTGATCTGATCCCGTTGTTGATCCCGTCACCGATCATCGTGTCTCCGATCCCGTCTTCCCGCCCAAAATAGCACAACCCCATCTCCGGCGTCTTCTCCGATCGACCTCCGGCACCTCCATCACCACTTCTTCCTCCGGCGCCGCTCTCCTAGCGCGTGCCGCCTCCACAAAACCCCACCCCGACCCTCCTTCCCTGCCATCGCCATTAACCGAGCTCCAAACCCATCAACCCAAATCCCCTGAACCCCTCTTCTCCGGTCACCTTCTCCGGCGAACCCCGTCGCCATTCCCCCCTCCTAAGCGCCGCCCACCTCCTCAACAGATATGGATCTTCCACCAGGGTCGAACAGACCAGTCCAACACAGCAACAAAGTATGTCGTCTGAAGAAAGCATTGTATGGACTGAAGCAGTCACCAAGAGCCTGGTTTGGGAGATTTACAAAATCAATGAGGACATTCGGATACGATCAGAGTAATTCTGATCATACTCTGTTTCTAAAAAGGAAAGAAGGTAAAATTACTGCTCTTATTATTTATGTTGATGATATGATAGTAACTGAAGATGATCCTGAGGAGATGAAGACATTAAAGAACTACTTGTCACAAGAGTTCAAAATGAAAGATCTTGGTCATTTGAGATACTTCCTTGGTATTGAAGTTTCTCGTTCAAGAAAAGGGATATTTCTTTCTCAAAGAAAATATGCTCTGAATTTATTGAAGAAAACTGGCATGTCCGCTTGTCAACCGATTAGTACACCATTGGAAGGACTGAAACTATGCAACGAAGCGGATCAAGTGCCTTGTGATAAGGAAAGATATCAGAGATTGGTTGGACGACTAATGTATCTTGCACATACACAGCCAGATTTGTCATGCTTTAAGTGTGGTAAGTCAGTTTATGCATGCACCTCGGGAACAACATATGGACACGGTAATGAAAATTATGAAATACATTAAGTCAGCCCCAGGAAAAGGAGTCTTATTTGCGAAACATGGTCACTTGAAGGTTGAGGCATATACTGATGCTGATTGGGCAAGATCTACAATCGATAGGCGCTCCACTTCAGGATATTTCACCTTTGTTGGAGAAAATTTAGTTACATGGAGGAGCAAGAAGCAAAATGTTGTTGCACGCTCTAGTGCAGAGGCCGAGTATCGCGGAGTAGCTTTAAGTATAACAGAAACTTTATGGCTAAAACTCCTATTGCAGGACTTAGGCTATGGTTCAAAGGAACCTATGAAGGTGTATTGTGACAGTCAAGCGGCGTGTGATATTGCGGCTAATCCAGTTCAGCATGATAGAACGAAACATGTAGAGGTGGACAGATTCTTTATCAAAGAAAAATTGGTTGAGAAAGTTATTGAGATATCCAAAGTAAAGTCAGAAGATCAACTCGCAGATATCCTAACCAAGGCCATTTCGACTCGGCTCTTCTTGAAATTTGTTGACAAGTTGGGCATGCTCGATATCTATACACCAACTTGAGGGGGAGTGTTGAAATATAGTAATTGTATATTTTGTTTCCTAATATAGGAAACAGATTTCTCAAATCTCTCATCTTCCAAATCTTCTCTCAATCTCTTTTCTTCTTCTCCAAGAATGTAATCCTTATCAGTGTTCTAAATGGCGTTCGCCTCGGACGCCTAGGCGCTCAAATGGAGGAGAACGAACCGCCTTTGCATTAGGCGGTGGTTTAGGCGGTTAGAGGCGATTAAGCGTCCGTCTTGTTGAGTAGCGTCCGTCTTGTTGAGTAGGCGTCCGCCTATGTCCAATGCTCAGGCGTTTTTTATTTTTTAAAATTTTAAATACTATAAAATAACACAAAAAAAAGAGAACTATTATTAATCTATTAATTTGTTGTATAATATGTATGGATCTTTAATAGTAGTGGATTTTTTTTAAAACTTTTTTTGTATTATTGGTGATGGATTGCACATATTACACCTATTAAACATATTAAAATAGCACATGTTACACATATTACACATATTGGCATATTGCACATATTACAATTGAACAATTATTTTTTTTAATTGCACGAGGAAGCTTTTTTTTATGCATAAACACTTTTTAAGTACACATTACACAAGAATATGATGAATATTTGCAATTGGATTGCATGATTATACTTACGATTAAAGAATAGGGGCTGAAATTAACTAAATCGGCAAAATAAATTCAACCGCCTAGGCGCTGCCTAGGCACCGCCTAGGCACCCTAGGCGCTAGGCACCCCTTGACCGAACCGCCACCGCCTAACGCCGTTTACAACCTTGATCCTTATATATAGTTGTATAAAGTAAAGAATAAAGAACAAGAAGAATAAGAATTATTTTCCCCAAAATTATTTTCTTCAGCATCCCCATCACAAACTAAGGTATAAATTAAGCTTAAAATTTCTAAGTGTTGAAATTTATAACTAGAAAATAATAAGTCAGTTTTGTTTTATACTTTTATTGAGTTTAAATTTGTAGATTTGATTTGAAGACTACTAGTGTGGTTGTCTGGTTGTAGTGGCAGACTGGTAGTGTACTAGTGTGGTACTAGTATAGTAGTATGGATTTTGATATGGATAGTAGTGGTCGTGAGGATTCAAATTCCATTAGCATTGATAATTTAAGCCGAACAGAAGCAAGTACGCAACACTCACAAAGGACTAGAAAAGCAATTAAATCTAGATCTGAAGTTTTGCAACATTTTACTAAGATCAATGACTTAGACGGAAGTGTGAAAGCAAAGTGTAATTATTGTGGGAAACCGTTTTAATGTCGATACTAAAAAACAGGGACAACAGCTTTGAAAAATCACATGGGTATTTGTCGGGCTAATCCACAAAATAAAGAGACTTCCCAAAATTTCTTGAGTTTACAACCGGTTCAAAAAGGTGAAAAGGGGAAGGGTGTCTTAACTAATTGGAGATTTAACCAAGATGAAGCTAGGAAGGGTCTAGCATATATGGTGATAGTGGATGAGCTACCATTTAGTCATGTTGAGCATCATGGGTTTCGTAAACTCATGTCTATTTGTTGTCCTATGTTTCAAATTCCTTCACGTTCGACAATCACGAGACATTTATGAATTGTATGTTAATGAGAAGGGGTTATTGAAAAAATTCTTGAAAGAAACATGTCAAAAAGTATCCATCACCACAGATACTTGGACCTCTTTGCAGAGAATAAATTATGTGTATCATTGCCCACTTCATAAAGGTGAGGGGTTAGGTATTGTGGTTGCGAATGCACAAAGAGACTGAATTTTTGTCCAATTTCTACTCATAAAGATGAGGGGTTATGTATTGCGGTTGAAAAATGCTTGTTGGATTGGGGTATTGATAAAGTATATTCAATAACAGTTGATAATGCAAGCGCAAATGATGTTATGGTTAATCACTTGAAGAAGAAAATTAATGGTTAATCACTTGAAGAATAAAATTAATGATTAATCACTTGAAGAATAAAATTAATAATTAGGGGCATAGTGTTCTTAATTGCAAGTATCTTCATATGAGGTGTGCCGCACATATAATAAATCTCATAGTACAGGATGGGGTAAAGGAGATGGGAAATTTAGTTTTTCGAGTTCGTTTAGCAGTGAAATATGTTAGACAATCTCCTTTTCGTATAAGAAAATTTAAGGAATGTATTGAGATTGAAAAGATTGAGAGTATGCACATGTTGTGCCTTGATGTTACCACTAGGTGGAATTCCACATATCTTATGTTGGATATGGCGGAAAAATTTGAAAGAGCTTTTGAAAGATTTAATGATATGGATCCTTTCTTTAGGAGTGACTTAGAGAAAGGGATTCCCAATGATGATGATTAGGCTAATGTTAGACGACTTGTACAATTTTTAGAGCACTTTTATAATCTCACTTTGAAGGTATCAGTGTCTTTATATGTGACTGCTAATAATTTTTTGCCCGAATTAGATGAAGTTGATTGTCTTTTGAAACAGTGAGAAAACAGTGTTGATGCAAATTTAGCTTCAATGGCTTTTAAAATGAGAAACAAATATAACAAATATTGGGAAACTTTGGAAAAGGTAAACTACTATCTGTTTCTTGCCGTGATGCTTGATCTTAGGCATAAGATGAGATTTGTGGAGTTTGCTTTTTTAAGACAGTATGATGATAATGGAGAATTGGCCGCAAGAAAGGTGAACTTTATCAAGGAGGTTTGCTATTGAGTTTTACAATGAGTACAAAAGAAAACTCGATCCAGTCACAACAACTTCATCCTCTTGTAACACTTCTAGTACTTCATCTACTTTTGGTTTGAAAAGTACAACTATTTATAAGCAATCTTACAAGAGATAAGAAAGAAGCTGGAGGTGGAGATTCTAAATCTGAATTGGATAAGTATTTGGCAGAAGAATGTAAGGACGAAGAAGAAGAATTTCAAATTCTTGATTGGTGGAGGAAACATGAAATCAGATTTCCTGTTTTTGCTCAAATGGCGAGAGATGTTTTGGTTGTCCCTATTTCAACCGTCGCTTCGGAATCATCATTTAGCACCGGCGGACGTATACTTGATCCATTTAGGAGCTCCTTGACTCCTAAGCTAGTGCAAGCGCTTGTGTGTGCACACGACTGGCTACGATCCGATATTCGACCAATTTGTGTGGAGGAAGATTTGGAACAACTTGAAAGGATTGAGAATGGTAATCTACAACTAATCTTTAATATTGTAGTTTGCGAATATCTATTCAAAGTTTATTAAAAAGCTACTTCTCGTTTTATTTTGTAATAGAGATGACAAAGATTGGAGGAACAGAACCCGCAATTGTTCATATTTAAATTTGATGTTATGGAGTTTGGAGTTAGGACCTTTGGTGAGTTTTATTTCCTTTTGTTTCTTATAGTCATAGTTATATTATTTCTTTATTTGTCTCGTATTCATTCATGTTTTATATTTGGGTTCGTGGTTTGGTTGATTTGATAGTTCGATTGGTGGTGGTTCATGTTGTGAGCCTTTGAAGTCTATTTTATTTTTAATTTTTAATGTTTGGTTTACGAACTATGTATGAACTATGACTTTATTATGCAAGTTTGAAGTTTCTATTTTTACTAAATTTGGAGATTATATGATACCAGTGGATCATGCTTTCTTGAATAGTTTGATTTTTGTCAACTGCATGATGAGATTACAATTTCTCATTGTTTATAAGTGATGATAAGATGGATTATGTTTCTGAAGTTGCACACTATGATTCATTGATTTAATGATTTATAGGAGTGACTAGTGATGTAATAATCCAATCCGAGCTTTATGTGTGTATTCAATTGCCAAATTTCATTCGGTTCGGTATTCTGTTTAACCATACTATGAACATCCATAGTGACTAGTCTTTGCTATTCTGAGATTTTGCAGTAGCAACAATTTTTTCTTATTGTTTATAAGTGATGATGAGATGGATTATGTAAATATAGCAAAATATAAAGACTGTGAGTCTGCGAAGACTCGAAGCAGCAAAGAAGCAGCAATCGAAATGTACCAAAAAAGAAAAAAGTGGGAAAGATTCAAAGACCGCCAATACTCAAAGTAGCAGTGAAGCAACAAAAATGTAAATGTAGAAAAAAGTAAATGTAGTCTTTGCTACTTTGAGATTTTACAGTAGCAACAATCTGTCTTTATATTGTTTATAAGTGATGATGAGATGGATTATGTTTCTGAAGTTGCACACTATGATTCATTTATGATTTATTTAATGATTTATAGGAGTGACTAGTGATGAAATAATCCAATCTGCGCTTTATGATTGTTGCTTCACTGCGTTTTGCTACATTTTGATTGTTGCTTCACTGTTACTTTGAGTATTGGCAGTCTTTGAATCTTTCCCACAATTTTCTACATTTCGATTGCTGCTTCGAGTCTTCGCAGACTCGCAGTCTTTATATTTTGCTACATTTACATTTTGCTGCTCACTGCTACTTTGAGTCTTTGGCTCTTTGCAATCTTTGCATTTTGACACATGAGGAATTGTCCATAAGGTTTTCGGTACCAATAATGTCAACAATATGCTACAGATTCATTCAATCTCCCTCTCTCTACTTTTCTCATTCATTTGTCTTTATATTGTTTATAAGTGATGATGAGATGGATTATGTTTCTGAAGTTGCACAATGCACACTACGATTCATTTATGATTTATTTAATGATTTATAGGGTTGACTAGTGATGAAATAATCCAATCTGAGCTTTATGATTGTCGCTTCACTGCATTTTGCTACATTTTGATTGTTGCTTCACTGCTACTTTGAGTATTGGCAGTCTTTGGCTAATTGGCTCTTTCCCACATTTTTCTACATTTTTGCTACATTTCGATTGCTGCTTCAAGTCTTCGCAGACTCACAGTCTTTATATTTTGCAACGTTTACATTTTTCTACTCACTACTGCTTTGAGTCTTTGGCTCTTTGAAGTCTTTACATTTTGCTACACTTTGATTGTTGCTTCACTGCTACTTTGAGTATTGGCAGTCTTTGGCTCTTTTCCACTTTTTTTCTACATTTTTGCTACAATTTGATTGCTGCTTCTTTACTGCCCAGCAGGTGGAATCAGCAATGGTTTTCAGAGAGACATGCAAACCAAGTGTGATTAGGTTACTTATTTTCATTGAACCATGTTTCTCAAGCTGATAGCAGTAGCAGCATGGTTTCCAGTTGCAGTCTCTGGAGAATGTTAATGATGATGAATTAACAAATCAATTGATTTCGATGACAAGTCATTGACTCATTTCTTTTGCATGATTATAATTTATAAATTGTAAGCTTCTATAGTAGTATACTTTCATGAGTATTCATTTGTAACTTGTAATTTGCAAGTTTTATTGCTAGTTACTAGTGTAACTGTAAGGATATTAAGTCTTTCATTCAAAATCTCATCATATAAACATTCAAAAGAATCAAAACTGAATAAGTTTTTAAAGTTCGGTCACTTCGGTTATTAACCGAACCGAACCGATAAATTTCGGTTCGGTTATAACCGAACATGTATTGATCGGTTCGGAGTTCGATTTTGAAATTTCCAAACCAAAAAGTTCAGTTCGGTTCGGTTTTGAACCGATGAACGACCCTAGCCGCCGTCTCCACCCCCTGGTGTTCGTCCCTCCCGAAAATAGGCAAGCATTTATTGAACTCCCGCAAGTAGTTCTTGAATTTGATTATCGTTTCATTATTTTCTATGATATGCAAGTATTCTTTGAACTACCACAAGTAGACCTCGTGTATTTGGTCCATCGTATTATCAATCTCACTTCATTCCTTCACATGTTAATTGAATTCGAACCATTCGTTTATATATTGTTCAACTTGGTTTCCGTCAATTCAAAAATCATAGAAAGACCGTAAGAATTCCATCGTCATTGCATACAATGCACGAGCATGAATTAGAGATGTTTATACATATACATACGTGTTGCGATTCAAGTTTTACATGTTTGTGAATCATGATTTATATAATTGAAATTATTAGATCTCTGTCTGCCGTTTGACTGACTTTGTATAGAGATTTAAATAAGTTCCCTGTCAATAAAATTCATAACTTTATACATGTAAACTGTATCCCTCTGAATGTAGATTTCAGAACAACTTTCGATTTCGCAAACCGACTTACGGATTCCAAGATATTATTGTTTGTGTTGCGACGTCTAATTCCCATAATACTGTTTGAGATACATGAGATTGTATTGTCTTGATTAATTAATTGGAATAATAGGTTGTTAGCGGAATTGAGATTTGAAATTAACAAGAATATTACTGAACATTGTTAGAAGCTCATTCATAATTTTTATAAGATTTATAAATGACTTTTCATTGGAATTATATATATGAGAACTTAACCCTAAGTTGTTGCATGAACAATAGACCCGTAAATAATTGAGTGATAGACCTAGCTACTGTCCTTAGATTGTGTCGTATAAATAGGCGTTGGAACCGATAGAGAGTACTTTCTAGAACCCCTGATGGAATCAGATTCGCTTTCTCGTAACAGCTGGAATGTGTTTTTGTACAATAATGTATTGTTGTCCACAATTACATTTTTATGTTCTTAAATATAAACACATTTATTTTTCGCATCTGATGAATTGAACTCTATACCATGCATTGCATAGCTCTTGATACCTTCTTGATATTGTCTTGAAACCATCGTACTTATTGATTACACCAACTATATGTTCATGATTGATCATAGTAAAAAAAAAAGCCAAGAGTGACTCAGTAATGAACAATACAGGAGAGTACTCGAAAGGAGCCCGTATTTTTCGTAATAGTGACTTCTGTTTACACGTTTACATATTTACATGAAACTAAATGTCACGTAAAACTAAGTGTCACATCGTAGGACGACAAGAGCCACCTATAGAATTTGCGGGAACCACCTCTAGAATCCATTACTTGGCTACATGATTTTCTGTTTACATGTTCCTATTTACATAACATGATTCTTGTTCCCGTCAGTGCAAGACCCGAATATATAATTATGTAGAATTCACCACTAGAGTCTAAACGTTCACTTAATTGGCACTCGAATCTGTGGTATGAGACACAGGAGTGCGTGCATGAGATAAGATTCATAAAATATTGATAGACTAAAAATTAACACTGAGCATGTACATGTTTCCTGTTTACAAGTTTACATGATTTGCGTTTACACGTTTGCATTTTTCCTGTTTACACGGCATGTTTTCCCGATTTCATGATTCCTAATTAAATGATTACATGTTTACATGTTTTCTAATACATGATTTATTGTTCCCAATTGACTATACTTTGAAACTTGTTTCAGTCGTCACTTGCATTACACACGATCATGTTGTTTCAATAATTGCATTGTCAGTTCTTGTTTCTTTCTTTGTTATACCTTGTTTTTCGTTATCATGTTGTTTGTTACTATTTTTCGTCCACAACATGCTCTAACGGACACCCCCAAACTCTAGATGTTGAAGTTGTAAGTATAGAAGAGGAACTAACAGAAGGACTAGGCGATCAAACCTTCTAGATGATTTAGCCAAATGTTTAGCCTGCATTAGTTTATCTCGCTTATGCTCTTGTTATTCCCAATTACTATTGTTATTTCGTACATTATATAGCCGGGCGTTTTGATATGAAGTTTATGTGTTCCAGATAATGGTTGTTGTATGAGAACTATTGATGTGATTATTTTATTGCCTGCATGAATGTATTTTATACTGTTGAGTCAACTACTGAGTCAACTGTACAGCTGATGAATGATGTATATCATTCGTTTGGCCTTAGTTGTGTGTCCGTACTTCCGTACTTTGGGAAGCGGGGCGTGACTTCTCCACAGCTACAGTGGTTTCAATATCTATTATTGAAAGCGTTAGTCCCCTACGTCTGTCCAATCCCATTCAGATGAACATATATATTTGAAAATGGAGTAGGCTTGGTGGGAGTGGTTGTAACAGTTTGATTGAGAAGATGATAACACAAATATGCACCCAATTTTTACAAGACACAATTTGGCAGCAGACTAGCAGTATATAATTGTTGATATTATCTCGTGTACAACACCAATTCAACACAGAATAGTAGAAGCACATGTGGAAAAGCTTGCCCCATCATAATAATGCCCAACTGTAACTGAATTGAAGTTGCTTGCATTGCCTGTCCTATGTCCTATGTCCTATGCTTGATACTGTAATGATATATTAGAGAGGAATTTCAGTGACAGTTTAGGGGGAAAGCAAAATAATATTATTAATTTTAAATATTTTTTAACGAAATATAACCACATGGTCCATATCAATGTATCATTTACATCTGTCCCAATACAAAACATCTTTCTTATCTACTTTAGAAGAGTGTTACTTCCTGATATTAAGTACAGAAGATACCAATCAAAACCTAGACAGAAAGAAAAAAAATGTTATTTTCTACATCTATAAAATCCGGTTAAATCAGGCTACAGATGTTTAAAGGGTAACATGCTTGATGCAACAGCACCTGCTCCTGTAATAAAACACCTAAACCTCATTGAGGAGCCCAGTTAAATTGACTGTTCAATTCAAACCAGTCTAGGTGGTCCACTTGTTTTGGAAAAGAGAGAGATTTATTAATTAGGAGAGGCCTATGTTTGTGGGTCTAATTCGATTAACAGTGATTTTGTGAACAGAATCAACAGATTCAAATTTCACACTCTTATGGGTAGCTCTCACCCCCTTCTCAAATCTCCCAGGATCATCACTGCGGCCTCGATGAATGATAGAAAAAACTACTGCCGTTAATGCTTGTGTATGCGGATTACAAGCATAATTTTCTATTAGATAATTTATATGTTGACAATGACATGATATTGTTCTTATCCCTCCGTTCTGTTTTTCTTCTCTGTTTGCTACGATGGTCTATAATGACAATCGAGATTGATAAATATATTTTAGAAAATATGCAAAAGAGTTTGAAATTCCATGAATAGTGCATGTCCAAGTTACCCAGTCTTAAGGAATTCAGGGTGAACCTCTAAATTTTACTACAGGTCCACAACAGCAAGCATAAAGCTTTCACCAAAAATCTTTGCTGTCGTCCAATTACCACATGAATATTTCTCCAATATCGTCAATTCAGCAACTAAAAATCCTTATACTAACTACCCTTCCTAATTATTCAATTCATCTCCATATCAAATTTAGTCTACCTCTAATCCATCATCCTTCTTAATCCATCTTGTAATTTTTCTCATTTGCAGATACACAAACCATCTTAATTGATTCACCTAACTAACCCCATCCAAAATAAACCACTTTAATGCTGGGAAGCTCAGCCATTTAACTCCTAACACAACATTTGCAACCTCAATTACCATCAAACAGAAACATTTTTTTCCACATAGCTTTAACAAAATCGGAAAAAGGGCTTTCTTAAATTTTCAACTCCTATCCAAATCAAATTAGCTCTACCTCCAATTCATCATCCTTACTAATTCCTCCTGTAATTGCTCTCCTTCGCACATACCCAAACCATCTCAATTCGTCCTCCCCAATTTCAACCCCATTTTCCTAAAAAACACAAAAAGCTGATTCCCTTACCTCCTAACAGACCATTTACACACTCAATTCCCATCAAAACCAAAACTTTTTCCACATACCCTCAACGAAATAGGGAAAATAAGGACTTTCTTCCTTAACAGGACTCATCCATCATTCTTCCTGATCCATTTTCTAATTGGTCTCATTTGCACACACCTGAACCATCTCAATTCATCCTCCCGTATCTCAACCTCATCAAAATCACCCCATTCTCTCAAAAAACACAAAAAGCTCAGTCCTTACCTCCTAACCCACCATCTACTATCTCAATTCCCATCAAAACCAAAGCATTTCCAACATACCTTCAACAACATACGAAAAATGACGACTATCTTCCCTAACATCTTTTCCTCCTACCACACCATTTCCATCAAAATTGGAACTTTTTCCACATACCTTCAGCGAAATACGAAAAAGAAGCACCTTCCTCCTTCACAGTCGTCGTCCCCGCCGCCCTCATCGTCTCAAAAACCGTGCTCTCCGACGACTTCCCAAACAGCTGCACCATGGATGGGACCCAGTACGACGACCCCGGTATGAACGGCAGCCAATCGGGAGCCGATCGGCGCACGATGACGCAGTGGATGGCGTCCTCGAGCTTCTTGACCCCCAAATGGATCTCGAGTTCATCTCTCTCGGATCCATCGGAATAGGATCCGAGGTCGACTTCGATGAGCTTGGATTTGGAGCGGCGGTGGATGAGAACGGAAGGGGAGCGGATTAGGGTTAGGGTTTGGGGGTTTCGAGTTAGGGTTTGAATTAGGAATCGAGCCATTGTTGGCATTTGAGAGAAGATTGGAGAAGAAGAAAGAAATTGAGGATGAGAGAGAGGAGCTTTTATAGGGGGCCCTGAGTGTGGCACGTGATGGGCGGGTTCGAGAGAGGTCTTTATGTTGGTTGGTTGATTGGTTGGTAGGATTTATAAGCATGTGTAGTGCACGGGCTGATAAACTTTTAGGTTCGATGTTGGGTGGTTGTTAGAGCATCTGTAGTCGTTTGCTAAATATGCATAATGGTTAAAAATAGCGCTGCAGTCGTTGGCCAAATATGCATAATATGCATAATTCGCTACAGAAGATTGTCATAAATGACAGAGGAAATAAGAAATATGCATATATGAGAGACGGCACTTCAAGTACCGTAGCACCAAATTTTTTTTTTTAATTGTCGAACGGCACTTCAAGTGCCGTCGCACAAAAAAATTATTTTTTTAATGGTCGGACGGCACTTGCCGTCCCACAAAAAAAAATTTAATTTCGTAATTAAAAAAAAACAAAAAGACCCCACTTCTCGGACGGCATTTGAAGTGCCGTCACTCCACTCAGTGTAGTTTTTTGCAATTTTTGAATTTTTCTTGTAATTTTTTGTAATGTTTTTGTAATTTTTGTAATTTTTTTTTGCACTTCGAATCCATTTTTTTTCCTCCGACGGCACTTCAAGTGTCGTCGCACCTGTTACTTTTTTTTTTTTCACTCCGACGGAGCTTCATATGCCGTCCCACCATTTTTTATTGTTTTTTATTTTTTTTCCTCTCCGACGGAACATGAAGAACCGTCCCTTATTATTTTAATATAAAAAGGTAAAAAATAGCATTTGACGACTGCAGCAAAACGATCGATTGCTATTTCCATTGATTCATATATGCATATATTATCCCTCAACGACTGTGGATGCTCTTAGAGCATCAACTGTCATTTTTTTCATGCTAACGCTAACAAATCTTTGTAGATCAAACTAGTTCAACTGTGGCTTGGGCTTTCGACTTGTCCTCCAGATCTGTCCGCCTCGACCATCTTCGTCCTCTCCTCCTCTCACAAGTTTTGTAGATCTCTCCTAGATCTACAGACCCAGGTCCTCTTTTCTTCTATTTTGGCGCCCCCCTCCCCTCCTCCTCTTCCTCTCCCTCCTTTCCCTCCAGCTCTGTTGCTGTGGCTTTGCTCCGCTACGTTTCCGTTTTCCTCTGCGCGGCTCCATCTCTTTGCGTTTCCCCAGCGGAAGCCCGGGTAGTGGGCGTCCTCCACTTCATCTCCTTCCTCTTCTTCTGGCTGCGAAGTTGTGGCCTTGCTCCACTTCACTTCCGTCTCCCTCAGCACAGATCCATCTCCGTTCGCTCTCCCAAAGGCAGCCTTGGGTGTTTGCATGGTCCGCCGAGGTGTTTCTCTCACGTTTTTGGTTGGTTCTCAGTGTAAGTTTACTTCGGCCTTCATCTCCAGTGTAAGTACTTCCCTCCTTCTCGTTTATTTGTGTTGCCCTGGTTTTATTTTGTTGCTTTGGCTTTGCCGTTATTGCTCCCCTTCTGTGGAGCTATCGTGTTGCGGCCGCTTGTGTCATTTGAGGCTTTTGCTTCCCTCTCCCTGTGGTTTCTCTGTATTGAGTGTGCTATTGCGTTAGCACCACCATTCTTGTGTGTTTTGGGGTGTCCTCCTGTTAGTGAGGACTTATTATTGTTCTGTGCGCGGTTTTATCTCCGTCGATTCCTCTGATCCTGGTCTTTCCCTTTGTTTGTTTTTCGAAGGTCTATCGTGTTCACCACCTCAATCCCGTTCTTTGGTTGCGTGTTTTTGGTTGGTGGGGATCGCCATTGTCCCCAGCTTTCGATTGCTACAGTTCCTGTTCCCTTCTCTTCTGTTTTTTGGGTGGGCCGCTTCATGGGCTCCACATGGGTTGATGTGGTTAAAAGAAAAAATTTTGATAAAAAAACCCCTTGTCGACTTTGTCGACTTTGGGCCATTCTGGAGGACGACCCTTCTCTCCGAAGCTTCAAGACCCCTCCGTCTCTTACCCCCGCTCATTTCGCTCTTTCGCCTCTTCTACTTCTCGTCTTTTCCCTTCCTCCTCCTCCACCGCTCTCCACTGCTTCAGGTGTCTTCGACCAGGGCACTTCAAAGCTTTTTGTTCTTGCAATATGAGGTGTCTGTTATGTCTCAAGCCTGGACACTCTTGGAATCGGTGTTTCACCCTACAACAGCTCCTAGGGCTTTCGGTGGGGGTTCCTATCTCCGACCAAGTCGTTGAGGCTCTTGACCTCCCCTCCCTCCAGGCTTGTATCCCGAAGACTCACAAGTAAAAGAAGGCCAAACTCTCTGTGGCTTCCTCTCTTCGACCCACCCCCCCCCCCCCCCCCCCCCGGTGTCGCATCGCATCACAACAGGAGTGCTTCCCCCTACCTCCGCGTCCTCTTCCCTTTCCACCCCCATCCCCCCAATTCCGGCGGAGCCTCCTATCCCTCCATCATCCTCTAAGACTTCGGCTATTCCCTCCCAGGTGACTCTGCTCTATGTTCCCTCTCTGAACATTGCTGTCAAAATTAACAAATTCGATTGTTATGGGGCCGTCTCGTCCATTTGAGGGTCTATCTCCAACTTCGCCCTAGACTCGTTCCTCTCCAACACCTGCAACGTCCCTGAGTGGACTTGGGCCGTTAATTCTTGCTCGATCGGAGATGTTGTGATCATCTGTCCTTTGTCTAAGGTGCTGAATAAGCTAGTGTCCATTAGCACATTCTCTATTGGCTCTGTCAACTTAATATTCGTAAGTGGATTCGTCAACGTTTCTCTCCTCGGACTCTACATTCTACTCTCATTAAGGTGTCTCTTCTGGGGCTGCCGCCGTTCTGCGACTCCCCCCGCCTAGTAGCTGATATGGCCAGTTGTGTTGGAAACCTGACTCGAACTTCTGCTACTTCATTGCTGGCCTATGGCTGCTTACTTGTTGAAGCTGAATTTCTCTGCCCTCCTCCTTCGGAGAGTGTGACTGCTTATAATCTTCGCATTGGCCAGACTCTCTTCCCAATCTTCATTAGCTACCACAACACTCCCTCTGACTCTGTGAGTCAAACCCTCCCTCTCGCGGTTTTGCCTGTGCCCTCTGTTCCCTTCGCTGCAGGTGCTTCATCTATTTTTCCTTCCACCTCGGCCAAGCCCAAGGGCAGCCAGAAGTCGTTCTCTAGGAAGCAGGCTCCGTTCCAGCGCAAAAATGTGGCATTCTCCCCCTGCTCCAAAATATCTCATTCCAAAGCAAAGAATTTGGTGTGGATCAACCCTGAATTGTCCTCTTCTTCTGCCGCTAAGCTTCAACATGCTACTATTGGGGGATCCTCTCGGCTACCTCCCTCCATCCCGCTTACTACGCCATCTATAGTGGCCCCCTCAGCTGCTCTTTCTGTTGATGGTCTTCACTCCTCATTTCATTCTGGGGCTCTAGTGAGGGCCTCCGATTCGAAATGGCCGGATTGGGAGATTAATCCCAAGTTCGCGTCGGATCGGGATATGTTTATTAAAGGAGTTCAAGGATCGTCCTCAGCGACTCCTGCTTCTAAGTGTGTCCCTGATAAATCTGCTCCCCTCTCAGGGACGAGGGATGAAACTTGGATCGATCAGGATGATCTTCTTTCTGAAGAAGCTGCGGATCTTGCTAAGTCTTCCCTTCACTGCAAGGTATTGTTTTTCAACTCTCCTTTGGCCATGCATATCTGTTATGGGTCTGATTTTTCCGTTAATTACTTGTGTGACTTTAGCTCTGGTCACTTTGTTACTTTCCCTAGTTACTTTACTCTTAATTTCTGCCTCACTACTTTTAATCATGTTAATGTCGGGTGGCGATTACCTAATTCTCCTTTTTTAGTTAACGTTCGTCACCTTATATTAGAGGAAACGATCAATTCTACCTCCTCTATTATTTCTTCCTCTCCTCTTCCTATTAATTCTTCTTTTATCGCTTCTCCTTCATCTCTACCGGTTGTGCCTCTCTCGAAGGGTTACGCATCCCAATCGTCTTCCCCTACTTCCCTTCTCCTACGTTCTGATGACACTTCCTCTAATAGACTATTGTCTCTATCTGTACCGGTTCAAGCTGTTTCTACACCAGTCGATTCTAAATTATCTTGTTTTCCTCACTCCCGGAAACAGAAATCTTCTCCAATTATCATCCGTTCCAGCGCTCGAATCAGAGCTAAGCACAATAATCGCTTGGGTAATGATTCGAAAGCTTCCCTTGCGGCTCACATCTGCAATTCGGATATCCCTCGCCCTGTCGCTAATGGGTCGAAGTCTTTACTACTTGGATCCGTTTACCAAGTACACTTCGACTCTTTGTCTAATCCGGACATGATGAACCTAGTTTCTAGTATGGGGTTTGTGGTGAGCTCGGCCCTCCTTGAGGATCTCAAGGTCATTCACAGACGAGAAATCTCCAGAGTTTTTGAGTCTAATCGTGCTTATGATTAGTTTTTCTTGGAACTTTTGGGGTCTTCACTGTCAGTCCAAACAACAAGTGCTATTTCACCTTATTTCTTCCTCCCATTGTGACTTAGTCTCCATTCAGGAATCCAAGTTGGATTCTACTTCCCCCGCTCTCCTTAGAGCTATTGGTGGATCTTTTATTTCCAATTGGATTCCTCTTAACGCGACCGAGACGCATGGGGGTATCCTCTTTGGCTACAAGGAATCCCGCTTTTCTGTCATTTCCGTTCATAGTCTTACGTTTTTTCTTATCGTTAGTCTTCATTGGAAAGAATACAACTGTGGTCTTATAGTGGTCTCAGTGTATAGTCCTTCTTCTGCAGACAGGCGCAACCTTTTCTGGAATGAGTTTAATTCCTTCCATAACCACATTCACGGATTTTGGATGTTCTGTGGTGACTTTAATGTCACCAGATTCTCCCATGAAAGATCTGGGAACACCTCGTCTAGCTTGGACTCTCTTCGCTTTAACGAGTGCATTCGTTCTCTTAACCTCTCCGATATCCCTCTTAATGGTAAGTCCTTCACTTGGTCTAATATGCGCATGTCTCCGTCCATGGCCAAACTAGATCGATTTCTTGTTTCTAATGACCGGATATCCTTCTTTCACAACTCATTCTCTAGTGCTTTGCCCAATCCAGCCTCAGATTACGTTCCCATTACTCTTCATTCTAACTTTAACTTCTCTAAGCCGTTTAATTTCCGTTTTGAAAAATTCTGGCTTCAAGATCAGGTCTTTGTGAGCCTTATTACTTAATGCCTCTCCTCGATCACGGGGTCTCACAGATTAGGTCGCATTTTGCTCAAGCTGCATGCTATTAAATTTGGCTGCAAATCTGGCGCAAAGAAAGATTTGCCTTCTCTAATGAGCTTAAACTCTTATTCCTTTCCACTATTGAATCCATTGATAAGCTTGAAGAGCTTGCTCCTATCTCTGAGTCTCTTTATAATGAAAGGAGTTCCTGCAAAAAGGAATTCGCTTCTATTCTTCAGAATGATCATATCGAATGGGTGCAGCGAGCCAAAGTTTGCTGGCTCAAAGAAGGTGACGGTAACACCGCATTTTCCATACCTTTGCTTCGCACCGCCAACGGTGCAACCGTATCTCTACCATCATTAATGACGGTGTAGAGTTGCACTCAGATGCTGACCTTCATGATACTTTTATGCAATTCTATAAAAACCTCCTTGGATCCTCTCAATCTCAGTCCATTCAACTGGATTATATACAACTTTACGGTCAGGAAACTTGTGATTTATCTAGATTGGAGGCTCCCTTTTCTTAGGAAGAGATTAAATCTGCTGTTTTCTCATTAAAAAGTGACTCTGCTCCAGGTCTAGATGGATTCCCGTCCTTCTTTTTCCAAAAGTTCTGGGAGTATCTGAAAGATGATCTCTTAGAAATGTTCACAGACCTTCACCAAGGATCCTTTTCCTTTGATCATATTAATTACGCTCACATCATTCTCATCCCCAAACTTATCGATGCGAATTCAGTGCTTAACTTTAGACCGATTAGTCTCCTTAATACTACGTTCAAGATCATAATGAAAGTTCTATCTAATAGACTGAGCCTCGTCAGCTCTCCTCTTATTGATAATGCTCAGTCGGGTTTCACTAGGAATCGTTTTATCCTTGATAGTGTGGCTTCAGCTCAAGAAATTATCTCCCACTGCCATAAGTTTAATTCGGAAGGGATTATGTTAAAATTAGACATTGAGAAAGCCTACGATAAGGTGAGTTGGGCCTTTCTTTTCGACATCCTTCTCCATAGGGGTTTCGGCCCTAAGTGGATTGCTTGGATTAAGTCCAGTCTTTTTGTTGGCACCTCTTCCATTCTTATTAACGGATCAGAAGGTCACAAATTCTAGTGTAAGTGCGGCCTTCGACAGGGTGATCTGATTTCCTCTCTCTTGTTCACTCTTGTGGCGGATGTCTTCAGTAAATTACTGAAGCATGCCTGGGACGCTCAGGCTATAGAGGGACTTGGCGGCTCTCACAGCTTCCGGGGCGTCCTCAACCTTCAATATGCTGATGACACTATTATATTTGCCAAGCCCAACGGGTGCTCCCTTCGTAATCTTAAGCTCCTGCTTTACCCTTCGAAAGTACGTCTGGTCTGCCTATTAACTTCCAAAAATCAGCGGTTCTTTGGCTTGGAGGTTCTAACAATCGTCAATTAGAGATTGCTCAATTATTTAACTATAATGCTGCTTCCTTCCCGGTTAAGTATCTTGGGATCCCTTTGCGTTGGGGTAAGCTGCACAAATTGGATTGGTTGCCGATGATTGATAAAGTCGAGTCTAGACTTAATGTGTGGACCGGTAAAAACCTTTCTAGAGGTGGCAGATTAATTCTGGTGAATGCGGTCATCACCTCTATCCCCTTTTATATGATGTCCTTCTTCTACGTTCCTTCTTGGGTTATCAATAGGATTGATCAAATCAGAAGAAATTTCTTCTTGTCTGGCTCTGATTCTTATAGAGCTGGTTCTCATCTTTGTAATTGGAAGTTGGTTTGCACTTCTAAGGCAGCGAGTGGCTTAGGTGTCCTCAATCTTAGAAACCAAAATTTAGCGTTATTGGCTAAATGGTTATGGAGGATGCTTAAGGAGGATCACCTTCCCCGAGCCCATCTGATTTCCAACAAATGCGTCCGCCGTCAGAGGGTCTGGGAATTTGGAACGCCCCAAATTCCAAATAAGGTTGAATTCGCGATTCCACGGGATCTTTACACTTCACTTCGTACAATTTTACAAGGAAATTTAAACTTTTCAACAACATCAGAGTTCTTTACATTTTGTTTACACAGCGGAAGATACAACAATGAAAATAATATACAACTTGTACAACTTTATCAATGTGATTAATCTACAGCATCATAACATCTTTACTTCTTCATGAATATGTCCATTACCTGCATATTAAGTTGTGGGCACGTCAGTTGCTTACAACTGATGAAAATGTTATACTCGGCCATCCTCTCTATGCCGCACATATAACGATCTCAATACTTTAATAAACCACAAATTTGAATGAACAATAAAGTGCCAAAAGTGATTATTCTAAACATGTAAGTGTATGTGATGCCTTAATGCCTAATGCACACATTTTATACTAGGATGACACTAATGCATACTTGTTCGGATTCTATACATCCCATACTACATAGGTCCGAGGGCAAGCACCTATGTACTCCACATTTAAGGGTTCGATCCCTCGCCATGAAAACTACCCAGTAATAAGACAAGGTTTATATCATTCCAAGAATATGGATCCCAGTCCCTCATCGTGCGAATCATCCCGCAAGTGCCCCTCTAGCCCCGGTATACGCATATACATTGGAGAACAGTAAACTATCCGCCCGACTACGCATAGTCCCGGATTTAAAATAAAAGGTCGTCTCCCACGAAGCAACCACAGTCCCGGAATCCACCGCCCGACTATATAGAGTGCCCCACTTACGTTTGCCCTGGTTTACTACATCTTCACTTATGTGCCTAATTATTTAGTTCAAGATATGAATAAATTTCCATACCTACAGTTAGTCTTACCCTCTACCAGACTTAATCAACAAAATACGAGATAGCTCCATGGCCATATATCAAAATATATCTCAACTCTTTTCAATTCAATAGTGCCGGTACCCGAGGTCTCACTAACTCTAAATCACAACTTTTCATGTACAAGAACCCATGGGTACACATACCCTTCGATAAACATGTCTTAAACTTAAATATTCTTATCTTCAACTTATTCACAAATGATCAATATTTTGCCTTAACACTTTATTCACAAAGCAATCATTTTTCTTAGTCTTGTCACTATTCATGATCCATTTATCCATTCATAATCTTTAGAAGCAAATAATTCTTTTCAAGAACACAATTTTATCACATGAAATCTTATGAACAAAATCAAGCTCATGCAATGTCTCAACTCACTTCAAAATATTCTTTAAACAAAATAAGAGTGTAATCTCTTCAAGAGAAATCACTTCACAAAAATAATATTTTACTCTTCTTCACAAAAGAAATTTCTATTCTCAAATAATAATTTTGAAGTCACATAATTTATTTTCCTATCTCAATTTCCATTTTTATTTCTCAAAAGTTCATGAATATTTTTGGAATTATTCCTAATAAATTTCATATCATTTTACCAGGATCATACAATTTTTCCCAATTTTTTCTAGCATTAAAGACCCTTAATACCAATCAAAAATCAAAAGAAAATAAAAAGGGGCAACCCAGGTTTCGAAGCAGGCACCCCCCGGCACAACAACCCAGAACGCCCAAAGCCAGCCCCACTAGCCACTAAGCACATGTGGGCTTTGTGTTAAGAGAGTGAGTCGAAGCCACTACATATTAACTCTTCACTGTTTATTTGCTTAAATCGAAATAAAAAAAAGGAATGGGTTGCCGGATTCGAACTCGCGACCAATACACACAGGCGCGCTACAATAGACAGTCTTACGGAGTCTCCACTAACCAATAAGTCCCATAGTAATTTCTGTTGTGAAAATAGACTAATGTGCTTTTGTTCAACTGTACTGTTATTCACTTATTTTCACAAACTCGATTGTTCAATTGATCTAATCTTTCTACTTGATAAAAATTTTCCTATTCATACTCAGTTTTCACAAAAAACAGTAAATTACGAATTTTTTGTTGATAATTTAGACTTTGTGTCAATAAAAGAAAATATTATTTCCTTTCTTTAATAATCATAAATTTGCATCATTCCAATAAGTAGCAACATATTTCTTTTTAATCACTTTATAAGATTTTATTTGTTCTCAAAATAAACTTTACTACAATTTGTTTCCAAAAAAAAGAATTTTAACAAAAAGTTATATATTTTGATATGAACATTTTATCAAGTATACTAGTGTGATTCATGACATAAATTCAAAATATATTTCTTTCTAATTATCGAGAAAATATTGAATATAATATTGTTTCTACACATTTTCTTACAAATGGCATGTACAAAATTTACAAACACACTAGCATGGTTCATGGCATAAATTCTTTTGTCAATACTCTTCTTTCTAATTATCATGGTGACAACAAGATTTCTTTCATTCATGGTAGACTACATAAGCATGGATTTTGTTTACATACATCACATCATGTTCAATCTATATTACTCATTCATAAATTTAAGCATGCATTCTCTACATTTAGAAAGTAAGAAATCACCCACATTACATCCAACTGATCTATATTACTAATATCACATTCTAGCATGCTCAACCTATGAATTAGAAAATACCAAGACCACCCGCCTCTTATGAAGAATGAAAATCAAGAATGAAGAGACACTTCTAGCTCCTAGCTCCAACTAGCACCTCCTTGTCCTTCTCCTCCTAGCAAGCCTCCAAAGCACAAGAAATACTCTCTTCTCTCTTTCTTTTCCTCTATTTATTTTTGTTTAGTTTAAGTGTTACAAGAGAAGAAAAATGAAGGTGTATTTATAGGTCAATGTGAGGGTTTAAAGTGCAAAATTATCCACCTAATAAATTACTCTACTTAATTTCCAACCCTTCATAATCCTAACTCCCAACTCTTCACATCTCCACCACTCCAAAACTCAACCCCCAATTCTTCCTCTTCTAAACTTCCCAAGCCGGCCTCTCCCCATCTTCTAACCTGTCAAGAACAGGAAACCCAAAACTCCACTTCATGCGCAATATATTTGACCACCTATATATTTAGAGTTATATGTGTATGTACAATTATTTAAATGGTATAGGTATGTAGGCACAGTGGAAAAGGGGGACCATTTGCTGAGTTGGTGAAAGGGTGCTTTCAGGTGTGGACAGAGCAAAAGAAAAAGGAAGGGAATTAGGAATTTTTTACCAAACTATCCCACTTTTTGTAAGTATGTACGAAACTATCCCTGTTTGAAAATTTAATACCAAAATATCCCTATCGCTAACGGGGTTAACGAGTCTAGTAGTTTCCCTAGCGTTAAGCCCGTTAGCGTGCAGATGGGGATAAAACTTTTTCCCTTGAGTGGGGATTTGTAGAAAAACTCATCCAATATAGACTCGTTAATCCCGTTAGCGGTAGTATTTAAACCACTTGCGTTAACGGGGTTAACGTTTGTAGTTGGGATAGTATGGGGCACTACCTCAAAGAGGGGTGTGGGTAAAAAATCACTAAGTATAGACACGTTAACCCAGTTAACGTGCCTATTATTAACAAGGCCGTTAACTGAGTTAATGGCTGTGAAGATTTCAAGTTTCTAGAAAGTTGAAATTTTCTAGAAATTGGAGATACTTACACATGTTAACTCAGTTAACGTGCCTATTCTTACCAAGGCCGTTAACTGAGTTAAGGAGTGTGAAGATTTAAAGTTTTCAGAAAGTTGAAACTTTCTGAAAATTGGAGATACTCACACACGTTAATTCAGTTAACGTGCCTTGTTTTACCAAGGTCGTTAACTGAGTTAACGTGTATGACTCTCTTCACAAACAAACAAACAGGAATGTTTTGTACATAAAAAGTCACTAAGTATAGACACTTTAACTCAGTTAACGTGCCTATTATTACCAAGACCGTTAACTGAGTTAACGTGTATGCCTATCTTCACAAACAAACAGACATGGATGTTTTGTACATAAAAAATCACTAAGTATAGACACGTTAACTCAGTTAGCCTGCCTATTATTACCAAGTCCGTTAACTCAGTTAGCGACAGTGATGTTTTGGTATTAAATTTTCAAACAGGGATAGTTTCGTACATACTTACAAAAGTGGGATAGTTTGGTAAAAAAAAGGGAATTAGTGGGTATGTAAGCATAGGTATTTATATATGTACATAATATGTATGTAACAAATTAAAAATTACAAATTTTCATGCACAAATAATTATACACACTTCAAAATTTTATTTTGAAAAAAAAAAACGAGTACGCTCACATACGCGCACCGAAACAAACACGTGCGTCGCACGTAAAATATCAAAAATACGAAATTCGACGTTATCAACGAAAATTTTTGGAGAAAATAAAAATATACAATATAAGAAAATATATTTATTTATTTTATAGATTCCACGACGTAATTGCTACGTACGTAGAAAACACGTGCATTGTACGTATAAAATTATTTAAATCAAAATAGGGGAAAATGAATTTCCGGTTATAAAAATAGATTTGAATACTAAAATAATTAGTTTAAACACATAGGAAATATTACACTTAGCGCTGGGATCACATAATCGATACATGCATCAAAAACACGTAAAAAGCACGTAAAAATACAGAGATTGAAATATTATATTTTTGTTGACTCAAAATAGGGTAAAAATCAATATGGAAAATGTATAAATAGTCGGTAACCAAAATGCATAGTGAAAACACGTTAAAAAATACACGTGCGTAACACACGAGGGCAAAATTGCCATTTTCAATTTTGCGGGGTGTTACAGAATTACGCCCCTCTCTCTCAACTAGAGCGCTGTTGTTCTGGAAAGGGTTCTAGAAAGTAGTAGACCCCTTCCGTTGTAGTATTTTCCGTATTTGTGCTGATGGTCTCAAGACCCAGTTCTGGAATGACCTTTGGATTGGCAATCTAAAGATGGCTTCTGCTTACCCGGATTTATTCCGCATTACTCTCAACCCTGCAGCCAAAGTGTCGGACTATCTTAGTATTCATGCCAACACTAGAGAATGGTTGATCCCGTTCTTGAGTGACCCCCCCCCCCCCCAATCTCGAGCAGGATTTCCAACATCTCCTTTCGCTCCTAAACAGCTACGCTTGGTTTCCCAAGGATGATTTTGTTTGGTGTTGGACCAACTCTGGTTCCTTCTCGGTTAAATTCTGTTATAACTTTTTTAATCACGAAGGTGTATCCTCTCCTTTCGCTAAATTCATTTGGAGCTGCAAGGCTAAAATTTTGTCTTGGCTAGCTATTAAAAATAAGCTTCTTACTGTTGAAGTTCTAAACAAAAGGAATCTTACTTTAGGTCAGTTATGTTCTGTATGCTACCAGTGTCATCAAGACATTGATCATCTGTTTGTTCAATGTATTTTTATAAAACCCCTTTGGCAGATCTGCCTTCTAGCTTGGCAGGTTCCCTCTCTTCCCCCCTCTTTCCTTCATAGCTGGAACTATCATTTAGTGTGTAAAAAGTATCGCATGTCCTGGTTTCTTTCTATCATGGCTATTATATGGGTTACCTGGACAGAAAGAAATAAGCGTATCTTTAATAACGCTATTAAGTCTATTGATACTATCATTGATGACTTTATCTTCTCGAAGCATTGGTCTTCCGCTCTTCCGCCACACAAAAGCCAGCGGTTAAGCCTGGATAGGCTTGACGATGCTGCTGTGTTTTTACGTTTGGCTTTCATTACTGCTACTATTCTTAATATTGAGTCTCCCTAATTTCATTAGCTTTTGTTTTCTTGCAGGCTTAAGGAACTCGTTGTCATTTAGTTCTTTTGGTGGTGGTTAGGCAGCACTCTCGCGTGCTTTTGGTTGCCTAGCGGTGGGGTGTCTCTCTCTGATGGCCTTTTGCCTTTGTCTAGCTTCTTTTGATTGCTGGAGTTTTGTTCAAATGTTGCTCCCCTCGTTCTTTTCTTTCTTCGGTTCTAGACTTCTGTTTGTTTGCCCCGGTTGGGGTTTTACCCTTGATTGGGTAGTGTGTTTTTGCGCCTATTAGGCCTTGTTTATTATTAACTTATCACTAGTTGGCTGCTCTGTGTATGCTTCTTTTGTGGTTTGCTATCGAAGTCGTTTTGGCTCTCGGCCACACATGGGCTGAGTTGTTGTCATTGCGCTGCAGTGTGAGGGATGCTTTTGTTTTGCATCTCTTTTGGGGGTTGCGACAGAGATGCAGTGGAGGGGCTGCTCTTGTTTTGCTCCTCATTTTGCTTGTTTTGTTTCGTTTTCTGAGTCTGGGGTTAGGCCCAAGACGTGCTTTGAGCTTTGTTCGTGCTTGTTGATTGCTAGTGAAGGGGTTAGGCCCTGGTTGTTTGTTGTCACTGCGTTGCAGTGTGAGGGTTCCATTTCTTATGTTTCTTCTTTGGGTCTCACTGAGATGCAGTGCAGGAGTTACTTGCGTTATGCTCCTATTCTGGTTGTTTTTTTTATTTCTTTCCATTTTCTGAGGTTGGGGTTAGGCCCAGAGCTGTTATTAGAGCTTTGTTCTTGCTTGTTGGTTGTGTTCTTCGGTGTTTCCTGCAGGGTGGGGTGCTAGTCCTGTTCTGTGAGCTGCTGCCGTGTTTTTCGTCGATTGGTACAGCCCTACTCGGTCTCTTGTGTTGACTGATTGGGGTCGGTGAGTGGCATGTCGCCAGCCGTTCCTGTCCCTGTTCAGTTATAGGCGAAAGTGATGTTTGTTGGTCACTCGGCTGCTCGGCTGCTCTGTCTCTTCGTTTCTTTCTTGTGCTGTTGTTGGTGTCGCCTTTTTATTTCAACTGTGGTTGGTGTTGTGCCTTTGGGGTTCCTCTTGTTGTATAGTCGCTGTTTTATTTTGTTCCGTAGTTTTACTCCTTGTAAAATTGGTCTTTGTATGTTACTCTTTATTTTTTGCAATATATTTTTTTTGGCTGGAGTCGTAAGGCTCAATCCATTGTATAAAAAAAACCCCAAAAAATGGAAATCGATTTAGAAAATAGGTTCACAGTCGTTTGCTACAAACCCATAAGTTAGAATAGAAGTGAACAGTGCATTGAACTTAGGAGCGACTTTAGCGAAATGCTAAATATAGAAGACGGACGAAGTTCATCCGTTTGAGAAATTTAATCGAACGGACGAATGAAGTAGTTTGTATGAGGTTCAATAAAAACAAAAACCTATGAGAGATGGATGAAGAACATCCGTCCCTCAAAATTTAATTATTAAATTATTTTTTAATTACTGATTGACCCTCTCACCAAATGTAACTCCTGTTTTCCGTATCTGTATTTTTATACTGTATTTTGCCCCATTGTACTCTTTTATCTATTTGAGATCCTGCCTTTTGTTTCTGATTGAATAAAAATCATTTTGTCGTTTCAACTCAATTTTTGGTGCTTTATCTAATTCTATTGTATGTGCTCCTTGTGTTCTTCTTCATGAAGAATGAGCTGTTCTATGTCATTTGTCTCTTTATTCTCCATTTTAATACATTTTGACCAATTCTCTAGTTGGATCCCTCTCGAAACGGATACCCTAATACCCATTAAACCGAAACCCTACACTATTTAAACCCTAATCCCTTAACCATAACCCTACCCCCCTAACCTACTGTACTTCCCCTACCCAGCCGCCAACCCTTCTTCTCCATCTTCTTCCTCTCGCCCATCCGCACGCACCACCATTTCGACTCCCCTGCCACCGCCAAACCACCTCCCTCCTAGCCCCGCGACGCCCCTCTCAGCGTCGCAACACCACCAGCGCCCTCTCCATTATCTTCGTCCCCAACCTTTGGAACCCAATCCGCCATTCCCTCCATTCGACCTCACCACCATCGTTGCACCACCATCCCATCCTCGACACCAACTCCTCAACACCCTCGACCTCCGCTCCGACCACCATCATCAACCGCAAAACACCCCAAACCCATTTCCTCGCTCCCTTACTCTGTTTCGACCCAGAGAATAGAGTCATCTCCGCGCCTTTTCATCACCGTCGTTGCCGTCGTCGACTGATCCCCAGTCGAACCCGGACGTCGTCACGAGCCCCCGCCGCCGCGTCGCATCGTAGTCATCGCGCCGTTCGCCCGCGCTCACTCACGCTGTCGAGAGGAAGAAGACGGCTAGCGAGTGGCTCATCGCGCTGTTTGGTGTGTATGCACAGCAGATCCGGGATTGGTGTTCCCTGTTTTCGGCCCCGATCCGGTGTAAGGATGGATCTGATTGGGTGGGTTTTGCTGTTCCGCGTTGTGTGCACAGCGGATCGATTCTGGCTGTTTGCTGTTCTGGGCTGATCCGGCATGGAGTTTTCTCACTTACTGTTGATTTTTGCACGGTCTTCGCACGTGCTTTTGGGATATTTCGCCCGGGGTTTTTCTATCCCGTTTTCCTCAATTAGCGGATCTAATCGTCGTCAATCAAGGCAAGTATTCCTCTTGTACATATTTTTGTTCTAGTACAAGCATTCCTTGAAAATACTACAAATAGTTAGAAATTGTAACTCCACCTTGATTGTCGTTGTTGATCAAATATTAACCCTCCTCAATTTCATAATCTTAAGAGTCATAATAAATTCATTGTATTATATTATATCTACTTAGACTCATCTTATCTCCTGAACAATGGACACATGAAATTAAGGAGCCCTAGATTTGTAGACATATGTTATACCTTGTATAAGTTGAACTTGCACCCACTAGAGTTGAAAAATAAATATTACTTGCTGTTTTGATAACCATTACCCTGTATTTATATCACACATTAACCTAGACGCCTAATAACAAAATTTCATGTAACCTATACTAGTAAGATATTACCACATGTTGCTGTCCTGAATCTTGTTATACTGTTTTGACCATTTTAACATCAGAATCTGAACCCGAGCCCTGAATAGAAAATGTAGCACTAGATTTCTAGATATCGATGGCCTCCGAAATTTTTGAATTCGGAGTTTCGGTCTAGGAGTTATCATAGTTTTACTGCAGCTATGTCGGTAGACGCAGTTTCGCAAAACTGCTGCACACCTTTACTTTGCGAATTAATTTAACTATGTTAACAGCAAGCGTTTGACTTGAAATTTTATATGCAGTTTCTGGACACCCTATAGGACATCTACAATTTTTCTTCGAATTAATTAACATTATTTCAACACTGTTTCACATGTATAAACTCAAACACACAATTTCTGTCTGAACACTTTAGCTGTGTAATTCGCTATTTTGACACATGTTCCCACCACTTCCATGTACCCTAATTATATGCGTTGGAACCGGACAGGAGTCTAGTTTCTAGATCTCCAAACGGATCCACTTTTGCTATTTCATAGCAACGGGAATCAAAGTTTTGGTACAGCAACGTCGTGCTGTCCAGATTTAAGATTTTTGTTGTTCGTGTTACTTTTATTCATGTCGACCCTCGATTATGCCATATAATTACCCTAAACTTATTCTATGTACATGACCCTGATTTCTTGACTTGTTTCGCACACATGTATGCTTGCTTGATAAGAATTAATAAAAGTAACAAGTCGGGGTTTAAGGGAAAAACCATAGTAGTGGACAATATAGGTAAGTGTACTCAGAAGGGGGCCCGTGTTTTCCAGTACTCGGTTCATGAACTTGTTGCACTTGATGTATTCATGGAGCCAGTTACTTGGCTCATGAACCTGTTGTATTCATGGACCCACTGTGTGGTCCTTGAACCTGTTAGTATTCACGAACTTGTTTCGTGAACCTGTTATTTAAATTCGTATTCATGAACCGTGCCTGCTTGATACTTGATACTTGATACCTGAGTACGCCGCCTATAGAGTCCATTACTAAGTCTAAACGTAACTGATTTGACTGTAGCAACCATGTAGTAAAAGTATGGATGCATGAAGTGCTACCTAGATAGTAATAACTATAAGACTTGAACATGAAACTTGAACATGACACCTGTTACTTGATACTTGATGTTACGATACATGAAACATGATACATGAGACTTGAAACCTGAAACTTGAACTGGATACATGTTACTTGATACTTGACAACTTGTTACTTGAGACTTGACACTTGAAATAAAATTTTGACACTAGACTTGGCACTTGTTACATGATACTAGACTTGAGACTTGTCACTTGATGTTAGATACCCCTACAGGTTCACTTGTCACGTGTTTTACCATTAGCATTTGTTATCCAGCTTGGTTACTAAGATGTCCCTCTTACTGGTTAGTTCTTAGTTTTCCACTACTTGTTATATCTCGGTTACATTCTTGATTCCACTTCTTGTTCCCCATTATTTGTACTCGTTTTTTTCTATTTGTGGCCCTAGCTTGCACTAAGGGCATTTTCTCTTGTTTTCCTTGTTTTTCCCTTTTATATTTATTAAGCAGACTTTGGAGACGAGCTACCTGCTGGGATTGGTGAGCAGAAATTTTAGCTTTCAAGTGGAGGAAGGACTTGTTTAGATTAATTGTTTTTCTTGAATTATTTATTCTTGCTATTTAAGAACTTGTAACGGGCTGATGTTCCCGAGTTTTAACTTGATCCAGACTTGAAACTATTTGGATGTTATTATTATATTTTCAATTGTTTCTGTTGCTAATAAATTATTCATGCATGCTTGGTTATATATATCTCTTGTTATATTCTTGTGTGATGCTGAGTCGATCCTATAGCTTATGAATGATGTTACGATCATTCGTTGGGCTTCGTCACGCACTCGTATTTCGTATTTTGGGAAGCGGTGCGTGACACCAAAATTAAGTAGGATAAGGATTTTAAGGACAAAATTGTAATTTCATAATTTCATAAGAAAAAAATTTTAAAAAGGGGGAAAAGACTCGGAAGGATGAACTACACCCGTCTGTCCTTTTCCCTTTTTTTAAGGTTCAGTTTGGAAGAAGAAAAAAAATAAATTATGGGACGGATGAAGAACATCCGTCCGACGTTTCAGATTTTTTTATTAAAAAAAAATCACGCTTTTAGCAATAGCAATAGCAGCAATGATAGCGGAGGCCACATATAGTTTCTAAATCCTACTTGCTAAAAGTAGAAAATTTAGATGAAACGATAGTGGATGCTCTTACAAGGCTCAGTGGCGGATACACGACCCCATCTATGTTTGCATGGAGATTGCCGCCCTCCAACAATAGGTGGTTGCCACTAATTCATTGATCCAAATTACATTCACTATCTCTAATCTCTATTCTCTATTCTCTAATATTATCTCTAATATTATAATAGGAGAGTTGGAGTTGTCATTTATAGATAACCTGTAATTTGTAGATATTCATTCAACTATCTAATCTCAACAATTTATTTTAAAGTGGGAGTTATATTAAACATTTATTTACTCAACTGTTCTTAGTTATCATAATACCCTCAAAGTTTAAATTTGTTTACGACATAATTATTTATAAAAGTGTCACTCATATAAAATAAAAATTTGTGCCACTATGGATAATTTGTAAAGAGTATGTGATGAGTAAAGGGAGGTCCCAGGTTTGATATCAGATTACGTCTTATTATTTACTATATTTTAAATAAAAAAATTAATTACAGTGTGCATTGCGCGTGCAAATTACTAGTTTAATTAACTAACTCTACCAAAATTATTTATTCTTCGGATATAAATCATACGGACCATGCAAAATGTAAATCGGATTAACAGGCCGCATCCACGTCATATATTTTGCCACATCATCAAATCTCCATGTAATCAATAACTGATTAGGCAACATACTGTTCTATTGACTGATTGGAGTAGTTAATCCCATTACATATTCCATTCCATAATTATTCTGTTGCAAATATGGCGTGTATGTTATTCATAAATACCATGATGGAACTTGAGGCAAATGAAATGAGAGCATGTCAATAAATATTAAATTTGTTGATTTCCTCTCGAAGTATTAGTTCATCCAGATAGTTATTCACAAACATTTGTATCTATCTCTACTACTATAATGGGAGAAGGGCTTAGTCCATAACCCAACCCGTGCAATGCACGTATTGGCAAAATTCTTTTTTCTTTGCCCTTTTCATTCCCCCTTTCCCCACGTGCAAAGCACGTGTATAATACTAGTCTCTATAAATAATGAAAAGCCTTGGTTGAAGGATATTGCTGAGGGATGTTGCTGCTGATTTTGGTGTGAGAACAAACAGATAATTCGTAAATTCTTTGAGAAACAATACGAGTGAACCTGCTGACTTCTTGTCGTCGTTGACCATTTCTCAACCCTGTTGCTGACCTACAAAAAGTACCAAACATTGGGATGGATCCCCGCGACGAACCCTCCGACGCTGAAATCAGTAATCAAGGAGATTATGAAAGAGCGTTTGTGGAAAAAAAAACTGATTACCTTGTTATGGTGGGGGTAGAGGGGTATTTATAGTCGCCTTTAGAGACAATTTAGAGATAATCATTTATCTCCATGCCCCGGTGTCTTTAGATAAGCAAGATAGTTTAAATCGTTTCATGATAAGAGTTTTGGTTCAAACCGTCGCTTAGAGTTAATCATGAATTTGAATTACTCTTTAAATGTCATGGGTTTGTTCATAATAGGCTATCACCCTGATCCAGTAAGACATACCCGTTTTTGGGTTATCGGGCTTGGAAAAAGGTCCAGTTCCTATTTTCGGACCAGTTTATAGGTGAAATTACTGTTTTACCCCTGAAAGCTTTAAGATTCGTGCCCAATTTGAACGGTCTCGATTTAGTTCTATTTTTACTCATATCCCAAGCCTCCGCCCCCACTTACGAAGGCTGAGTTTCACAACCTTCGAGGAGTAATTCGCTCGTTTTTAATGCCTCATAGAATTTATTGGCGTTCTTAGGGACGTTAAAAGCTCACTTGGAGCGTAACAATGTTTTCCTGAGTTTGTAAAATACTCAGAATTGTTTTGGAATTTTCAGGATTTTTTTTTTGAATTTTTCCCAATTTTTAATCATTTTTTTTGAAATTTTTGTTCAATTTTTTATTTTAATAATTAATTATCGACATTTTTAATTAAGTATTCTATATTAATAATTATTTTTTTAGAATTTAATAATATTTATCAGAATTAATAATTTTTTAATAGAATTTTTAATTAATTTTTTCGAATTTTTAATTATTTTGGAATTTTAATAAGAAAAATCAATTTAATAATTAAATGAAGGATTTATTAAATAACATGACAACGTGGCAAAATCTGGGCCGTTGTTCACGATTAGCTCGAATATCTGGAAGATTGAACGGTCAGGAAAGGCGAGAACGACAAGTGTCCTTTGACCGCTGACCGTTGACCGTTGATCGTTTTTGCGTGATTTCGCGTTCGGGAACGCGTTTGCTTGGAGAACGCCATCGAAGGGCTAGAGTGACACATGTCCCCTTTGACTGTTGACCATTGACCAGTCAACGGTTTTTGCTTGATTTCGTGTTCGGGAATGCGTTTGCTCGGACAATGCCACTGAAGAGCTAGAGCAGCTTGGCAGAGTGACACGTGTCCCCTTTGAACACTGACCAGTCAACGTCTTTTGCGTGATTTTGCGTTCGGGGATGCGTTTGCTCGGAGAACGCCACCGAAGAGCTAGAGTGGCTCGGCAGAGTGACATGTGTCCCCTTTGACCATTGACCATAACAGTCAACGGCTTTTGCGTGATTTCGTGTTCGGGGACGCGTTTGCTCGAAGAATGTCACCGAAGAGCTAGAGTGGTTTGGCAGAGTGACACATGTCCCCTTTGATCGTTAACCGTTGACCAGTCAACGGATTTTGCGTGATTTCGCGTTCGGGGACGCGTTTGCTCGGAGAAAGCCACTGAAGAGCTAGTGTGGCTCGGCAGAGTGACACGTGTCCCCTTTGACCACTAACCATACCAGTCAACGGCTTTTGCCTGATTTCGCATTCGGGGACGCGTTTGCTCGAAGAACGTCACTGAAGAGCTAGAGTGGTTCGGCAGAGTGACACGTGTCCCCTTTGATCGTTGACCAGTCAACGACTTTTTGCGTGATTTCGCATTCAGGGACGTGTTTGCTCGAAGAAGGCCACCGAAGAGCTCGAATGGCTCGGCAGAGTGACACGTGTCCCCTTTGACCATTGACCGGTCAACAGCTTTGGTGTGATTTCGCGTTCGGGGACGTGTTTGCTTGGAGAATGCCACCGAAGAGCTGAAGTGGCTCGGCAGAGTGACACGTGTCCCCTTTGATCGTTGACTAGTCAATGGCTTTTTCGTGATTTCGCATTCGGAGATGCGTTTGCTCGGAGAATGCCACCCAAGAGCTAGGGTGGGTCGGCAGTGAGACACGTGTCCTCTTTGACCGTTACCGTTGACCGTTGACCATTGACCAGTCAATGACTTTTGCGTGATTTTGCGTTCAGGGTCGTGTTTGCTCGGAGAACGCCACTGAAGAGCTAGAGTGACTCGGTAGAGTGACACGTGTCCCCTTTGATCGTTGACCGTTGATCAGTCAACGACTTTTGCGTGATTTCACGTTCGGGAATGCGTTTGCTCGGAGAATGCCACCGAAGAGCTAGAGTGGCTCGGCAGAGTGACACGTGTTGTAACACCCCACAAAATTGGAAATAACAAATTTGCCCTTCGTGTATTACGCACGTGCATTTTGTACCGTTACTGGTGATATCCATAACGCATTTCAGTATAAATATCATACTTATTTTGTATTTCAACTATTTATGCATTTTCCGTCTTCTCAAAATTTATTTTTTTATCCTATTTGAGTCAACTCAAATATAAAAATTCCAATCGATGTGTTTTTACGTGCTTTATACGTGTTATGGATGCACGTATCAATTACGTATTTTTCCACCGCTACGTGTAATATTTTCTATGTGTTTCAATTATTTATTTTATGATCTGTTCGAATTCTTTTTATAAATAGAAATTCATCTTTCTCCTATTTTAATTAAAATATTTTTATACGTGCGGTGCACGTATTTTTCTGCGTACGTATTGATTACCCTACAGTATATGTATAATGAAATATATTTTTGTATGTACATTCCGACTATTTATAAATATTTTTTCATTGGTAAAATCGATTTCGTATTTGAATATTGATTTTCACGTGCAATTTATCTCATTATTTTCATTCTAAAATTTATTTAAGTTATGCATGATTTCCTTTCTTTTTCTCATTTAGTTGTCTACTTCTTATTTAGAACCCATAGGCATAATAGAAGACTCTAAGCCCACTTGAATAAATTAAATAAATAAAAATAAACCAAGCCCACAAGAGAAGCCCACTAAGAGAATCCTACAATTAGTTGTACACATTCTTCCCTATGTCTTGTAACAACTAGTAAATACACAAATAAAAAAAATATAAAAAATGAGAGGGTGTGCACTTGTGCACTACACGTGCACGTGTATGCACTTAGAGAGGAAGCCGACCTTGCTTGGGAGAGTGGGAGAGTAGGGAGAGTGGGTAGTTATTTGGAGTGTGAGATTAAATCCTAGAATTTCATTTCTCCTATAAATACCCCCCCACCCCCCCTCCCCACCCACCCACCCACCCACCTACTGTTTATCATTTGCACCAAAATAAGAATCAAAAGAAAGAGAGTTAGAGAGTTTTGCCTTGCAATTCTTGGAGGCTTGGAGTTGTTCTTGCTAGGAAGAGAAGAGCTAGGCGACCGTGTTGGAGCTAGGAGCTTTCTAGGAATTGTTTTCTACATTGCAAATCTTCTTTGAGGTGAGTGGTTCTTAAATCCTTTCTAATGTTAATAGTATGATGCATGCTAGTTGATATATGGTTTAGTTGTTAAATTTTGATTGATATGATGAATGTAGATTGCATAATCTTATTTGATTTGTGTCATGATGTGTTAAAATGATATTGTGATTCAAATAAGTGATTAGAACTTTGTTAAATTAGAAAGAGAACTAGAAAGTACCATCTAGTGAATTGTCAGAAAGAAAATTGATGCATGTTGGAATGTTCTTATAATAGTCAAAATAATGCAACATGTATGAAATGATTCTAATATGCTATTATAGTAAAGAAATGTGGAAATTGTCTCACTAGTATATATTTTATGACTATAATGAATTTTATAAAGAAGTTTTGATGAGAGACAACATTCTATTTGAAAATTGATAATATGAGTTTTTTAATGCAAGTTGGGAGGAAAATTTTGTTATATTATTGAAAATATGAATTTTGTAAATCTAAATATATGCACTATATTGTATTTTTGAAAGAAAACATTATGGAAAAGAATTAGAATTTTGAATGTTACAAATTAATTGGGAAATCGAAATTGTTAAAAAAAGAGTTATAAATAGACCAGTAGAATAAAGAAATTTTAACTTATAATCATAATAGAGAATGAATTTGGGAATACTGGTTCTCGGTGTGGGTTTAGAGCGCTGTGAACAGTGTTCATGGTCTTGGGTTCGAGTCTTGGAGGCTCTGTTTTATTGAATTTTGATTTTTCCGAAATGCAACACAATGCATACATAAAATATTTAAGTAAACTTCTATTGCCAACCGCCCTTGGACTTTCTGGTCTTCGGGTGCGCTTTGAGTTGGTCACTGTAGCTGGGCGAAGGTCTCGGGTTCGAACCCGCAAGCCCTCTTTTTGATTTTTTTTTTTGAGTTTTATGAGCAATAAAAATTTGGGGAAAATTCTATTATTCCTCTAATATTATCTAGACTTCACAAAAAATATTTTCACAATATTTTGATATAATTTGTGAGAATTGAAAGTGGAATTCACATTAACAATGGGTTGAAGAACTTAGTAATTCTTATTAAAAATGTGAATCTTGTATAATTAAAAAAAGATGAAAATTTGGAATGCAATTAGATTCTTCTTGATGAGATTTTTATAGTTATTAACATTTGATTAAGAATATTCGAATTTGCATATAAGGCTATAATTGATTGAATTGATAATGGAAGTTGAAGTGAGTTACTTCATGTTTTAAGATTATAAAGGAATGAATACGAGAAAGAAATTGTGAATAAAGAAATGAATAAGAAAGAGATTGTGTATAAAGAATCAAATTATCTTGATGAGATTAGATGTATCCTTTGTAGTCTCAGTTGAGACGGTTGTTATTCTAGGGTGAGCGAGGCCCAGATTACCGGCAGTTGGAATTATAAATTTGAGAAGTAACCAGTTGGGTTGACTGTCTCAGTGTTTTGTTTAAGACTGGTGGGTAAGCTAAACTCAGTTTTAATAGTCATAACTTAAACTTAAGGACAAGGCACTAGTTGGTGATATGACATAATGAGTGCAAACGTGAGTTATGGACTCCAGAATAATCCTAGGAGAGAGACGGTCCCCAGTATTTTAGGACGATGAACGTGAGAGCCACAAAATGATCCACAGAGTGGGAACGATCTCCAGTATTTTGGGACGAGAGTGATATTCATGGGATGCTTGTGCAATGAGGGCTCCAGAATGACCTGCGGAGTGAGACAATCCCCAGTATTCCGGGACGATGGACGTAAGGGCCACAAAATGATCCACGGAGAGGGATTGGTCTCCAGTATTCCAAGGGCGAGAGCTAATACTTGCAAAGTGTTTAAATCTCGTAGTAGTCATCGTAGTAGGTTGCTTGGCAAGGGATCTAACCTACAATGTGGAGTACGTAGGTACTTGCCCTTGGACCTATGTAGTATAGGATGCATAGAATCCGAACAAGTATGCATTAGTGTCATCCTAGCGTAAACATCTGCATTAGGCATTAAGTCATTGCATACAATGGCATGATTAGGATAGTCACTCTTTTACACTTTATTTACATTCAAGTTTGTGGTTGTTAAAGTATTAAAGAATCGTTATATTTCTGCATAGAGAGGATCGCCGTTTATAATATTTCGTTGGTTGTAAGCAACTGATGTGCCCACAGTTTCATATGCAGGACTTGTATTTTGCAAGAAGATATAAAGATGAATTTTGATGCTGATGATTACTTAAATGTTAAAGTTGTTACAATTGTACATTTATCATTGTTGTATTTCATTTACTTTCCGCTGCGTTATGATGTAAAAAGACTGTTGTAATAAAAGTTTCAAAAATTCATTGTAAAATTGTACGAAGTGAAGTGTAGATCCTATTGAGCTACGAATTGCCATATTTTGGTATTCGGGGCGTTACAGAGTGTCTCCTTTGACCGTTGACCAGTCAACGGCTTTTGCACTGCATGAGATTCCCGCCATTTCAAGTTTTGCCGCTTAGTATTCACGATAGTTTGGGCTTTTCAGTGGTTTTGGGGGCCCAAAGGTCTCAGAAGCCCAAACGACGTCCCCTTTTTCCTATAAGACTTCACCCCTCTTATTTTCATTCTCTTCTTTGTCTCTTAAAAAATTTCTTTTCTCTCTTGGGTGGTTTTGTTAGCGGTCGCGGCCAGGCGTTTGATTTTCCGGCAAGCTATTCCGATCGTAGCAGTCACATCAAGGTATATATATATATATATATATATATATATATATATATCGACAATTGATCCTTCCACCGAGCGCGGAGAAGTGGAAGAGGGTGGTAGGGTCGGTTATTGCCAAGACGGTAGTGGAGAAGGTTAGGGAAGAGGGGGAGTTAGGTAGGCTTCCGTGCCATTTGACGAGCCTCAGTGGAGTTCGAGATTATTCAGACGACCTTCTGTCCAGGGTAGCATACGGAATGTCGGCTTCGTACAAGGAGAATAGACCACAAGAGCACTCCGAAGTCGACGACATCCCATCAATACTTTCGAAGAGGGACTTGGTTCGTGTCCGAGGGAGCTTCATGATACTGAGGGAGTTCGGGCTTTTCCTTCCAGGTCCTGGTGTTAGAGCCTGTTCACTGACCTCTCCTGACACGTGCTTTTTCCTGTTGGACACATTCCACATCGGCCTTCGTCTGCCTCTTCTGCCGTTTGTGACCGAGGTACTGAAGTGGTAATCTTTAAGTCCGATCTAGTACATGCCGAACATGTGGAGGCATGTCAACAACTTCGTTCTTCAATGTCAGGCAGTAGGGGTCAAGTCTCAGCTTAGTGTTCTCCGGAGACTCTACAGAATCCATCGAAAGAGAAAGACGGATTATAAGTATTATTTGTCGCCGCATCGGGGGGTGAAGCTGATTGATAACCCCAACTCCATCAAGTTTTGGAAGGAGAAGCAGTTTCTGATTCAGAGTAGCACACTGTGGGAGATTCCCACGAGGTGGAGAGAGGAGGTGCCGAAGTGGGCGAAAGCCGAACTGGTGTTGAGTCCAGAGGAGGATGAGGTTGTTTTAAAACTTCTAAGTCGTCATCCTTTGTATTGGAAAGATATAACCGAGGAGGTCCTCCTCAGTGGGGGTCTCAGTCTGATCGACCCTAGCATGCATCTTATATTTCTCTTTTTTTAGTGTAGACTTATATATCTCCATATGCTAATTCCTTCGTGCCTCACTTTGCAAAAGCAGCGAACATGGACTTCAAATCGATGTTGTCCAATCGAGGGGGTATAAGTAGAAAGGCTCCCAATGGGAAGAAGAGGAAGAGGACGACCGCGGGGCCCTCGTCTGCCAAAGCCGCACTGTAGTGCCTCGAATGTCAAATAAATAAATATGAAAATACGTGGCACAATTCCCAACATCTACCTCAATGTAATAGTGAACATAGCTAAACACATAATTTTTTTCAACTTTTATTACATCAATTTTTTACATTGCACAGCGGAAATTAAACACCTTGAATTACAATTTCATTCTTTTACAACACATTCTTATGCAGTTTACATAAGCCATATTATCATTCTATCACATGCATCCAAATCTCAAGCTAACGGTACCTACCTGTAAAACATGAGGCTAGAGATAACCCTAACCCCCAAAACTACATGGGTCAGCCATAACGGTATGAGTGACATCAAAAGAATACAAATTAAATGAAACATAAAGAATAAATTCATAACCAACTCATTCCTACAGTAGTAACAAAACAGAATATGAAATAACGACAAATAAAGCATGAAAACATCAAGTGAAACTAAGCTAAGTATCAAGTGTAGGTAAACAGAAAACATCATGCGTAATACACGTCAAGAAAACACAAATGCAGTATGATGACTCTCTAATGCATACTGGCGGATTCTATGCATTCCATACTACATAGGCTTGGTGCAAGCCCTTATCGTTCTCTACTTTATAGGGTTAAATCCCTAGATATGCAAGTAATCCTACTATGGTGATAGAAATAAGATCTTGAATACTCCGCAAATAGGCCTAACAACCCTTGACACGCAGGCATCATGTAAGCATAGCTCTAACTCTGGAGAATCACCTCCCTGCTGTGTACCCCACGAATAGGCCTGCCGAACCTCGACGTGCAGATACACAGCACATCCCGTGAATAGGCATGCCGACCCTCGACACGCGAATGCTCCGTATGTTCTGTGAATAGGCCTACCGACCCTCGACACGCGAACATACCAACTGTCCTCTAGGACACAACAACACACAGTCCTGGAATACATCCGTTGGACTAACAACAGAGCCCATACTTACGCTTCCCAAGTTCTATCACATCTTCACTAATGCCTGTCCTTAGGTTGATTATTATTAATTAAAACACAACTTCCCCCTCTTCCTAGAGTTAGTGTACCCTGCCGGGCTTGATTCCACCAAAACAACTCCAATGCCCCAACTGGCCAAATTTACAAAATCTCATCTGCCGGTTTACAGGAACCCCACTCAGCCTCTAGTGACTCACAAATTGAAATATCAACAGAAATCTCACAAAAAAAAAATCTTAATTCCATCACCAAATCGTTTATATTAAGAAAACTTCTTTAATTCAAACAAATCCAAATTTATCCAAATACTTTAAAATCTCTTTAAACAACCGAGTTGCGCATTTTGAAGTCATCGAAAAAGATCACAAAACACCAATCCATCGAAATCCATATATAATTCACTTTCTAAAGCCATAGAAATTACGAGTTAAACTCTATTATAATCAAAATGTAACTCTCTGTTAAACATAGTGGTCTGTAGTAAAAACTTCATCTCAAACAGTTAGTCAATAATCCATAAGTTCGAAAAAATAATCATTCAAGAAATCAGCAAGAAAACTCAACAGAACAACACAAACAGCAGGTGTCGGTCGACCGACATCTTAGTTCAAAAAGTGGCGGTTGACTGACATGCTAAAAATCTGAAATCCAACAATTGACAGTCGACTGTCATTTTAGTTCAAAAAGTGGACGATCAACTGTCAAGTGATACTCAGTCAGCTTTAAAAATCGTGCACTTCACAATGATACTTGGTTTATAATCTTTAAAAGCATGAATTTGTAAAATTAAAATCCTGAGATGATCAAATACAACTTGTCTAACATACTGGAGTTTATAAATCAAATCAAACTCTCAAAAAATTCACAAAAGAGCAAATTTTCATCAAAAATTTTCAAATCAGAAACATATGTATATATATGTGTATATATGTGTATATATATCAATAATATTATCAAGAAATCATTGTATATGAGTAGTGTATTGTTCAATTCAATCTCAGTATCAATATAAATCAAAATCCACTTGAAAACATCATAAAAACTCAAAATTTCACTTTTCGGCCTACACCATCAGACCCGAAATCAAAACCCAACTTCAACACATAAAGACTTGATCTTTTGATCCCAAAACCTCTCTTACAATTTTTTAAACGCATATATAACTAATTGATTTTAATTTGCCCTTGATTATATGCATCTACAACAAGTATTTGGTCAAGTTCTATTCGACCCAACATCAAAACAGATCATATTTTCTTCAACTCAGTAAAGATTCCATCTTTAATCAACTTTATGCATCATACAACATACAATCTCATTATATATGATAAAATCAGTAAGAAAACAACGCATTCATGATTTCTACTAAGTTCTTAACATTCTTAAGTCATCTATATAGAAATTTTATTCATCAATTGCATAGTTTTCATGAAAAGTTATATTTTTAATTACCCATCTATTAATTTTATTCATTATATCATCATACAATCATCTAACATGTATTCTACTAGACCAATGCATTCTACTAGACCAATCTTCATATTTAGCAAGCATAGAACAACAAGAAATCAAACATATGTCATTCACCTCAATGAAGAATCAACGAAAGGAATAAAGAATAAGAAAATCTATTTATTTCGCAAAAATCCAAGATCCTCACTTCGAAACTCCAATTAAATCAAGAATAAAAATGTACTTTTGTTTTGTGCAGAAAAGAGACGTCTGTAGCAGCCCCCCCCCCCCCCCCCCCCCCCCCAAATAGCCAAAATCTGGAGTATTCGGGTTTTGAGAAGATTTTGCAAAATATTCCTTTACAATATATATATTGTAATACCCTGATTTTTCAATTAATGAGAAATTATTTATTTTGCACGTGTTGTGCACGTGCAATATTTTTTGGACTATTTTATCATGATGTGTATGTTTAAATATAATTTTCTCAAATTATTTTAGTACAAAAGCCTTCTTTAAAAGCCTTATTTGATTTAACTAAAAAGCCTTTTCTTAAAAAGCCCAAAAGCATTTTTATTTTAATTATTTTTATAAAATTATTTTGGCCCAAAAAGAAAGCCCATGAATTAAGTTATTTTTAATTAAACTTGTCATGTAGAAGACTTTTTTAAACAAAATTATTTTTATACAATTTTAGAATGTACAAATTTTGGCCTAGTTGCATGCACGTGCACTACACGTACACGTGCAATGCACACTCACTATGCTTGGCCGGGTAGCATTCTTTGGAGGGAAAATTGAATTTTTGGTGTGGAGAACATGGGGGTAGTTTCAAGGAGGTGGGTAGTTTTCCTAACTCCTACTTGGATCTAAGCCTTTCATTTTGCAACCACCAAGATGATCTTAGCCCTCCATTCCCCTCATTTTTTAGTATAAATACCCCCTTCTCATGGCTAATCTTTCATATGCAAAGTATAATTTCTAAAGCTATAGTAATATATTGTGAGAGTTATAAAAGATAAGAGAGTGTGTGGTTCTTTTGGTTGCTTGGAGCTTTCGGCCAAGGAGGGTAGCAATCGGCTTGGGAAGCATTCGGCTAGGGCTTGGGAGCTTGGAAGTGGTGCACTCTTTTGGCTAGGAGGAGGTGTTCTCATCTACTTGTTGCTTTTGTGTTTCTCTCCATTAAGGTGGGTAAAGCAATTCATGTTTCTAATATAGGATTCATGCTAGTTATATTGACAACACTATACATGGAAAATACTAATAAGAGTCCACTCTAATTAAAAAGTTAGTATGTGAATGGTTTAGAATGATGTGATTAATTGTGTATGTGAAATGCTAGCATGAAATTAAACTATATGAAGCACTTTCTATGATTATTAGTTTAATTAAATAATGATGCAATGTGATTAGCATGATGTGTGAAAATCTTCATTACTTACTTGCAAATTGTGTGGTTGAAACATGACAATTGATAAAGATATTGACACTATGGAATTTGAATAGAAAAGTATATTGAATGCTTGAGTTATGAGTATGTTAAATTCATGGGTAGAAGTGGCATAAATGAACCAAAGAATTGCTTGTTGTCATCAAATTAGAAATATACCAAACTTGGTAATTGTTGAGTTTCACCTATTCATGTGCTATATGAATTCTTTTGCTAGTATGAGTATGGGAAAATCCAAATTTGTATGTGTTGTGAATATAGATTAATAAACAGTAAATTATCATGGAAAATTTGGGAATAAAAGAGAGATTAGAAGATCAATTGATTTCTTTTTTCAATGTCGAAAATAAAAGTTATTATAGTTTTAATAAACAAATTATTAATTTGGGTGGAGAAAATTATGTTTTTAATACAAAAATTTATTTATACTTGCTGTTTTGAAGATTGAATAAAGGTGATTAAATCTGGAATTTTTCAGTGGGTTTGTATAGAGGCAATATGAACCAAATAGATTTGAACGTCGAGTTGTTTTCTAAAAACAGTGCGAGTATGAAACTAATGGGGTTTAACCCAACACTGTGACAACCTGAGCCAGTGGCTCAGGCGGTCGGTGACTGTGTTCGGTTTCCCTGAGCGGTGCGGTTCGAAACCGGGCCTCACCATCTTTTTCTTAACTGTGTATAAGTATATATGGACAGCGAACTGAAAGCACATATACTTAATTCACCCTCTTCTAATCGCTAGCACAGATTGGCCTATTGGCGGGTGCTCTGGCCTTCTTCTCTACCGTGCTGGGTTCGAATCCTTCCCCTAGCACTTTATAAAAAATATTTTTTTTGGGAGTTTGTGATGTCCAAAAAATGTGAGAAAAATATGGTAATTTTCATAAAAATACAAGGAATTTTATGGGATTGAGTTGGGTATTATTTGAAGAAAATATAATGTAGTTTGTGAACAAATAGTATATGGTTCTAAAATACATACTTATGGAAATTTTCACTTTATAAAGATATATTGAAATGGATTCATTAGAATTGACAAAGAGTTTGTGGTGTGACATGATATTATAAATTTTCACTTGAGGATATTGTGTAAAATATGAAGTATGAGTGTATAATTATAAAGTGCATGAGTCCATTGTATGATTATGGAATTTAGAAATCATGTTGATGAAATTGTTGGACTTGAATATGAATTTTTTTGAGTTATAAGTATTTACTATGGACTTGTGAACAAAGAGCAATCATGAATAAGAAAGAATATGAAATTGTGACATGAAAGTGGTTATGACTTAAAGATTGTGAAATGAAATTTGAAATAGAGTAGCTAAGTCTCCCCGGCATTGAGAAATAAGAATTGAATTGAAATTAGACCAAGGTTGGTCATGGTAAAATGAATGAATAAGTCCGGATGATGGAGAGGCTAACTCTGGTGATTATTTTGTTCATGATTTTTAAATAAAACTAAGGACTAGTACATAGTGGAGATGTGATGAAAGTAGAAGAAAAACATGAGTATGAGGGCCAACGGATAGCGGTGTGAGAGCGATTCACAGGTTGCCTGCTTGATGCGTCAAGACAGTGCGTGGGCGCTACTCCGGAATTATCATCCCGGTGGCGACGCTCGTGGGATGTTCGAGTGGCTATGGGTGGTGCCATTGTTCCATGGCAGAGGCTGAATTGTCCATAGGTTGCCTGCTCGATGCGTCGTGACAGTGCGTGGGATTCCCCTCCAGGCTGCCTGGACATGGGCTCATAGATCATAGGACATCTAAGACACTACCGTAGTTACAGTAATAGTTTAAGACATAACGGGGGATTGAACCCTATCAAGGTGAAGAACGAATAAGGGCTTGCCCTCGGACCTATGTAGTATGGGATGCATAGAATCCGAACAAGTGTGCATTAGTGTCATATAATTAACTACATTAAGGACTAAGTGCACAATCACAACACGACATCAATAGGGTAGTCCCTTTAGTTGAAATGTGACAAGTTTGTGTTTGCTAAATATGAAATGTTAAGTTATACTATCTCCGGCAAGCGAGGACGGCCGTGTATAATGATCGTCGGTTGAATAAACTGACGTACCCACAGTCTAACATGCAGGTAAATGTCATGCTAAAGATTAAAGAAGATTTGGATGCTTAAAGATTTTATCAAGCTGTTGTACTTGTATTTAATTGTTGTATTTTACTTCCGCTGTGCAAAAGAAAGTTGTAATTATGATGTAAACTCTGATGTATGATAAAAAGTTTTTATTTCCCTGTAAAAGTGTACTAAAGAAAGTGAAAAGATCCTGTAGAACATCTCGAATTCAGTGTATTTGGGATTCGGGGCGTTACAGAGTGGTATCAGAGCCACGCTTTCTACACTTTCACACTTGTACAAATTTATAGGGAACGACACTCTAGATGTGGACATTAGAGCGTGTGTTTGAATCTAGAGATTTAAATGTAAGTGACTTACATTTGTGTTGCTCTGAGATTTATGCCTTCTCCTCTCTATTTCTAAGATGGCTGATCACTTCGACCCTGCTGGAGGCGACGACTGGCACATCATTGAGGAAGAGTACCATCCTGGACAGGCAGATTTCGAGGACGAGTACTACCCTGGACAAGCTGATTCTGATGACGAGGAGTACCCTGAATCCCGAGAGATCACCCCACCTCCGGATTCATCTGATGATTCTTCTTCCGACGAAGAGGAAGTACCAGTTCCCAGTGGTCTTGTGACTTCTCTTCAGAGGCAAGTGGAAACCCTGAAGGAGAGAGTTGGATTGTTGGAGGCTCAGCTGGAGAAGCGGAAGGCTGACTATTCTGTTCTTAGCCATCGGATTTGGGAACTTGAGAAGAAAAAGAACCTAACTGATGTGCTGAAGGATGAGGTTGATGAACTGCGGGAAGAACTTCGAGCAGCGAAGAGGACCCGTAGGAGTTAGTGCGTTGTAGCTTCTGTTTCTTTCATTCTGATGTCAAAAATGTTTTCTTTTAAATTCGAATGTATAAAGTTTGGAATTCAATGAAATGGAAATATTGACTTGAAAATTCATGTCTTATACTTCGAATTTGATGGACCTTTTACATCGGAATATGGAATGAAAGCTGTTGTATTGTTCGATACTGGATCCTCTCATACTTTTGTGTCTCCAAAGTTTGCTAAAGTGTTGGGAGTTGAACCGAAGACTTTCCCAGGCAAGATCTTATCAGTAGCTACTCCGTCAGGGGAAACTTTAACCACTGATCGGTATTATGCTGATTGCGAGATTGTGATTGGGGATAGAATCTTTGGCATTGATCTGATCGAACTGACTATCTTGGGAGTCGATGTTATCATTGGCATTGATTGGATGTCGGTGTACAGTGCAAGCATCGAGTGTAAGACCAAGACGGTGACAGTGAAGGCTCCAGGTGGACCTGAAGTCATGTTCCAAGGGAAGCGGAAATGTTCTAAGCTGGTGGCAACTATCCGCAAGGAAGAGACTCCTGTGGAAGTGCAAGGGATTCCTGTGGTTCGGGACTATCCGACTGTGTTCTTGGAAGATTTTCCTGGGTTACCTCCGCATCGTGATGTAGAGTTCAGCATCACTGTTCAACCGGGAAGTGCACCCATTTCTAAGGCACCTTATAGGATGGCTCCAGTGGAACAGGATGAGGTGAAACGGCAGATTGAGGAACTGTTGGGAAAAGGCTTTATTCAACCTAGTGCGTCACCTTGGGGAGCACCAGTGCTTTTGGTAAAGAAGAAGGATGGATCGATGAGAATGTGCATCGATTACCGGGAGCTGAATAAGGTCACTGTTCAGAATAAGTATCCGATTCCTCGAATTGATGACTTGTTCGATCGTCTGCAAGGAGCAGCTGTATTCCCCAAAATTGATCTTCGATCAGGTTACCACCAAGTTCGAGTGAAAGCTGAAGATGTGCATAAGACTGCATTTAGAACTCGGCATGGGCATTACGAATTCTTAGTTATGCCATTCGGAGTGACGAATGCACCTGCAATCTTCATGGACTTGATGAACAGAGTTCTGAGGCCGTTTATTGATTCTTTCGTCGTGGTGTTTATCGACGATATTCTCGTGTACTCCAAGTCAGAGGAGGAGCACACTGAGCATCTGGCAGCGGTGTTGCAGAAGTTGGAAGAGCAGCAGTTGTATGTCAAGTTATCCAAGTGTGATTTCTGGAAATCTGAAGTGGCATTCCTAGGTCACATCCTTTCTAAGGAGGGAGTGGCAATTGACCCTCAGAAGATAGAGGCAGTGAGAGACTGGGCAAGGCCTACTACAGTGAAGGAAGTCAGAAGTTTCCTTGGGATGACTGGGTATTATCGGAGATTCATTCAAGGTTATGCTCAGATAGCTGTACCGCTTACGGGGCTGACCAAGAAGAATGTGAGCTTCAAGTGGACCGAGCAATGTGAGGCGAGTTTTCAGGAGTTGAAAGATAGGCTGACTACTGCACCTATTTTGGCTTTGCCTAGAGCTGGTGTTGAGTATGACGTTTATAGCGATGCTTCACATCGGGGGCTTGGTTGTGTCTTAATGCAAGAAGGAAGAGTAATCGCTTATGGGTCTAGGCAACTAAGACCGCATGAGAAAAATTATCCGACTCATGATCTGGAGTTGGCTGCGATTATCTTTGCTTTGAAGCAATGGAGGCACTACGTGTACGATGAGAAGTTGAATATGTACACGGATCACAAGAGCTTGAAGTATATATATCAGCAGAGGGATCTCAATCTGAGACAGCGGAGATGGTTGGAAGTGCTCGAGGATATGCGACCTGAGATCAAGTATCATCCCGGAAAGGCTAATGTTGTTGCTGATGCACTTAGCCGCAAGAGCAGTTTGGCTTGTTTGATTACGACTCAGAGGCATCTGATTGAGGAGCTGGACCGAGCTGGGATTGAGGCTGTCTTGCAAGGATTGGGAGCATCTTTGGCTCAGTTGAGGCTTCAGCCTACCTTGAATGCCAGGATCATTGCAAGTCAGGAGGGTGATGCTGATATTCTGGAGATGAAGGAGCAGGTTGGTGCTGGCAGGTTGCCCGGATTTCAAACCAGGGACGGAGTGCTGTGGTTCGGAGATAGGCTGTGCGTTCCAAATCAGGCGGACCTGAAAGAGAGTATTCTTCAGGAGGCGCATGCTACTCCTTTGTCGGTACATCCTGGGAGTACTAAGATGTACAAGGATATCAAGCAGCATTTCTGGTGGTCAGGTTTGAAGCGGGATGTGGCTGAATTTGTCGCGAAGTGTGAGGTTTGTCAGCAAGTTAAAGCCGAAAATCAGAGACCCGGAGGTCTATTACAACCGTTACCTATTCCGGAATGGAAGTGGGATAACATCAGTATGGATTTCATTACGGGATTGCCTAAGAGTTCTAAAGGCAATGATGCTATTTGGGTTATAGTCGATCGACTTACCAAGTCCGCTCACTTTTTGGCGATGAAACTCACTGCTTCGATGGACAAGTTGGCTGAGATGTATGTTGGTGAGATTGTCCGACTTCATGGCGTTCCTTCGACCATTGTGTCTGATCGAGATGCGCGGTTTACTTCGCATTTCTGGAGGATTCTTCAGGCAGCTTTGGGTACCAAGACGGATTTTAGCACTGCTTTTCATCCGCAAACCGATGGGCAGACCGAGAGAGTCAATCGTATTCTTGAGGATATGCTGCGGTGTTGCATACTAGAATTTGGAGGCAGTTGGGAAAGGCATTTACCTTTGGTGGAGTTTGCCTACAACAACAGTTTTCAGGCAAGCATTGGGATGGCGCCGTACGAAGCTCTGTATGGCAGGAAGTGCAGGACTCCTGTTTGTTGGTATGAAGTGGGGGAGCGTCAGTTGTTTGGTCCTGAGCTTGTACAACTGACTTCTGAGAAGATTGATCTGATCAGGAAAAGGTTGGTGGAAGCTCAGAGCAGGCAGAAAAGCTATGCAGACAACCGGAGAAGGGACCTTGAGTTTGAGGTTGGTGACTTCGTCTTTCTGAAGGTATCACCCAGTAAAGGTGTGGTTCGTTTTGGCAAAGGCGGGAAGTTAGCCCCGAGGTTTATAGGCCCGTATAAGATATTGAAAAGGATCGGGAAAACTGCTTATCGGCTTGAATTACCGGAAGAGTTGTCTCAGGTGCACAATGTCTTTCATGTGTCTATGCTGAGAGGTTATATTCCGGACCCGAGTCTTCATTTGCCTGAAGTGACGGAAGGTTTGCAGTTAGACCTGAATTACATCGAGTCTCCTGTTGAGATTGTTGACCGTAGGGAGAAAGTCTTGAGGAATAAGACGATACCGATGGTCAAGGTAGTCTGGAGAAATCACTTGGTTGAAGAGGCTACTTGGGAATCTGAGGAGAGGATGTTGAAGGACTATCCTGAGCTTTTTGCTTGATTGTATTTTTGTATCTTTATTTCTTGTTGAGTGTGTTGTATTTTGTTTTATTTCCTCGCTCTTGATTGTAGTTCCGGGGACGGAACTATTCTAAGGAGGGAGTGCTGTAATACCCTGATTTTTCAATTAATGAGAAATTATTTATTTTGCACGTGTTGTGCACGTGCAATATTTTTTGGACTATTTTATCATGATGTGTATGTTTAAATATAATTTTCTCAAATTATTTTAGTACAAAAGCCTTCTTTAAAAGCCTTATTTGATTTAACTAAAAAGCCTTTTCTTAAAAAGCCCAAAAGCATTTTTATTTTAATTATTTTTATAAAATTATTTTGGCCCAAAAAGAAAGCCCATGAATTAAGTTATTTTTAATTAAACTTGTCATGTAGAAGACTTTTTTAAACAAAATTATTTTTATACAATTTTAGAATGTACAAATTTTGGCCTAGTTGCATGCACGTGCACTACACGTACACGTGCAATGCACACTCACTATGCTTGGCCGGGTAGCATTCTTTGGAGGGAAAATTGAATTTTTGGTGTGGAGAACATGGGGGTAGTTTCAAGGAGGTGGGTAGTTTTCCTAACTCCTACTTGGATCTAAGCCTTTCATTTTGCAACCACCAAGATGATCTTAGCCCTCCATTCCCCTCATTTTTTAGTATAAATATCCCCTTCTCATGGCTAATCTTTCATATGCAAAGTATAATTTCTAAAGCTATAGTAATATATTGTGAGAGTTATAAAAGATAAGAGAGTGTGTGGTTCTTTTGGTTGCTTGGAGCTTTCGGCCAAGGAGGGTAGCAATCGGCTTGGGAAGCATTCGGCTAGGGCTTGGGAGCTTGGAAGTGGTGCACTCTTTTGGCTAGGAGGAGGTGTTCTCATCTACTTGTTGCTTTTGTGTTTCTCTCCATTAAGGTGGGTAAAACAATTCATGTTTCTAATATAGGATTCATGCTAGTTATATTGACAACACTATACATGGAAAATACTAATAAGAGTCCACTCTAATTAAAAAGTTAGTATGTGAATGGTTTAGAATGATGTGATTAATTGTGTATGTGAAATGCTAGCATGAAATTAAACTATATGAAGCACTTTCTATGATTATTAGTTTAATTAAATAATGATGCAATGTGATTAGCATGATGTGTGAAAATCTTCATTACTTGCTTGCAAATTGTGTGGTTGAAACATGACAATTGATAAAGATATTGACACTATGGAATTTGAATAGAAAAGTATATTGAATGCTTGAGTTATGAGTATGTTAAATTCATGGGTAGAAGTGGCATAAATGAACCAAAGAATTGCTTGTTGTCATCAAATTAGAAATATACCAAACTTGGTAATTGTTGAGTTTCACCTATTCATGTGCTATATGAATTCTTTTGCTAGTATGAGTATGGGAAAATCCAAATTTGTATGTGTTGTGAATATAGATTAATAAACAGTAAATTATCATGGAAAATTTGGGAATAAAAGAGTGATTAGAAGATCAATTGATTTCTTTTTTCAATGTCGAAAATAAAAGTTATTATAGTTTTAATAAACAAATTATTAATTTGGGTGGAGAAAATTATGTTTTTAATACAAAAATTTATTTATACTTGCTGTTTTGAAGATTGAATAAAGGTGATTAAATCTGGAATTTTTCAGTGGGTTTGTATAGAGGCAATATGAACCAAATAGATTTGAACGTCGAGTTGTTTTCTAAAAACAGTGCGAGTATGAAACTAATGGGGTTTAACCCAACACTGTGACAACCTGAGCCAGTGGCTCAGGCGGTCGGTGACTGTGTTCGGTTTCCCTGAGCGGTGCGGTTCGAAACCGGGCCTCACCATCTTTTTCTTAACTGTGTATAAGTATATATGGACAGCGAACTGAAAGCACATATACTTAATTCACCCTCTTCTAATCGCTAGCACAGATTGGCCTATTGGCGGGTGCTCTGGCCTTCTTCTCTACCGTGCTGGGTTCGAATCCTTCCCCTAGCACTTTATAAAAAACATTTTTTTGGGGAGTTTGTGATGTCCAAAAAATGTGAGAAAAATATGGTAATTTTCATAAAAATACAAGGAATTTTATGGGATTGAGTTGGGTATTATTTGAAGAAAATATAATGTAGTTTGTGAACAAATAGTATATGGTTCTAAAATACATACTTATGGAAATTTTCACTTTATAAAGATATATTGAAATGGATTTATTAGAATTGACAAAGAGTTTGTGGTGTGACATGATATTATAAATTTTCACTTGAGGATATTGTGTAAAATATGAAGTATGAGTGTATAATTATAAAGTGCATGAGTCCATTGTATGATTATGGAATTTAGAAATCATGTTGATGAAATTGTTGGACTTGAATATGAATTTTTTTGAGTTATAAGTATTCACTATGGACTTGTGAACAAAGAGCAATCATGAATAAGAAAGAATATGAAATTGTGACATGAAAGTGGTTATGACTTAAAGATTGTGAAATGAAATTTGAAATAGAGTAGCTAAGTCTCCCCGGCATTGAGAAATAAGAATTGAATTGAAATTAGACCAAGGTTGGTCATGGTAAAATGAATGAATAAGTCCGGATGATGGAGAGGCTAACTCTAGTGATTATTTTGTTCATGATTTTTAAATAAAACTAAGGACTAGTACATAGTGGAGATGTGATGAAAGTAGAAGAAAAACATGAGTATGAGGGCCAACGGATAGCGGTGTGAGAGCGATTCACAGGTTGCCTGCTTGATGCGTCAAGACAGTGCGTGGGCGCTACTCCGGAATTATCGTCCCGGTGGCGACGCTCGTGGGATGTTCGAGTGGCTATGGGTGGTGCCATTGTTCCATGGCGGAGGCTGAATTGTCCATAGGTTGCCTGCTCGATGCGTCGTGACAGTGCGTGGGATTCCCCTCCAGGCTGCCTGGACATGGGCTCATAGATCATAGGACATCTAAGACACTACCGTAGTTACAGTAGTAGTTTAAGACATAACGGGGGATTGAACCCTATCAAGATGAAGAACGAATAAGGGCTTGCCCTCGGACCTATGTAGTATGGGATGCATAGAATCCGAACAAGTGTGCATTAGTGTCATATAATTAACTGCATTAAGGACTAAGTGCACAATCACAACACGACATCAATAGGGTAGTCCCTTTAGTTGAAATGTGACAAGTTTGTGTTTGCTAAATATGAAATGTTAAGTTATACTATCTCCGGCAAGCGAGGACGGCCGTGTATAATGATCGTCGGTTGAATAAACTGACGTACCCACAGTCTAACATGCAGGTAAATGTCATGCTAAAGATTAAAGAAGATTTGGATGCTTAAAGATTTTATCAAGCTGTTGTACTTGTATTTAATTGTTGTATTTTACTTCCGCTGTGCAAAAGAAAGTTGTAATTATGATGTAAACTCTGATGTATGATGAAAAGTTTTTATTTCCCTGTAAAAGTGTACTAAAGAAAGTGAAAAGATCCTGTAGTACATCTTTGGGATTCGGGGCGTTACATATATTTACATATATAGATCATTTATACTAGGCATCTAGATTAACCAATTTAGTTGAAATAACGATAAAAAAAAGTAACCTCCCTAGATCTGGCCGACATCTATATCAAACCAGAAAAATAAATTTTGTAATTTTTGTCTCTAAAAAGACCATTCTTTAATAAATTAGCAAAATAAACCAAATCTATTAGAAAAAAATTAGAATCTTTACCTCTGAGTTGTCCAGCCATCATGTTCAGCCCAGAAAACCGAAAATCTGGAGTTTTTACTCTAAGTGGTAATTTTGCACAAGAGCCTATCTTTTTGTAATATTTGCAAACATGCCAAATAAATATTAAAAAAATACAGTAAATTTATAAATAATACCTACTAATAAATATTAGGTTTTCCCAAAATAATTTCTCACCTTGAGTTTTCCAAGAAAAGATTTGCACGTGTTTTGCACGTGCAAAAAGATAAATTAAAAAAAAGTCTATTAAATCACAAAAAGTCTCTTTAATTCATTTATTAATCTCAAAAACATTATTTAAAATTCCAAGGTCTTACATGCATGGGGCTTGGCACCCACCACTCCATTGGTTAACTTGGAGTCCCCCCCTCCGCTTCTCCTGTCCCGTCCACCGGGGAGTTCACTCTCGGTGCTGCACTGGCTCTGGAAGCTCCGCCTCTTACTGCAATGGTGGAGCCGATTCTCACTAAAGAGCACAGGAAGCTCTTCATCCCTGGATGGCGTGTGATGAAACACGATGGCTTCCTCAGAGATTCCGCTATCTGCATGCAGGCGGTGCAGCACTTGGCGACCCCGAAGGACTGAGCCGCCATGAAGGCAGGGTCGGTAGGTGACGATGTCCTAGAGATAGCCAGGGCAAACATGTTGGTAAGTTCTGTCTTGAACTTCATAACTTAGAATTTTTTCTTGTGCCTTTCTAACTTAAAATTTTTTCTTTGTTCTTGTAGATTACTTGCCACTTTAGCCACCTACTGGAGAAGTTTGCCGAGCAAGAGAAATAGCTTAAGGCAGAAAGCGATAGGGACCGGTCGGAGTGAGCGAAGACTGCGAAGGTGTTTGAGGAGGCGAAGCGCCTATCAGAGACTCAAGCTATTCAGATAAGTTTGTTTGAGTCTGCGCTGGCGAAGGCGAATGATCAAATCACCTTGGAGAAGGAGAGGGCAGTCAGACACACAGAGAGAGAGAGAGAGATCTTGCTACAAAGGCGATAGAGGCTGCAACCAAGGAGACGGAGGAGGACGTGGAGGCGGCAAAGGCCGAAGCAAAGGGGCAGTTGCGCTCGAATATGGAGCAGTCGTACGTAAGGGCGCTTAAGCACGTAGAAGCACGCATCCCCGGGTTCGATTGCTCGGGGTACTGTCTGTATGATCCCGTTGATGGCGAAGAGGAGGAGGTGGGCGAGGAGGAAGAAGAGGGGGAGACCGTTGTAGCGGACCCCCCGTCAGCTATAGTGGCAGTGCTAGACGCGATTGAGGGGAGTGGTCGCGAGCCCACACCCCCTGTAGATCAGTTTGCCGAGGTGGACCCTCGACCTCTTTTGTAACTACACCACTTTTGTTTATTGTTTTTGTTTTCTTCTTTTTTTTGAATGCTTTTGTATCGATGCCTAATAGCGGACTGGCCACTGCTTTTGTATTTTACTTTAGCAATGAAAAACCTCTCTTGGGGCGTCTTCATTATGGATAACACTGAAGCCCCCCCCCCCCCCCCCCCCCCCCCCCGTGCGCTCTTTTTTAATTTTTTAATTTTTTAATTTTGAGCTTAGAGCTATCTTGTAACTTTCATGCTTTAACTTAGATCTATCTTGTAGCTTTCACAGTTTAAGTTAGAGCTATCTTGTAGCTTCCACACTTTAAGTTACAGCTATCTTGTAGATTTCAAACTTCGACTTAGAGCTATCTTGTAGCTTTCACACTTTAAGTTAGAGCTATCTTCTGGCTTTCACACTTCGACTTAGAGCTATCTTGTAGCTTTCACACTTCGACTTACAGTTATCTTGTAGCTTTCACACTCCGACTTAGTGTGATTTACGTCTCTTTCTTTTGGTTGGCAGGTCTTTGTACTCCCTGTACGTGTTTCTCAGGACAAAGGGACGTCACAGCTTCGTACCAAGCTTCATATTACTGAGTTGGAACTTGCTCAGTCTCGGGAAAGGCTTTCGAAAACCAAAGCGGAGCTCATCCACTTGAGAAGAGTGTTATCCCATCGAGAGATAGCAGCACGGCGCGATGATGAGGCTTCGCGAGAAGTTCCCCCTGTTGGTGTAGAAGATAGTCCTCAGGCAACTACTCGAGAGTCTTCATGAGTCAAACTCCTTCGTCACTCCTTACTTTTGGCTACCACTGAGCGAGATGGTTTGAAGAACGTGGTGCTCGAGAGGAGCATGGAGGTCGCTCATCTTTAGAGGACAATTCTCAAGTTTTCCGCGAGGAGTGTGCCTCATTTGGAGCTTAAGTTGAAGGATGCTTCTCTCAAAGAGAGAATAGTTCAGCTAGAGATGGAAGTTCCCCAACTGAAGAGGCTTCTTGATGGTGGCAACGTCAGGAGCACGTCTTACTCGCAAGAAGAGTGTGTCCAAGGAAGGTCATTTAATGAGTTGGCTCTATGTTTGCCCGAAGTCCCACGAGTCCCAAGGGACGCTCAGAGCGGAGTCGCTGGTTCGTTCAGCGGGGCATTGGTTGGAGGGGCCACTAGAACCATTGGGCCTGATGGTACGACTCAGCTTGCGGGTTTAGAAATTTTTTCAGGAGGGTCGAGAGAGCGGCATAGTGCTCGTCGGCCGTGCATATCTCTCAATAGGAGAGTCCCTCTTTCAAGAAGAGTTAGGGAGATCCTTGTAATTTGGTAGGAGCTTGTGTCCCAATTAAATTTGTAACCCCAACTTTTTTTATGAAATAAGATCTTCTCAACACTAACACAATGTTTTTGTTGATTAGTTTCTTTTTGAAGTAAAAATCTGCCAAGTAATTGAGTATTACTTTCTCTGGGTCGAATCACGAGTTTCTTTTGTGAGTTTTCAACAGTTGTGAGAGAAATTTTGAATGGTGAGCTACTTCGTACTTGCTCGTTTACAAGTGGCTAAAGTGGCATCGAACCAAGTATTGGACTCTGAACTTGTCATTTAAGAGTTTTTAACAGTTGTGGGAGCAATTCCGAATGGTGAGCTACTTTGCACTTGCTCGTTTGCAAGCAAACCAAGTGTTGGACTTCGATCTTGTCATTTAAGAGTTTTCAACAGTTGTGAGAGCAATTCCGAATGTCGAGCTACTTCGCACTTTCTCGTTTGCAAGTGGCTAAAGTGGCATCGAACTAAGTGTTGGACTTCGAACTTATCGTTTAAGAGTTTTCAACAGTTTTGGGAACAATTCCGAATGGCGAGCTACTTCGCACTTGCTTGTTTGCAAGTGGCTAAATTGGCATAGAACCAAGTGTTAGTGTAACACCCCGTATTGTACGATACCTGAATATATATGTAGGTATGTATATTGACTGTATGCGTGTAAACGATTGCAGTGTTTTGTTTGATTTTGATATCGTGGTGGATGGTTAGGGCTACGGGACGGTTTTTGGGAGAGTTGCATTCCAAAGATGCACGAGAACGAGACGGACCGATACTAGTATAACCACTAGTTTTCGGCACGACGCACATGCAAATATAACACGGTATGGTACTATAGTGAATATAGGTTGCGTGCACTCGTTAAAATACGTGTCTCACACTTGTTGGAGCTCGTTAAGGGTTATGTTGGGCAGCCAACCTAACACACACAAAACCAATGGGCTAAGCCATGGTTTTGGGTCTACAAACCACCTATAGCCTAACCTACCCCCCCCCCCCCCCCCCCCCTCTGTCAAATCTGGCCTACACCCTCCCATCACCTTCATTGCTCACTTCATTTCCCCCCATTTGCTCTGGAATTTTCAGAAGAGAACACCACAAGAGAAGGAGGAGAGAAAGAAGAAGGAAGTGAAGGAGTAGGACCAAGAAGGAGATTTTCTAAGAGGAGCTTGAAGAGATTCCTTCTACTACTATAAACAAAGGTGGGAAGTTTCTCTAAACTTGAAATTATTGTCTTTTAATTAAATTTGGTTGCATGCATGTGTACTAGAATGCATAGGATTGCTTTCTAAAGGTTAGAAGTAGAAGTCAGAATGGAACTAGGAAAAGCTGGTTCGGAGTACCATTTTGTGGATTTTTCCGAGAGCACAATATGTTGAATTAGACTACAAAATTAAAATTTTTTGTTCATTTATGTGTTAGGATCATCCATGAATTATTGAAAATTTTTATATGATCATTTGATATGCTAATAAAATCGAGCGATGGATATGTGTCGTAAGGCAGACTCCGGAAAAGAAAAACAGGATGGTTGATATTGTAGGAATTTTCGTGATTTATTTAAGCATGATTTTGATCTTAAATTTTTACTCAATACTCATGAATACATTTTAGTTATGTACAAAAATCAGTAAATTATTTGGATGATTTTAAAGGCATGAGAAAAATCTATCTATGACCAGTACCTGATGTTGAATTAGAAAACTGGATGGTTTCTGTGCTAACTTGCAATAGCTATTACTCACTGCATAATTAGAATTTTGACATGAGGTCTTTTGCATGATGTTGGGTATGATGTCTAGTATCACCACCAAAAATTTTGTGTCAATTGGACAAGTGTGCAATTTACTGTGATTTTTGTGATTAAGCACTGTGCTGTTTTTAGCCAGTTTTGATACTCTATAAAGACTGAGAAATTGAGACCTGTTAGAGGCATATTTTGAGGATCATGACCCAGGAGAGAGTTATAGGGGACACCTATACCTTTCCAAAAAAAACTAATTTGAGGCAATTCTAGTGAACAGTTGAATTATTATGATTTTTGTAAGACTGGACAGAGGACTAGAGTAGAGCTGTGTGCTCTGAATTGGAGAGACCAATTGTGTGAATTGGTATATCGATGATAGAAGAGTGTGTTAGGGTGACTTAATGGTATAATTTGTACTCATGACCAATTAGAGAGTTTTTTAGGATACCCACACTCTTCTACAGAATTTGAGTTTGTATCGTTCTGACGAACGAGTAGGATTTTGTGTTGATGGTAAGGTGCAGCCCGTGCACATGAAGCACGCAGGCTGGAGCTTGAGAAGCTATGTCGAGGACTTAGATGGTTGAATCTAAGCTCGTGATCAACTAGGTAGTTGTAGCCTAGGATCGTACCTTTCCAGTTTGGGGCCATACACTCCAATAGGAGTTGTATCGATAGAAGGATGACCATTTTGAGATTCGGGCAGAAACCCGTAGGTTGCTTAGTCTGAGTTAGGACTAAGGATTGTGAAAGTATTTTTTCCTTGTGTGTGAGCTGAGTCGGTGACTCGTGTCTAGGGATGGTTGATCTCTGTTATTGAGGTTGTTGATTCCCCAAGTAGGATGTGTGACTCGAGTTAGTCACTAGGGTAAAGGATACCCTGTACCTATCAAGCCTATATTATTAGACTTCTGCCGAGCATTGGACGTTCGAGCATGCCAGTGAGTGGAGCTCACGGGGCAGTTTTATATTTATAGCCGGGGTAGCGGCAGGCGTAGGCCATTTTGCTGGACGAGTCCAAGTCGGGGAAGTGGCGAACCGGACCGGTGTCGCCAGGGGCCAGAGGTTGATAGGCAAGTGTGGAAGCAGTAATTCTTACCCGAATAATTAGAGTAAGGTAGGGGTTAGAATGGTTTATTAAGGGGTTGGAAAATTGCATTAGTCTTAGTAAACCATAGTCGGTGTTGTATCTTCTAGTCGTAGGGATACATTCTCGGCCGCTCATGGATTGCGTCCCCAGCTCGTATCTCGATCTGTTGATTCCCAAAGATCTGTCGAAGTAAGGTGCGGGAGGCCCGAAGGATTTGACCTCCCGTGGTGCTCACGTTCCTAAAGCGTGGGTTTTGTGTTTTTGTGGTTTTTCTTGGTATATATCAGTTCATTACCCGATGAGGGGTGAACACGCATGCGTCAGTCCATGGGTGGACATGTGGAACCAAGGGTCGTAAGGACCAGGTTCAACGCGGTTTCTAAGGAGGTCCGTACGCGGGTACCAACTGGCGGTGACCACTTAGGCACTGCAGGGCGGAATTAGACCGACCGCCGCAATCTCCTTGGGCGACGGACAGTCTATTGGGAACTGGAGTGTGTACAAGAGTAGGGTGCATGGCGGGTTCGAATCCCTATATTGTGGAGAAAGACGGCTAGATTTAGGGGCGTATGTAGTATGGGATGTATTCGTGCTCCAAAGTCTTGCTTGCATTAGAAGTTAGGCATGTGAGTTTGCTGCATCTAGACTTAAGGTCATGTCATAACACTGCACCAGAACCCGAATCCACTAAACCCTTGTTTTGGCACAACACTTTTCCTTTTTGCATAAATTATTAGTTGTGATTAAATTTTAGAGGATCGCTGTTATCACCAGCTTTGCGTCAGGTGCAGAGATATCAGAGTCGCACAGCAGAAGCTTGAAGCTGAGGAGAAAGGGGGAGCAGATGGGCCGCTCAGCGAAGTTCCGCAAGTAATCGGTCGATTACCATTCCAGGAGGCAGCTGATAGCTTTACAAGAGGAGTCTGTAAATACCTGCAATAAGTTGTAATGAATTGATGTAATTTGTACTCCTTGTCCAAGAACAAGTTATCGGTTGTAATCAATGATGTAATGACTTATTTGGCAAATAAAAGTTTTTAAATTTCTGTGTTATTACTGTGTTGAGATGCATTTGAAGGTAAAGATTCTGGAAGGTGTCACGGATGTCTGGTAACGGGGACCCGGGACGCTACAGTTAGACTCCGAGCTTGTCGTTAAGAGTTTTCAACAGTTATGGGAGCAATTCCGAATGGCGAGCTACTTCACACTTGCTCGTTTGCAAGTGGCTAAAGTGACATCGAACCAAGTATTGAACTCCGAACTTGTCATTTAAAAGTGGTCATACTTAGGGTGTACGCTTCAAGGTAAAACAATTAGTTTTTGACAAGAGCTTTTCGGAAAAATAAACTGTGTTTTTATAAGGAAGAAGACTATGTGGCTGCTTCTAAGTTGCGAGCCTTTATTACATGGCAATGAATAAAAACAACAAAAATAAAGAAAAACAAAGGAATCTAGTTCTCTTGGAATTTCATCAAATGCTCTGCATTCCAAGTTCTTGGCACTCTCTTCCCCTCCGGGTCATCAAGTTGATACGCGCCAGGACGGACAACTCTGGAGATCCTGTATGGTCCCTCTCAATTTGGAGATAGTTTTCATTTCTTGCTCGGGAAAGAGATCGATAACTTTCTAAGGACCATGTCTCCTTCTTTGAGGTTTGTGAGGACCTTTTTATTGATAGATCTGTTGGCAAATTGATGATCTTTCTCGAATCTCGTTGTTGATGTCAAGATTGCCACGGAGATGGTTGGAATTTTTTTCTTCACTGAAGGCTAACAAGCGGGGAGATGATAGGCCAACTTCAAGTGGGATGACGGCTTCTAAGTCGTATATGGAATTAAATGAAGATTCTCTCGTCGGGGTCCGTTTAATGGTGCGGTAGCTCCTAAGCACATTGAAAAGTTGTTCAACCCACAACCTCTTTGCAGATTTATCGAGTCTATTCTTTTGGCCAGAAAGAATTTTCCGGTTGGCGTTCTCTGTCTGACCGTTGGATTGCGGGTGGGATATTGGTAAGAATCGCTGTTGGATGCCGAGATCTGCATAGAAGTTGTGGAAGGATGCCCCTGTAAATTGGGTCCCGTTGTCAGTCACTAGGATCCGAGGGATGCCAAATCGGCAGACAATATTCTTATAGAAGAACTGCAAGACCCTGTTCTCCGTAATTGTTGCTAAGGGCTCGGCTTCAATCCATTTCGAGAAGTAATTGATCGCAACAGGGAATTTCTTATGACCAGGCACCGGATGGAAAGGCCCGACCAAGTCCATTCCCCACATGGCAAAGGGGATCAAATTGGATAAGGAAGATAGCTCGGTGCCGGATGGAAAGGCTCGAGCAAGTCCATTCCCCACATGGCAAAGGGGATCAGACTGGATAAGGAAGATTGCTCGGCTTGAGGCATACGCCGAATGGATGAAAACCTCTGACAGGCGGCGTACTGGCGAACATGCTGTTCGGCATCACTAAGGCGCATGGGCCAGAAGTAGCCATGATTCAGGATTTTGTGGGCAAGGGACATTGCCCCCATATGGGCACCACCAACTCCTTCATGAACCTCTCTGAGGGCGTACTGGGCTTCCTTAGGGGAGAGACACTGCAAGTAGGGTTTTCCATCTACTTGGGTATAGGAGCACTTATACATAACTCTCTCAATGTGCGTATATTGCTCGACTCTAGTTTTGACCTTCCTAGTCTCTTTAGGGTCTGAGGGGAGGACTCCTTTTTCGAGGAATTCGAGAAGGGGCTTCATCCAATTTTTCCCGTGTGTCAGGGGTGGTATCTCCATTAGTTCGAGGCTTCCTTCCTCAATACTGGGTCTTAAAAGAACTTCGATCAAAATAGTGCGTTCAAGCCCTTGGAGAGAAGAGAAAGCCAACTTTGATAAGGTATCTGCCTACCAATTTTCTTCTCAGGGATCCGTAGGACTTCTGCTTCTTAGAAGGTGGCTAGCAGCTCTTTGACCTTAGCCAGATACTTGGTCATGCGGTCATCTTTAGCCTCGTACTCCCCCAAGACTTGGTTTACCACCAGCTGGGAGTTGCTAAATACTTTGACGCGTTGAGCGCCAGCCTTGCGTGCTAGGAATAGACCGACTATAAGCGCTTCATACCCCACTTCATTGTTTGACACTCGAAAGTTGATGATGAGAGAATACTGAAGAACAAAGTCATCTGGGTCGGTTAGGATGACCCCCGGTTCGCTTCCCTCAGTGCATGAGGATCCATCAACATATATGCTCCAGAACGAGGGTTCCTTGCCATCATTACAGGGTTCGGGGATAGTGCTTTCCACTATGAATTCTGCTAGGGCTTAAGCCTTAATAGTGGTCCTCGGCTGATAGCAGATATCGTGTTGGCTCAGCTCGATGGACCATTTCATGAGGTGCCCCAAAATTTCAAGCTTGTGCAACACTTGCTTGAGGGGTTGGTCAGTAAGAACGACCACCGAATGGGCATGGAAATATGGGCAGAGCTTTCAAGCATCCATGACCAGTGCATAGTCCAACTTTTCTATCTTGGAATAGCAAAGTTCGGCATCCCAGAGAACCTTACTCACATAATAGATCGGCCTATGGGCTTTGTTTTCTTCCCTCACCAGGACGAAACTAAGGGTTTGTTCTGATGTGGCAAGGTAGTAGAGGATTTCCCCAGGCTTGGGCTTACTCAGAAGCAGAGGGTTGACCAGATATGGTTTGAGTTGGTCGAAGGATTCCTGTTGCGATTGTCCCACTTAAAACCTTTCATTCCTCTTAGGGCCTTGAAAAACGGGAGACACTTCTCCCCTGACTTAGAGAAAAAATGCCATATTGCAACTTGGTGCCCTGTGAGCCTTTGTACTTCCTTAACACTGGATGGGGAGCCATATCCAATATGACTTGGATCTTCTCAGGGTTGGCTTCTATGCCCCCCTGGCTAACCATAAACCCTAGAAATTTGTCAGACGATACTCTGAAGGCACATTTAGACAGGTTAAGCCTCATGTTGTGACTTCGCGAGACATCGAAGGCTTCCTGGAGATCGACCATATGGTCCTGTTTCCCGAGGCTTTTTACCAACATATCATCCACATAACCCTCCATGTTCCTTCTGATTTGTTCCTTAAAGACCTTGTTGATGAGGCGCTGATATGTTTCCCCTACGTTCTTTAGCCTGAAGGGCATAATGCGGTAACAATATATGCCTTGATCTGTCGTAAAAGAAGTCTTCGAAATATCAGGGGGGAACATCCTGATCTGATTGTACCAGGAGAAAGCGTCCATAAAGCTCAAGAGTTCGTGACCGGAAGTGACGTCGATTAGTGCATCGATACTAGGAAGCGGGAACAAATCTTTTGGATAGACCTTGTTCAGATCGGTGAAGTCGATATAAATTCTCCATTTTCCATTGGTCTTTTTCACCATCACGACGTTGGAAAGCCACTCGGGGTAATTAACCTCTTGGATGAACTGAGCCGCCAAGAGTTTATCTCCTTCTTCTTTGATGGCTTTCTGGCGGTCCAGTGCGAACTTGCAACGCTTTTGTTGGACATATTTAGCTTCGGGAGCTAAGCTGAGGTGGTGCATGAGTAATTCTTCCAAAATACCGGGCATATCGGCAGCGGTCCATGTGAACAGGTCTCATTTCTCTCTTATGCATTGGACGATGTCAGCTTTGACTGGGTGGGGGAGGACTATGCTCACTTGGAATTTCCTGGTTGGGTCTTCTTCGAAAAAAGACACTTCTACTAACTCATCGACTGGCTCTGAGACGGCTTGGTTGCTCCCTTGGGGGAGCTCAAGGGTTTCAAGAGAGAGGACTGGACCCCCCACAGAAGTCATGTAACATTTTCGGGCAGTCTCCTGGCTCCCCCTGACTTCTCCCACCCCTGCAGAGGTAGGAAATTTCATCTTCATATGGAATGCGGAGGGTACGGCTTGAAGCGCAGCTAGGCCGGATCGGCCAAGGATGGCATTGTATGCGATCTTTACATCGACAACCATAAAATCCATTGGTTCCGTCGGGCGACTGGGGTTTTTCCAGCAGTTACGTTGAGAGTGATAACTCCCTTGATGGTCACTGGCTCCCCGAAGGATCCGTGGAGAGTGTAGCCGGTGGGTTTGAGGCGGTCTCAGGACAACTTGAGGCCTTGGAAGGCCTCTAGGAAGAGGATATTGACAGAGCTACCGTTGTCGATTAGGATTCAGTGCACTTCGTGGTTGGCAATGTGGAGGCTGATTACGAGAGCATCACAGTGAGGTATTCAGACGCCTTCCAAGTCTCTATTAGAAAAGGTCACGGGGACCCCAAAGCCTTTGGGCGGAGGATGGTTCTGTATTGAGTTCACTTCTCGGATGAAGGCTTTTCGGGAGGTGTTCGACTCTTCCCCCATTGGGCTTCCATGGATGATGTGCAGGATTGCTTTAGGTTCGAAGTCAGGGGACTCAACTGGTCTGTCAGCTTGCTTGTTCGCCCTCGTGGAGGCGGAGGATCAACTCTGTCCTTACTAACGAACTTGACCAGTTGCCCTCCTTGAATGAGAGCCTCGATCTCATCCTTAAGGGCCCGACATCGTCTATGTCATGGCCATGGTCCCTGTGGAAGCAGCACCACTTATCTCTGTTCCTTTTTTTGCCAGGAGTATTCATCTTTGGGGGAGGTTGGAGCAGTCCTTCCTTACCGACCTCCACGAGGATAGCCGAGACACCGGCATTGAGAGGGGTGGATTTTTCAAAATTGGGAGGATGACGATGCTGGCCGATGTTATCTTTCTGGAGATTCTTAGTGCCTCATCTCATCCCTTCCGCTTATTCCCGGACAGAGACTCTTTCTGGTCATGAGGATGGAGGGCTTCTTATTCTTGGATATACTTCTCACTCCTCAGTAGGAGCTCCGAGAAGTCCCAGGGTGGCTTCTTGGCAAGGGATGCTTTTAGGTCGGCATGGTTGATGTTGTGTCAGAACGCTGCTGAAGCCACCGAATGATTGAGAGAGGCAATAGACCGAGCCTTAGCGGTGAAGCGCTGGACATAGTCTCTCAAGCGCTCGCCCTTCCTCTGACTGTGTGCCAGCAAATATGCACTCGTTTTCTCGGCTTGGCAGCTGCTGACGAAGTGAGTGAGGAAGAGCTCCTCAAACTGATCGAACGAGATGATGGAGGCAGGGGACAGTCGGGAGTACCATTCTCTCACAGGTTCCTTCAATGTGGCTGGGAAGGTCTTGCAAAGGAGCGCATCTGAGGCTAGGTGAATCATAATGAGAGTTTTGAAACTCTCGATATGATCGGCTGGATCCGACTCCCTGTTGTAGGACTCGAAGTGGGGGGGGGGGCTTGAAGATCTCAGGAACCAGAGCTTCCATGATGGCCATGAAGAAAGGAGGCCTGCTCGGGCAGAAACTCTTGGCCTGCTATTTTTCTTCTAGGTCAAGTCTGCTTAGGTGCCTCTCCATCTCTCGAAGACGGTGATGGACTGAGCTGTCCCTCTAGTCAAGTCGGATCGACCTTTGGGATTCTCCTTCGTGAGGGTCGGCATGGCGAGGGCTAGGCACACGTTGATCATGACTCGGGATATGGCGAGGACTAGGTGCACGCTGATCGTGACTGGTGTCAATGTTGACAGCTCGCAAGATGTCTTCTTTAAAGTTCTGGAACTCTGCCTGAGTGACCGGTGCCCCCCCCCCATCTCGGTAGTTTTTTGGTGCTGATCGACTTGTCGGGGCGAGACATCTCTGTTGATGATGTGGAGGGGACTCTCTGCGCCTCCTTAGGGGGGGAGTTCTTTTAGATCTTGACCTGTGGGAGGACCAGACTCTCTGGGCCCTTCGGTGCTCGGGGCAAGGGACTTCATCAATAGCTCGCCTCTCATTCAAGCGAGTTCAGAGGTCTACCCCCTACTGGCGGTTAATAATGACTTGTCGGAGATCTCTCGGCCCTGGGAGACTTTGAGAGGCTAGGGAGTCGGTTGAAGGATTGTGGATCGAGACATGGTCATGATAAGAGTGTTATCCCTGACGGCTTCGACGGGAACCCCCCAGGGCAGCCCCTGTGGACCTGGGGGGCTTGTTGAGGAAGATGCTGTTCTGGTTGTGGTTGTTGAACCAGCTGGTCTGGTTGAGGAAGAACATCTTGTAGTGGATGAGGAGGAGGAAGAGGACTGGCTCTTCGAATGGACGCCGCCGCCTTTCCTTTTCCTTTCGGAGGCATGACTAGAAACTACTTTCGCCGGGGAGTGTGGTTGGATCGCTTCTTCTGTTTCCCACAGACGGTGCCAATCTGTTGCTGCTGATTTTGGTGTAAGAGCAAACAGATGATTTATGAATTCTTCAAGAAACAACAAAAGCGAACCTGCTGACTTGTTGCCGGTGTTGACCGTTTCTCAACCCTGCTGCTGACCTGCAAAAAGTTCGAAATACCGGGATGGATCCCGGCGACGAACCCTCCGACACTTAAGTCAGTAATCAAGGAGATTATGAAAGAGCGTTTGTGGAAAAATACTGATTACCTTGTTATTGTGGGGGTAGAGAGGTATTCATAGTCGCCTTTAGAGGCAATTTAGAGATAATCATTTATCTCTATGTCTCGGTGTCTTTGAATAAGCAAGAGAGTTTAAATCGTTTCATGATAAGAGTTTTGGTTTAAACCATCTCCTAGAGATAATCATAATTTGAATTACTCTTTAAATGTCATGAGTTTGTTCATAATGGGCTGTCACCCTGACCCAGTAAGACAGGCCCGTTTTTAGGTTATCAGGCTTGGAAAAGGCCCAGTTCCCATTTTCGGACCCGTTTATAGGTGAAATTACCGTTTTACCTCTGAGAGCTTTAAGATTCGTGCCCGATTTGAACGGTCCCTATTTAGTTCTATTTTTACCAATATCAAGGGATTAAATGTGCGCAACTTCTTACAGTCGATGACTTACTAGTTTAACTCTTTTTCTTAATATCTACTCCATCTTCTGAGAAAAGAAAAAAGAGTAACTATTCCATCGCGAACTGAGTTAATGGCAAGTAAGGAGGGGGCTGGGAGTGATTGCTGGAGTTGATCACCGGTATGTATGGTGTGGTGTGGTGTGTAGTTTAGCTTCTTCTCAGTTAATAATTATAAATTATTAACAAATGAGCCTTCTGAATAAATTTAATTAAGGAATGGAATAGCAAATTGGACTAACTGTTAGAACCTGAATATATAATAATAGTAAATCCCAACAGAAATTGCGAAGAAATCAAATACAGGGAAGAAAACAGTAAGTAAAATAATTTGCACAGAGTCGAGATTGATAATCTCTGTCCTTAAAGCAGAATTCGCCCTGTAGTGTGACGGTTACCGGCGAATTGCTTCCCAGGATATAACTGTACCTTCTCTGAAGAACGCAACACCCTTGCTTCAGAGACAACGAACTGTTGTCTGTGGTGTGCTCTCAGTTGACAATGACGCAGATGAGAAGAAGAAGAAAACGAAAGTGAAAAAATTCTATCTCTGTATAGAAGACTCTGTCTGGATTTATAGAGAAAATTGGAGACTGATCAGATGCCATTACTCTGTAACAGCAGAGTAATGGAGACTCTTCAGATTCATGACTGGTGAGCGATTACTCTGTTGTTACAGAGTAATGGGTACCAGTTACAGAATCTGAAAATGTTTTTCAGTTCAGTAGGGGAAGAGTTTTTGTCTGGGCAAAAAAAAAAAATTTAAGCCAGACCAGACTAGACCAAACCAAACCAAACCAAGCCAAGCCGAAGCCGAGGCCGGGGTCGGGCCGGGCGGGAGCGCGCGCGCGCGTGTGTGTGTTTGTCATTTTGGCTAAGTCCTCTCTCCAATACACGTTAGTGGTAACCCCCGAGCCACGCCCTTTAGTCCAGTTTTCTAGTATATATACTAGAAGAATTCCTTTCCAATTTCCGATATGGGACTATCCATTTGCCAAGTTAGTACCTTTCAAGTACCCAACTTTGGATCAACATTTCTCATTCATACGGAATTCGTTTTTGGCAAGTGAGTATACTACGGAATAGTACTCGTCGAGAGGATCGCAATCCACTCATTTTCCGGTGCCGCCGGTGGCCGGAGCCTGCCGGAATCTGGCCCGGAAAACTGCAAAAATTAATTCCAACAATCCCCCACATGAATGGAAATTACCAGACCATGTAATCCAGACACGACAGAAAAACAAAAAACATGACAGAAAGACTCTGAAAGTACAATCGGAAAATTACTGCATCAGGAATGATAGTAATTTTTTAACTTTGAACCACCCTTAGTAATTATCTATCAGATTTACTTAACCAGGTAGAGATCATGATGTCTTGAACTACCCGGGTGTTGATGTGAACCTAGACAATAACTATCACACAGTTTCATCTCCTCACAGATTTAAGTTCTCTTGTTGTGTTCATTTTGGCCTTGAACATCCCTGGTTAATCGTGAGTGAACTTGGAGAATGTAGACTCTCTTCATTCTCCTAGAAACGGCCCCATTTCACACTCACAATGTGATTGCCCATAAAGAGTATCCTGCTATACCCCACTTTTATTTCAAAGCTATGGGAATCATTAAAAGCCAAGCTTATCCTAACTATTTGCATGCAGCACTTGTTTTATCATCCTAAGAGTGGGTATGAGATGTTAATCTCTCAGTGCTTCCATTGATTCAACAAGATTTAGTTGTCCCTTTGAACCTAGATCTTGGGATCTCCAATTCCTAGGTAGGGTTTCCATCAAGTATCCTCTTTCGTCATAGGCTTTAAACCCATTCCTCTTGATGATCTCACAACCTGCTCTCGCGACAGACCTTAATGGATCCGCTAGGTTGTCGGCCGATTTTATATATTCTATAGAGATTACTCCATTTGAGAGCAGTTGTCTAATGGTTTTGTGTCGCCTTCTGATATGACGAGACTTACCATTATACATACAACTCAGTGCCCGTGCTATAGCCGATTGGCTGTCACAGTGTACACATAAGGCAGGCACTGGTTTTTCCCACATAGGAATATCCTTTAAAAAGTTTTGAAGTCATTCTGCTTCCTCTGCCGCTTTGTCTAAAGCAATAAACTCAGATTCCATGGTGGATCTGGCCAATAGCGTTTGTTTAGAGGATTTCCATGAAACAGCTGCACCACCAAGTGTGAAGACATATCCACTTGTGGATTTTGAGTTCTTGAAGTCCGATATCCAGTTGGCGTCACTGTAGCCTTCCAGTACTGCTGGATATCTGGTGTAATGCAGTGCATAACTCTGAGTATGTCGCAAGTAGTTCAATACTCTAGTTATTCCTTTCCAGTGACTTCGTCCTGGATTACTCGTGTATCGGCTCAGTACGTTTACCGAACGATTACTGTCCTTACTGCGGCACTCAGAAATTTTGTGCCCCAGCTTACCACACTTGTGACATTTCCCAGCAAACCTCTTTGCAAGAGGTTTTTTGTTTGAGGCCTGTGGCAGGAACTTCCTCTTCTTGCCCTTCTGTTCGTGCTCCACCACATTGGCCTTTTCTATGGACTGATTTCCATAGGATCTGTCAGCCTTGCGATTCTCTTCTTCGATCCGCAACCTGACAATTAGGTCTTCAAGAGACATCTCCTTTCGCTTGTGTTTGAGGTAGTTCTTGAAGTCTTTCCACCCAGGTGGAAGTTTTTCAATGAACGCTGCAACCTGGAATGGTTCGCACAACGTCATACTCTCTGCAGCAATGTCGTGCATTATAACCTGCAGTTCTTGGACTTGACTCACCACAGTTTTGGAGTCAATTATCTTGTAGTCCAGAAATTTGCCGACAACAAATTTCTTGGACCCGGCGTCTTCTGTTTTGTACTTCTTATCCAGGGACCCCCACAGGAGTTTGGATGTCTTGAAGACACAGTAGACGTTGTACATGGGGTCGACCAAGCCATTCAGGATGTAGTTCCTACAGAGGTAGTCGCCCTGAGTCCACGCATCAACTGCAGCAACGGAGTGTGCATCCATCAGCGCCAGCATCGGGGCAGATTCAGTGAGGAACCTGTCTAGCTTCAATGTGGTCAGGTAGAACTGCATCTTTCCTTGCCACTTTTTGAATCTAGTTCCATTGAACTTCTCCAGTTTTTCTCCCACGGTTATGTGCGTGGGCAGAACGACCGAATGTGCCGCAACCGATTGTGCAGTCACATTTTGGGTCACCGGTGTTTGGGTACTGAGAAGCCTATTAGCAATGTTAGTCGGTGTGTTCTCCATGTTTTTATATTCTCTTCTCTGAAATTGATTGAAACAGAAAATGTTAGTTGTTTTTTCCGAACAGCACCTGTAAACAGACTTCACAAATACTGTTAGAATCTGTGAGGAAAAAATTCTGCTTTAAGATTGTTAGAACCTGAATATATAATAATAGTAAATCCTAACAGAAATTGCGAAGAAATCAAATACAGGGAAGAAAACAGTAAGTAAAATAATTTGCACAGAGTCGAGATTGATAATCTCTGTCCTTAAAGCAGAATTTGCCCCGTAGTGTGATGGTTACCGGCGAATTGCTTCCCAGGATACAACTGTACCTTCTCTGAAGAACGCAGCACCCTTTCTTCAGAGACAACGAACTGTTGTCTGTGGTGTACTCTCAGTTGACACTGACGCAGAGGAGAAGAAGAAGAAAATGAAAGTGAAAAAATTCTATCTCTGTATAGAAGACTCTGTCTGGATTTATAGAGGAAATTGGAGACTGATCAGATGCCATTAGTCTTACTCTGTAACAGCAGAGTAATGGAGACTCTTCAGATTCATAACTGGTGAGCCATTACTCTGCTGTTACAGAGTAATGGGTACCAGTTACAGAATCTGAAAAGATTTTTCAGTTCAGTAGGGGAAGAGTTTTTGTCTGGGCAAAAAAAAAATTTTAAGCCAGACCAAGCCGAGGCCGGAGCCGGGCCGGGCGGGCGCGCGTGTGTGTGTCATTTTGGCTAAGTCTTCTCTCCACTACACGTTAGTGGTAACCCCCGGGCCACGCCCTTTAGTCCAGTTTTCTAGTATATATACTAGAAGAATTCCTTTCCAATTTCCGATATGGGACTATCCATTTGCCAAGTTAGTACCTTTCAAGTACCCAACTTTGGATCAACATTTCTCATTCATACGGAATTCGTTTTTGGCAAGTGAGTATACTACGGAATAGTACTCGTCGAGAGGATCGCAATCCACTCATTTTCCGGCGCCACCGGTGGCCGGAACCTGCCGGAATCCGGCCCGGAAAACTGCAAAAATTAATTCCAACACTAACTACTCCAATTAGTTAACAGGATAATTTTTTGACTAAATCATGTTAGTTGTGATATTTAATTGTTGAATTTATTTATCTTAGCGTCCTTAAGGATCATACAGAATGAGCTCCAGCTACAACATAAACCAACATCCCTGCTTTGCAAACGTCAACTTCTCGACTTCCTTGGACACAAGCACAGAGACTTCTCAAATTTCAGGTGCGCCATCCTACAACTGAAAAGGAGGGTAACAAATGAAAGAACCAACTTCAGGTATTTGTTTTGAATGCCCAACAAGATGGTGACGTAAACTTAATCCTAGCTAGAATTTTTTTAAAAAATATTAAAAGATTAAGTTTACCAACAAGTAATGCCGATTTAAATTAGTGGCTGGTTTGAGGGATTTTCAAGAAATAAAATAGGTTAACAGTTCTAATTAAAATTCAAGTATAACAATCAATAATTATACTTAAACATTCTTAGCAAGTAAGATATTCAATAATGATTTGTACGCTAATTGGCAAGTAGAAGCACACACTCAATATTTATTGTTGACAGATAATTCAGATAATATTCTAGAGATGATAGACATCACCACAAATAATGGAGGAATGTAAAGAAATTACCGGAATTCGACGAAAGTATCACCACCATGGATGGAGAGCCGTCAAATGGCGTTGTACTCCTCCATAGATCATTCTCTTGATGTGAAGATTAGGTTAAGGAATTGACTGAAGATTTAGGGATGAGAGCTTTGGATTTGAATTGGATTTGGAGTGGGGGAGGTTTCGGTTGTGGTGGTGGAGGTGGGATCTAGGGTTTTTCACGAACCCTAATGCTCTCTCAATGTCTCACACAAAAGAGAGAAATGAAGAGCAAAACTCAATTACACAAAATTTTTAATCAATCAAAACATACTTTCTCATTAGTCTAAAGGCCTATATATAGGTTAAAAACAAATATTTAAAATGCAGAAAATAAAGGATGTAAATAGCAAAACTACTATATATGTCAAAATGATTAAAAATGCTAAAATAAAAATGACTAGGCTAATAGAATAGCCATCCTAGACGATGTTTGCGCTTATAGAAGTGTTCAAATCGTCACCAACCGATGTCCTCATCAGATGGTTTAATCACCCATTACAAAAGTTGAAGGGTCACACTCAGAGCTGGGATTCAAGAAAAAAAGTTTGCTTGAACGCATTTTAGTTTCTTTTTCTGCGCAGGGTCCAACATAGGCAGCCAATTTAGATATGTGATTCAAGATGAAGTTTCATTGATGCAGTCTTAGGAAAGCAGAGTGGAAAGGACGTAGATGTTGAGAATATCACTTTGGAAGCTGACACGAATATAATCATTTTGGAAATTGATAGGCCAACGAACATTGTCATATAGAGTAAGGCTGTGTTCTGTATTGTCTATTTAAAAAAAGAGGAAAACAAGCTGAGAAGAAGAACAGTGGATGTAACCCATGTAGGTAAAAGAAATGGACATCCAAAGTTAGTTGAAGTCGCAAATACTGGGATGCAAAACAGCTATTTGGTGGTGCATTTGTTTATGGCAAGAAAGAAGAGTGAGACAAAAGAAAAGGTAACAACAGGACACAAGTTGATCGTATTTGTGTTTCCTTTCTCGTCATTGTATTACTATAAATTAACAAATACAGGAAATTCGGTGCTTTCAGCCATTCAGTTTCAGCTAGAGCAGAAAGGGTTTTGGGTTGCAAGCAAACTTGTTCATGTGGCATGTGCATTGCAAGTGTAATTAGTCATTACATCTTTATACAAATTAGATTTGTATGCATATGCTCTAGATGAATTTTTCTATATATTTAGTAATTTTTCTTGTCACTCCCATGCACATATTGTGAATTGGTGGACATAGTTGAACATTTTACTGCGTACAGGGTCCTTAATGACTATAGTACTCTTCCCATTTTTGTAGCACATATTTCTTATAGGAGTGGACATTTTTTATATATTTTTTGATAATAAAGATGACACCGTCATCGTTTCGTTAATAGAAAATTAGTGAAACATAGTAGAGCATACTACAAGTCTAATCAATCAACTTCCGACATAAATAAAAGCAGAACTTGAGTTATAATCCCTAATGCACAAATGAATATACAAGAACTGAGAAGGTAGTAAACACCCTAATTCATTGCATCCTGCTCTCCTGATTTGATCTAATCTTCCTCCTCCATGTGACTCCTCTTCTTGGCACCTGCTTGGCCAGCCCACGCCTGGTTATAGGCAAAAATTTTGTGCATCATAATAGAAAATCTGTTGTTGATATTGCGGAAACATAATTTATTACGATCTAGCCACAAATCTCACATCGTAGCCGCAACTGAAATATCCCAAGCAATTCTATCCTCTTTCCTTACAATATCAAGCCTCCAGCGACCCCAAACCTCAGAGCTCAATCTAGGGCAGTCTAAGATCCCAAACCCTAAGCGGACAACTTCCCAAGCTAACCTCGCTTTAGGGAAGATAAATAGTAAGTGATTTGTATTTTCTATTATGATTTGCATCAGAACAGAAAATCTGTTGTTGATAAACATAATTCATTACGGTCTAGCCACAAACCCCCACATCGTAGCCGCAAATGAAATGTCCCAAGCAATTTTATTCTCTTTCCTTACCATATCAAGCCTCCAGTGACCCCAAACCTCAGAGCTCGATCTAGGACAGTCTAAGATCCCAAACCCTAAGCAGACAACCTCCCAAGCTAACCTGGCATTAGGGCAGATAAATAGTATGTGATTTGTATCTTTGTTGTCGTTATTACATATGGAGCATCTTACATCAATTTGCATATTTCATTTTTGCAGATTGATTTTAGATAAGATCGCATCGTTCTCCACCAGCCAAATGAACACTTTTACTTTCAACGGCGCATTCATGCACCAAATAATGTCACCTTCCTTACATGTCGTCCCACCATCATTGAGCCATCTGTACATCGACTTCACAGAATATATGTGAGTAGACTCTAAATTCCAACTCTTTTCATCCTAAATTTCATTAGTGTACTGATCGTTTGTACGAATGAAATTCTTGAGGTTTTGCAGTTGATTAATACTCTCTTGTGATAGTTGGTCTAAAACCTCAATCTTCAGTATCTCGTTACACCAAACATCAGCAACTAACGTATCGTTGTTAATCGTCGCTGCAGCAGCCTCTGGAAACAGAGACAAGAGTACTGTTTCCACACCACCGGTCCTTCCAGAATCTGGTCTATTTTTTGCTCCCAATCCTACACATAGTATTAGGGTGGTAAATCTCACCCACTCTTGCCACACTTTTCCAGAGATGTGATGTTTCACCTTGTACACTTCTTCCTCCAAATCTAAATTTCTTTCTTATTTGGTAGGTTGTAAAGGATTTACACTATCAAATGTTACAATTTTTTTTTCATTTTCTACCACCACTTACTCAACAATGCTTTGTTCATAACTTTAAGATCTAATATTCCCAACTCCCCATACTCTTCCCTTTTACATACTCTCTCCCATTTTACCAGGTGAAACCCTTTATTAGCAACATCCGCTCCTTTCCACAAGAATCTTCTTATGCATTTGTCTATCTTATTGATAACTCATTTCAGAAGTTCATAGACAGACATAAAATATAACAGGATACTACTAATCACAGAGTTAAGTAGCGTAATCTTTCCCCCAAGAGAGAGGAAACGTCCCTTCCAACCTGCCAGTCTCTTTTCTATGTTCTCTATTAAGGCTTGCCAATCTTCTCTTCGCATTGCTCCCGGTCTGATGGGAATTCCTAGATAAGTAAGAGGAAACCTACCAATCTCACAGCCAATAAGTCTTCTGATAGCCTCTATGGAAGTAGATAAATTCTCGCTATTTGGAATAACACAGCTCTTATTGAGGTTGACTTTCAATCCTGCCCAAGCCTCAAAGCACTTTAGTACCAGGCCAACAACAATACTTTCATCTTTCTTTGTCGTTCCAAACATTAATGTATCATCCGCATATTGAAGAATTGAGATCGGTTCAGAGATGCATCTAATCATGATTCCACGGATAACATTCTCTTCTCTAGCGCTTTTGATCATTTCTGCAAGACAGTCCGCCATAATAGTAAATAATAGAGGGGATAGTGGATCCCCTTGTCTAAGTCCCCTGCGACATCTAATGTAATACCCCAAATTTTGAAATAAAGTTTTTAAGATTAATAAATGAATTAAAATAATTTTTGGTGATTTAATTAATATTTTCTAAAATTCATCTTTTTACACGTGCAAAACATGTGCAAATATTTTTTTGGAAAATTCAAATTCAGAAATTATTTTGGGGAAACCCATTATTTATTATTAGATATTATTTATGATTTTTCTGAATTTTTCTGATATTTATTTGACCTATTTGCAAATATTACAGAAAATTGACTTTTGTGCAAAATTACCACTTGGAGTAAAAAACTCCAGATTTTTGGATTTTTGGACTGACCATGATGCCTAGCCACTCAGAGGTAAAGAGTTTACCTTTCGTTTTAATAGATTTGGTTTATTTCGCAAGTTTTGTTAAAGAAGGATCTTTTTACAAAATTGCAACATAAAGGTAAAACGGTACAAATTTCGTTTTTCTGATTGTAAACACAGTACCGGACAGATCTGGGTATTTGTTTTTATTTTTAAATCTTTATTTAATTGGTTTATCCGATTTCCAAGTATAAGAATTTATATATGTAAAGATATATTCAAAAGGATATTTTACAAATCTATTCAAAAACCCTGAAACCCTAGTTCTGGCCTATTTAAAAGAGAGTGCAACTGTCTCTTTGCTGCACTACACAAAGGGACTTCTTTATTATTACTTTCTTGGAATTTCGAAGCGAGGATTTTGGTTTTCTTGAGAAAGGAAGAATTTTCTTATTTTCTTTATTATCTTCGGTTGATTCTTCAATAAGGTGAGTGACATATATTTATTTTTTTATTGTTCTAAACATGTTGTATGTGATGGTTTGTGTATTATAAAGCATGACTAGGTATTGTATGATGATAATGTGAATTCTTGATGTATGGATGTATAAAAATTGAATTTTTCATGAAAACTATGCTATTGATGTTTTGAAACCCTAATTGATGAGTTGAGATTGTTAAGAACCTACTAGAAATCATGAATATGTTGTTTACTTTCATGTGCTTGCTGATTTGATGGATTATGATGTGTATGCATGTTATATAATACCCAAATTGACAAAAGACAAACTTCTACTGTGTATATCCATATGCTTGGGCTATTCTTGATGTTTGGATGAGTATAACTCGATTAAATCATGTTATAATTTGCTTTTGTTCATGTGTAACTGATGTTAATAGTTGTGTATGAGTTTAATAAATTACAAGAGGAGTTTTGGATCAACAGAGATTAAGTTTTGAAGTGGGGGGTTGAGTTTTTGATTTCGGATCTGATGGTGTATGGCCGAAGGTGGATTTCGGTATTTTTTGAAGATTTCGATTTGAATTTGAGTTGTTTTGATAACTGAGAATTGAATCAGACCTTCCACCACTCCTCTACCATGATCCTATTGATTTTACAGACACACACACACACACACACACACACACACACACACACACACACACACACACACACACATTTAACATATCTTACTGTTTGAAGAACTGTCGAAACTGAACATTTAACATATCTTACTGTTTGAAGAACTGTCGAAACTGAACTGATTTTTGATGTTTTATGAAATTTTCGTTTGAGATCTGAGTGTTTTGAGTACTGAGTTTGATCAGATCAACATACTACACACACACACTCTCTCTCTCTCTCTCTCACACACACACACACACACATGCTTAAATATCATATTGTTTGTTTGAAGTAATTTTGATGAAGAATTGTTCTTTTATGATCTTAATTTGATTTTGATGTGTTTTATAAACTCTTATATGTTATACAAGTCGTATTCAATCATCTCAGGAATTTTGTTTTACAAATTTGGGATTTTGCAAAGTATAACAATGTATCAGTCGAAATGTGCATAAACTTGAAACTGGCTGCATAACAGCCAACGGTCAACCGCACAGTCGACTGACATTTCTTTAAATTGGGAATTTTCACTTGACGGTCGACCGTCGTTATTTTACACTGTTTTGACAATCGACCGCACCTGCTGTTGGATTATTTTGTTGAGTTTTTCTTGCTAATTTCTTGAATGGTTAATTCTTCGAACTTATGGATTATTGATCTAATGTTTTAAGTGATGTTTTTACTACAGATTACAATATTTTACAGAGAGTTATATTTTGGTTATAATAGAATTTAAATTTTTTTTTCTATAACTGTAACACCCTGCAAAATAAAATGATTTATTTTGCATTACTAAATAATATTATATTGGTAAAGTTGACTATTTTGACTATTTTCTTGAAATTGCAATTTTGCACGTGCAACACACGTGCAGAGTTAGGAAACTTTGAATTCTTAATTTTTTATGGTTAATGATTGATTATCCTTATTTATTTGTGATATTTTAATTTTCATATTTATTTGAATTTATTTGACTATTTTATAAATTTCTCAATTTTACACGTGCAAAACACGTGCAATGATTTTTTTGGGTGCAAATCTTCACTTTTAGATTTCTGAATAAATTCTCCTACTTATAATGGAACATATCCTAAATTTTGGTATTTTTCTTAATAAAGAAACTATTTTTTTTTATAAATACTTCGAAAGAGAGGGGCTTTTATGTAAAAAGCCGTTTGTATCTCAAACAAATAAGAAAACCCACTTTTACTGACTTTTGGGCTTACCATGGTTGTCATTGAAAATAAAATCTATTTAAATTTTATTTTTAGTTGATTTGGTAAAGATTTAAACAAATATGGTGTTTTTGCAAATATGGAATTTAAGTGGATCTTGTGCAAATATTTCCTTGGAAATTAAAAGTTAGAAATTTTAACTGGAAAATCTAATATTTTTTAGTAGATATTATTTCTTAATTTTTTGGATTTTTACGAATATTTTATGATGTATTTGCAAATATTATAAAAAGATGGACTTTTGTGCAAAATTACCACTTTGAGTCAAATCCGAATTTTTTAATTATTTCTGAGCTGTGTTGGATGGCTGGATAATTTATTAGTAAAAAGATTTGGTTTTATTTTAAATTATTTAACTTATTTGAACTACTTTATTAAAGGAGTTCTATATATGTAAAGAAATAATTTGTTAAGGGATGTTTTCATACAACTTGTGAAACCCTAAACCTAGATTTCGGCCTATAAAATAGCCACTATAGCCGTCCCTCTCCTCTGCAAAAATAAGATATATTTTTACTATTAGTTTGTTGGAGTTTCAAAGCAATGATTTTGGATTTTGCAAAAGAAGGACTTTTCTTATTCTTTATTAATTTGGCTGATTTCTTAAATAAGTTGAGTGACATATGTTTGTTTTCTTATTGATCTATGCATATTGTATGAGATGATTTGTGTATTAGAAAGCATGTTAGGGATTGTATGATGATAATGTGAGTTCTTGATGTGTGGATGAACTAAAAATTGAATCTTTTCATGAAACCTATGCTTTGATGATTAAAACTCCATATAGATGATTTGAGATTGTTAATGAACTTAATAGAAATCATGAGTAGGTTAATTCCCTTCACATACTTGCTGTTTTGATTGATTGTATTGAGATTATTTGAAGAGATGCACCAAATTTGGATAAAGATGAGTTCTTAAATGTTGAGTATGCATACACACACTGATTGGGATTTTGATGAGTAAAAAACTAGATGAATGATTATTTTATTGCATGCATTCATGAGTAAATTGATGTAATCAGTGGGATTTGTATTTAATCAAGTTGTGGAAGGATTTTGGATAAAAAGAATCAAGTTTAAATGATAAGAAGGGGTTGTAACCTTTGGGTCTGATGATGAATGGCCGAAAGTGGAATTTTGTGATTTTTATGAAGTTTTCAATTGAAGTTTTGATGTTTTGAGAAGTTTTCATTTGGACATGATTGGTTTTAGTATTGAGATTAAATCTAAACACTACATTACTTCTAATTGATGGATTTTTGATGTTTTCTTTATGCATAAACATACACACAAACACTTATATATATATAAGCAATTGCTCATTTAGTAAATAAGCAATTGATGATGTGGCATGCATGTGATTGGAAAACCCTTAAAAAAGTTAGTTGTCCAATGTATTACATGCAAGCCACATAATCAATTGCTCATTTACTAAATGAGCAAGTTACTCACATCCCTTTTACCCTATATATATATGTAAGCCACATAATCAATTGCTCATTTACTAAATGAGCAAGTTGCTCATATCCTTTTTACCCTATATATATATATATATATATATATATATATATATATATATATATATATATATATATATATATATATATTCTAATTCACTGTTTTGAGGAAATTGGGTTTTCGTGTGTTTTGTGAAGTTTTAAATTGAATCTTGATTATTTCCATACTGAGATTGAATTAGACATTATACTACTACCTATTGATGAGATTTTGAAGCTTTAACTGAAACAAATATACACAGATACACATTTACATATATGTATGCACTGTTTTGAATAATTTTGTGAAAAATTACTCTTTTGAGATCTTGATGTGTTTTGATTTGTTTTTATAAACTCTTATCGTTCTACAAGTCATATTTGACCATCTCAGGAATTTAGTTTTCACAAATTTGTGTTTTTAAAAAGTGAAACAATGTATTAGTAAAAACATGCACAAACTTTCAAACTGCAGTTTGTAGTGATCGACAGTCGACTGGATATTTTCGACAGCCGACTGTCCTGTCTTGGCTGATGGGTTTTCTTGAGTTTCGGATTTTCGCAGGACAGTCGACTGGCCATTTGCAACAGTCAACTGTCATTGCTTTGACTAATGGGTTTCTTGAGTTTTCTGATATTTTTTTTTGAACGATTATTTCTTCGATATTATGGATTATTGATCTACTGTTTTAGATGATGTTTTTACTACAGATTAAAGTATTTTACAGAGAATTATATTTTGTTCATAATAGAATTTAAGTTATGTTTCTATAAACTTATAAAGTGATACATATATGATTTCTGAAGAAATTGACGTTTTGTGATTTTCTACAACTTCCAAATATGATTCTCAGTTATTTAATGAATTTAATATCTTATTTCAGTTCTGGAAATTTATGAGTATATCGAATAAGTTTGGGTTTTGTGTTTTATTAATACAAATATTTTGTTAATGAACATAAGAGTTTTTAATTGAAAGTTTTGGTATTGATATTCGATTTATGAGTCTCTAGGAGTTGAGTGGGATCCCTGTGTACCGGCAGATGAGATTATGTGAATTTTGACTAGTTGGGGTCATTAGGGTTGTTTTATGGAATTAAGTCCGGCAGGATACACTAACTTTAGAGAGGAGGATTTGTGTTTTAATAATAATCAACTTAAGGACAGGCATTAGTGGAGATGTGATGGAACTTGGGAAACATAAGTATATGCTCTTGGGGTTGTTAGTCCAACAGATGCGTTCTAGAATTGTGTGTTGTTCTGTCTGGAGAGGACATTTGTATGTTCGCGTGTCGAGGGTCTACGTGCCTATTCACGGAACATACATGTGCATTCGCGTGTCGAGGGTCTGTAGGCTTATTCACGGAATGTACATGGACATTCACATGTCGAGGGCCGACGAGTCTGTTCACAGGATGTGCCTGTGTACTTGCACGTCGAGGGGCGGTGGTGGGGTACACGGTAGGGAGGTAATTCTCCAATTTTTGAGCTATTCTTACATGATGCTTGCGCGTCGAGGGCTGTGATGCCTATTCGCGGAGTATTCTGGATCTTGTTTCCATCACCGTAGTAGGATTAGTTGCATAACGAGGGATTTAACCCTATAAAGTAGAGAACGATAAGGGCTTGCACCGGACCTATGTAGTACGGAATGCATAGAATCCAACAAGTATGCATTAGAGAGTCATCATATAGCGTTTGTATTTTCTTAACTTGGTTTTATGCATGTTTTTTTTCAGTTTTCCCACACTTAACACTTTGTCTAGTTTCACTTGAAGTTTTTATGTCTTACTTATTACTATCTCTTATTCCTTGATGTTTTCATGTTTTATTTAGTGCTATTTCATATTCCTTTCATTTATTCTTACTGTTGATAAATGTTGTTTATGACTTTATCCTTTATGCTGTATTTATGTTGCTTTTTTTTTATGTCACTCACACCATTATGGCTGACCCCTGTAGTTTCGACGGTTAGGGTAATCTCTAGCCTCATATTTTACAGGTAGGTACCATTAGCTTGAGATTGGATGCATGTGGTGGATGCAAATTGTAAAAGAATGTATTGTAAAGGAAAGAAATTGTAATTCAATGTGTTTAAATTCCGTTGTGCTTTGTAAGAGAGTTGATGTAATAAAAAGTTTTAATTTTCCCTGTATTTAGTTGCTATGTTTATGATTACATTGAAGTTGATTCTGGAATTGTGCCACGTATTTCTAAGATATTATATTGAAAATTCGAGGCGCTACAATAACTTCATAAAGTGAATTATATATGGTCTTCGAAGAAATTGATGTCTTGTGACTTTCTATGACTTCAAAATATGATTACCAGTTATTTAATGGATTTAATACTTTATTTTAATTCTAGAATTTTATGAGTATGTTAAATGAATTTGGATTTTTGTCGATTTAAGAAGTTTCTTGATATAAACGTTTTGATTATGAGTTTTATTGAAAGTTTTGGTGTTGATGGTTGAGTTGTGAGTCTTTAGAGATTGAGTGGGATCCTAATTACTGGTAGTTGAGATTTTGTGGTTTGATCAGTTGTGGCCTTTGTTATTGATCAGTTGAGTTAAGTCCGTTAGGATACATCAACTCTAAGAGATTCGTAATTAATTAATTAACTTAAAAAAATAAGGACAGACACTAGATGGTAATATGATGAAATGAGTGCAAACATGGGTCATAGCCCTCAGTATGATCTGCGGTGTGAGATAATTCTCGGAATTATCGAGGTGTGAGTGAAATAGTTTCCGGAATTACATGCGGTGTGAGATTGATATCAGGAATTATCGAGGTCGAGGCGACACTCATAGGGTACTAGTGTGATGAGGTGCCATAACTTGTGGTGTGAGGTATTCTCGAAGATTCCTAGGTGTGAGTGAAATAGTCTCCGGAATTATCTGTGGATTGAAATTGACCTCCGGAATTATCGAGGTATGGGTTAGATACTCACAGTTTATCTAAATCTCATAGTAGTCATCGTAGTACGATTAGTTGCATAATGAGGGATTTAACCCTATAAAGTGGAGAACGTTAAGGGCTTGCACCGGATCTATGTAAAGTGGGGAGCATAGATTCGATAAGTGTGCATTAGAGAGTCAGCATATAGCATTGGTGTTTTTTTGACTTGGCTTTATTGCATGTTGTTTTCTGTTTTCCTACACTTGACACTTAGTCTAATTTCACTTGATGTTTTCATATTTTATTTATTGTTATTTCTTATTCCATTCGTTACTACTGTTGATACATGTTGTTTATGACTCTATCCCTTATGTTTTATTATGTTGCATTTTTTTTGATGTCACTCACACCGTTATGGTTGACCCCTATAGTTTTGAGGGTTAAGGTTATCTCTAGCCTCATGTTTTACAGGTGGGTACCTATAACATTGGGATTTGGATGTATGAGACAGAATGATGTTGTGACTTATATAAATTATAAAAGAATGAGTTGTAAATGAAAGAAATTTGTAATTCAAGGTGTTTAATTTTCCGCTGTGCTTTATAAAGAGATGATGTAATAAAAGTTGAAAATTTTATCTGTGTTTTGGCTATGTTTACCATTACAATATAGGTTGATGCTGGAATTTGTGCCGCGTATTTCTGAGATATTATATTGGAAATTCGGGGCGCTACAGATATGATATTACAAATGGTATCAGAGTCGACTTTCGACACCGGGAGTGGGAGAGGGCCTCAGTATGATCTGTGGTGTGACATAGTCCTCGAAATTATCGAGGTGTGTACCTGCGGTGTGGGACTGATCTACGAAATTATCGGGATCGAGGACGATCCCACATCGGCTAGAAAGGAGGATACTGCACTAGATTGTGCATGCCTCGTACTCAGCGAGGACGCTGATTTCTAAAGGGAGGTGTATGTAATACCCCGTAATTTCTAAAAAAGGATATAATATATATAAGTGAGTGGCATGGTTGTAATTAAATGTGAGTGTTGATTCTTGATTTTGATGATTACAACACAATGCAAAGTTGTTATGCTACTTCTTAGATATTACAGGATGTACACAAAGGCAAAATGTTCTAACAAGCTTTACAAGCAAGTTGATCAAGCAAAGCTACAAACAAAGCTCTTATAGCTAATTAATCAAGAAAGCTACAAGGTTGCCAGCTTCGAAGAAAAGGACGAAGGCTAAAGCTCCATCTCAAGACTCAAGACTCAAGACAAGATCTATGCTTCAATATATTATATTAAGTGTCGTGTAACAATTGTAACTTTTTATTTCTTTGAGTCTTAGAAATTCTGTAATAGCCTTGTCACACACACTCATACATTTCTTTAAAATAATTGAGTGTTTTTTTTTCAAACTTAAAAAGATCGAAACAAGATTGAAAAAGCTTAGCTGTTAAGTACCAATTGACCGCCATGAGGCACCAGTCGACTGTCCTAGTACGAAACTTTCCGAACTTATTCAAACTCTGGCCAGTCGACTCATAACGGCAACCCAGTCGACTGTTCAAGTCGTTTCGATAGTTTACTGATTTCAAAACTTGATTTTTCGGATTCAAAAGTTTTAATTTTGTTGGATGACAGTTGGGACAACTGCTTCTCAACGTCCAGTGATTCTAACTCTATAAATAGAGTGTAGAAATTACTTGGAAAAGGTTACAACAACAACAAGACAATATTCTCTTTTACAAGCTTTCAAGTACTTATTTTCCAAAAGAGAACAAGAGTTCACAAGCTTTCAAATTCACTAAGTTTTTGGTTCTCTGAAATCAGTCTAGTATAATAGTGATTCCGTTTTAGACTGATTTTGGAAGTTGGCCTAATAGCCACGCACAAAATCACATTCACAACAAGGCTATAGGTTGATTGTAAACATTTTTGTTGTTATTCTTCACTCTCGGGTTGTGAGAGTGGTTCCTCTCGGTTGGAGAGTAGGGCTCTAGGGTGTAGAGTCAGGTTTTCACTCTTGGAGGAAGAGTGGGTTGCTTTCTCTAGTAGTGAGAAAGGACTACGGGTTGAACAAAGTTGTTGTCTAATGTCGTAGGGTATTTTTGTATTTTTTTCAAGAATATTAGAAATTCTCAAGTGGATTGCTTGAGGACTGGATGTAGGTGGGGAGGACCGAACCAAGATACATCGTGTGTACTCTGTGGTTTTATTTCTCTAAACTTGCATTTCATTTACTTGCTTTTTTAAGTTCTCTGTGAAACTTGTCTGGACAGTCGACTGTGTCCATTTTTAAGTCGACTGGTCAGACTTGTACTACATTCTCTCTGAAAACTTGTCTGGTAAGTCGACTGGTTCTTATATAAGTCGACTGATCAGACTCGTTTTAAAATACTTTTCTTAACTGTCATCCCAGTCGACTGATTTCTTTTTTCAAGTCGACTGGACCGAAGAAAAAGTTCAATTCCGCAATTTTTTTATAAAACACTATTCACCCTCCCCCCTTTAGTGTTTCTTGCCTTGCCTACAGGATCCAATAGTGAGATGGTGGGGGCCCACAGGATGAGAACAGCATGAGGTGCTGTGTTTGAGTTTAAGGCTGACGTCATCCGACGTTAACATTAGGAAGGCCCCACCCGGATATTGAAGGAGACAGCGTGAGTTGTGTCTCTTTGGTTGTATGACGTGGCGTGTGTCACACATTAGGGGGAGAGAGGATTTTAGATAGTCCCATATCGGGATTAGTACTATATTAATTAAATATAAATATAATTGCCTATGATCAAGAGTCACCTAATTGGTTAACCACCTTTTGAGAGGCAGCATGTGGTGGGCAGTTGTACTATATGTGTTAATTTTTCTTCTAAAATAATAAAAGTTGTTTGAGTATTGAGGCGGGACGTTACATCTAATTTCTTTTCCCATGTTCTCATTCACTTGTACAAATGACTTCCCTCATCTCACACACGTCTTAATCCACATTTTCCATTTAGGCCTGAAACCTTTGAGTAGTAGAGTCTCATCCACATGTACAATCCTATTCCACCATGTCATATGCCTTTTGAAAATCCAATTTCAGAAGGAATCCATCAGGTCCATCTTTGTTTCCTCTATACACAATCTCGTGTGCTGACGCAACGCTGTCCACAATATCTCGTCCTTTGATAAATCCTCTATGAGATTCTCCCACTACATCATTTAGATGTGGGGATAATCTTTGCACCAGAACCTTAGTGATAATCTTGAATGAGCCATTCAAAAGGCTAATTGGTCTTAAGTCATCTTGTCAGCACCTCCTTTTTTGGGATAAGACTGATGTTCGCGTAATTGAGTCTGTCTAAATCTTCATTTCCATTACAGAACTCTCAAAAAATATTCATTATATCCATCTTAATGATTTTCCAGTATAATCTATAAAAGAACAACGAGAATTCATCAGGTCCAGGAGCCTTGTCCTGACCAAGGCTTTTGATGGTGAGTAACACCCCTTCTTCTGTAAACATATTCTCGATTCCATCGCTGTTGTCAATCCTTGTTGAACTCCACATTTTTTGTGACAGTTTACATCTATTAGTCTTACGATTTCCCAATAACTCCTTGTATCTTTCATCTATGTGTTGTCTAATTATTCCGTCATTCTCGCTCCTGCTTCCTCTAACGAACAATCCAGCAATGTTGTTCTGTCTCCTTCTTCCATTGGCTACTTTATGGAAGAATTTTGTATTTGCGTCGCTAACCACTGAACTCTTGATCGTTGTCTCAAGTATTGCTTCTCCATATCTCATATATGATGAATCTCTTGTCTACTATTAGCCAAATCCTCTTTCTCTGGGTCGTGTAGATCTCTCTCATCCTCTAGCATTTCTAGTTCCTCAATTCGAATCCCTAATTCTTACCTCCTTCTTTTAATCTGACCAAATTCTTGCTTTGCCCACTCCTTCAGACATCTACAAAGGCGTCTTGTTTTTTCAATCTATATTGCAATTGCAGTATCTTCTCCGGTGTTGGTCACCCAAGATTTCTCAATAGTCTTGTGAATGTTACTGAAAATTGTCCACACCTTCTTAAATCAGAATGGATGAGACATCGTCCTAGCTCCTTCGCCACAGTCTAGGGCTAACAAGATGTGATCAGAAGTTTATCTTCTAATAGATTTGACCCCCGCTAACGGAAAAGCCTCTTCCCAATCAATGGACACTAAAATCCTATCCAGCTTTGCAAGAATAGGGTTGGCCTTCATATTCGTCCAAGTAAACCTCCTATCACCTGTTTCAATTTCCATCAGTTCTAATTCATCAATGGTGGAATTAAAGTTGTCCTTTTCTTGACTACTTGCCCCTCTTCCTCTATACTCGTTCTGGAATCTACTAATATTGAAATCTCCCCCAATCACCCAAGGGCCAACCCATCTACTTCTTATTTCTATTAATTCATCCCATAGTTGACCTCACCTTCTAGAGTCGTAAGGACCGTACACTGAAGTTACCATGTGTTCCCAATTGTCCCTCCTACTTCTAGTTCTAACAGTGATCGAAAAAGCTCCAATCAACTCATCAACGTTCTTGAATATAGTATGATCAATGTCTAAGGCAATACCTCCAGATAAAGCGATTGCCACTTTAAACCTCCACTCAAAAGCCCCAACATATCTGAGACACCAAAACTCTTCGATCATAGGGTCATCGATCCTAGTTTCTTGAACAACGCAAATACAGGGCTATTTTCTATATATCGTCTCACTAATAAGTCTTTTCTTAGATCTTTGCTTCATTCCTCTAACATTTCAAATGATGTATAACATAAGAAACATAATGGACACCTACATCTAGTCATCTACAAGGAGCCCTCAGAGCTAAAAAACACCTCTATTGGTCTCCCCTCTAATAATATGGACCTATATTAACTACTCTTCTCTATTGGTTCCCATGTCTAAAGCGTAGAGACTTGAGAAGTAGATAAGAGATTCATCGCTTAGAAGGTTTAGAACTGATATATTGCTTTTAGATATACCTTTGCAAGCAGATGTAGGCTCTTTTGATGTCGGCTTAATACCACCATCGTCGCTCAGACCCTGCGAGCCCGATTTGTCCTGATTTTTGTCTCTACTCCAGTCAGTCGAGCCAATAATCTGAACCTCTGATGGATTTATGTCTTTCCCGATCTTACTGCCACCAATCTCTTCATTTGAATTCCCCTCTTCCTCTTCATCTATCCTGTAACACCACGTACTTAAGCGAATATATATATATATATATATATATATATATATATATATATATATATATATATATATATATATATATATATATATATATAAAGAGATGAGTTGGTTGATGTGACATATAAGAGGATCCTATAAGGGTTTGATTTGAAGGAATTAATGATATGGCCTATAGGATTGATTATGGGGCATAAGGCAATGTTGCATGAAAATGACATGCTCATGGAAAGAGTGACAAGAATGGCATGGGTGTATAATCCCATATAGAATGTGAGTGTGAGTATGTGTGAGTATATATAGGATTCCATACGATAAAGGTTCACTTAACGGGTATACCCATCTTTTGATGGTGTCTGTGGTGGGCGTGGCTAGAGTTTTGTGTCCGTTCTTTCGCGTGCGTGCACATGTTGCCGTAAACGCAACTGAGCCGGGCTCGAGGCATTACAAAATGGCATCAGAGCTGACTTTCAACACCGATCGTGGGTCAGAGTGGGTTAGAGGTACGCCTGGCTGAGGATAGTACGATGATAGAGATCAGTGGTAGTACGCTAGCAGGGTACTCCACTCCACATTAGCTAGAAAGGCGGTTCTGTATTAGCTTATGGATCCCGAACTCAGCGAGGACGCTGAGTTCTTAAGGAGGGGTGTGTATAACACCCCGTACTTAAACGGATATATATATATATATATATATATATATATATATATATATATATATATATATATATATATATATATATATATAAAGAGATGAGTTGGTTGATGTGACCTATAAGAGGATCCTATAAGGGTTTGATTTGCAGGAATTAATGATATGGCCTATATGATTGATTATGGGGCATAAGGCAATGTTGCATGAAAATGACATGCATGCATGGAAAGAGTGAAAAGAATGGCATGGGTGTATAATCCCATATAGGATGTGAGTGTGAGTATGTGTGAGTATATATAGGATTCCATATGATAAAGGTTCACCTAACGAGTTTACCCATCTTTTGATGGTGTCTGTGGTGGGCGTGGCTAGAGTTTTGTGTCTGTTTTTTCGCGTGCACGCATACGTAGCCGTGTACGCAGCTGAGCCGGGTTCAGAGTGTTACATATCCTTTTCAACTCCTAGGATTGAATGAACTCAACCCCATCACTAGGCTGTATTTTATTTATTTTTTCAAATGGCTTTGCATTTAAGCCCAGTTTAGAGCATCCACAGTCGTGGGCTAAATACCCAAAATTTGGAAAAATATCAAAAAAATGAGCTGCAGTCGTCGTCCAAATACCCAAAATTTGGGTGTACGATGAATAGTGCCTTGCCAAATATAGCAGACGATCTGGCCAAATGCAAAATATAGCTAACGTAACATTATATTCCGTCCGATCTAATTAACGGAAGATAATACTCCGTCTCGTACAAAAAGTACAGAGTCCAATGATTAAGAAGCATTTAAAAAAAAAAAAAGTAAACCAACAGCCTATTATACACCGTCCAAGGAGATTGACGGTAGATTATATCCCGTCCGAACCAATTTTTTTTAAAAAAAAAAAAAAATCAAAAAACGATCCGATTGGCTGACGGGGGATTATACACCGTCATTTGAAATTGACGGCATATAATCTCCCGTCCCAGGCCAATTTTCTCTCTCTCTTTTTTTTTTTTTGTCGTTTAGTGCATTAAAAAAAAAAAAAAAAACAACTATTTGTACACGTCATGTCCAAATGACGGGAGATTATCTCCCGTCCCAGGCCTATTCTTGATATTTTATTTATTTATTTATTTTTTGTCTTCTAGTGCATAAAATAAAAAAAAAATTTAAAAAAAAATTTGGAACGGACGATTATACTCCGTCATTCTTAATGGACGGATAATAATCTTCCGTCCGGCTATATTTTAAGTTTCAACGACTGCAGCAACATTTCTTTTTTCCTATTTCTAAATTGCTATATATCCAAAAATTGGCATGAACGACTGTGGATGCTCTTACAAACATACTCAAAAGAGAGGCCTAACTTTTTTTTTTTTTGATGTATCGGATAGAGCCAAAAGGCTCCAGCCATCAAAAATATATTAATCAATAATAACAATACATATACAAAGAAATAATCACTGGCTTTACAAGATGTAAAACAACAAGAGCGAATTAAATACAAAGAAATCTAAACTAGGGGGCAAAGAATGCCAAAAAGGAAACAAAAATACATAACGAAGAAGCAATCGCTGAACAGGGAGAAAAACTCGCGAATAGAGAAGACGACCGCCCTTGCAAACCCACCAGAGGAGAAGAAAACAGAGGAGCGGCAAGCGGAACGCTGGGAAAGAAAGCAAGCCAACCAAGAGCTACCAAAAGCCAGCGGCAACCACCGAGGAGAAACGCTAGCGGCACAAAGGAATACTATCAATAATAATAATTAGATTGATACTCAGTTTGGTAAATCTGTTGACAGAGAGATTAGTGGAGAATCTGTTAGCTTGATTTACTCCAATATCAGATCTGGTAAGTTGTATTGATTAGTGGAGAATCTGTTAGCTTGATTTACTCCAATATCAGATTTGGTAAGTTGTATTGATTAGTGGAGAATCAGTAGGAAGATGTTTGAACCTGAACCGTTACCCATAAACAATGAGTCGGGGCCAGTGTACGGGTGATGAAGCGCCAGGTTTGCAAGATCATTGGTGATGTGATGCGTTGCTCCACTGTCAACCAAAAAACCAGTCTGAGATGGGCCAGCAGCTGCAGTATTGGCCCGAGCTTGTCCAGTGTAAGCCGGAGGATCCCGAGGGGGAGGCGGGATACCGGGGTGTTGCTGTCTGAAGGTGTGGCACTGGGATAGAACATGCCCTTTGACATTGCACCACTGACATCGACCTAGAAACGGTTTTGGAGGGTTGCGGTAGCCAGTGCGCTGATTAGACTGTGCAGAGAATTGCCCTGACCGAGACCTGTTGTTGGAGTTAGGCCGAGCCTGAGCACTCAAGGCTGTAATTGGAGCAGGATTCTGTCTCTGAGCAGCAACGATGGAGAGTTCCTGGATGAGAAGTTTCTCGAGGAGGTCATCAAAGGTAATTGGGATGTCCCTTGCATTCACACCGTCAATGACGGCTCTGTAGCCGTCGTCGAGACCGCGTAAGACATGGTCAGTCATGTCTTCAACAGAGACAGGAGATCCAAGTGATGCAAGAAGATCTGCTGTTTGCTTCAGGGAATGCATATAGGTTGTGATGGATTGTGTACCTTTGGAAGCAGTACGGAGACGCTCCTTTAGTTGCTTGAGATGACTGCGGGATGCCTTGGCATAGGTGCTTTTGAGAAGGGTCCAAAGATCATGCGACGTCTTTGTCTGAGACACCAGGGAGGCCACTTCATTGGAGAGAGTGGTGAGGAGGGCGCCATAGATGAGGCGGTCCTGTCGACGCCATGTCTGATAGGCAGGATTTGGGGTCGTCACTGGAGGCGATGCAGTGGTGGAGATTGTTTCCGATGGCGCGGGGAAGGATCCATCTGGATATTTGAGGAGATCATAGCCATCAAGGAGAGCTTCAACTTGGAGTTTCCAATTAAGATAATTGGTGGGGAGAAGCTTGGTGACACTGATAAGAGTGATACAGGCAAAGGGTTTGGAAGGTTCATAGGGGTTGGAAATGAAGGAGGTGCTGTCGTTGGCCATTGGAGGCAAGGGTGAGGGTTAGAGTAAGGAGCGGCGTCCTTAATTAGAGAGAAAGAGGGTAGGATCGTTTTGGCTCTGATACCATAAAGAAGAAAAAAAAATTGTAAATAACTTGATGATTTGTTATTAGTATGTGGTAGTATATATACAACTTACCAGATCTGATCACAATAACAGATCTCCACTAATTTAGTGCTAGAATCAAGCTAACAGATTCCTACTGATTCTCCACTAATCAATACAACTTACCAAATCTGATATTGGAGTAAATCAAGCTAACAGATTCTCCACTAATCAATACAACTTACCAGATCTGATATTGGAGTAAATCAAGCTAACAGATTCTCCACTAATCTCTCTGTCAACAGATTTACCAAACTGAGTATCAATCTAATTATTATTATTGATAAATACCGCCTATCAAACAACCACCGAGGAGAAACGCTAGAGGCCTAACCTCTTATTAGCCAATAACTCTTCCACTACCTCCATACCAGAATCCTCGATTTTCGCTCTGGACAGTGAGAGCACGCACTACTGGTCTCGCTTTCCACGCCGTCACAATGTTTCGGTCTGCCACCATTTTGACCGTAGAACTTTATTGCCGCTAATCCCTCCACTGTCCCATCGCTCCCATTCCTTATGCCTTGACAATTCTCCTCATGCCAGCTATCTTCCACTACCTTATCACGCCAGATCAGCAATGACCCATCCTCTTGAAATGAACGCTCCCGATCTGTTTGACTGAGATCGAATGACTTAGGTGCCTCTATGAAGATCATCTTTGCTGAGCGGTTGAGATCATGTTTAGCCAAATCCAACGATTGCTCTGCATTGTCCACCTCCCGATCAGCCTACTATTCATCCTCTTTATCAAATTCAGGTGCGTCAATTCCACAAAAAGACACGCTTTTCTTCCTCTCAAATGTAATCTTTGCCTCATAGAACTCTTGCTCAAACTCGACTTGGATCATCGACGGGATATCATCTATATTCTGAACACCAATCCGAATACGAGCGAATTCTCGACGAGATTGCAACATAGTATACTTGTCTACGTCTAAGAGTCTACCAAAACTGAATTTACCCAACAATGATATGGAGAGTTGTAAGCTCTAATCCACACTGACGATTGGAAGTCTGTCTTGATCGCTCCGAAGCTCCGAGACCATCCATACTCCGATTGGGAGTGTGTCTTGATCGCTCCGACATTTTCTACATTATCATTAAAGGAAATGCACATATGCTTTCTATAATATAAATTTTGTTTCATTATTACCAATTGGGCTAAGTCATTCAAAGCATAAGAATTTAAACTCAGTTACCCAAGCCAAATATATTAAATCGATAAGGTGCAACCTATCAGATAATTATCGGTGCAATTCGGGGGGGGGGGGGGGGGGGGGGGGGGGGGGGGGGGACCAAAGTAATTAAAAATTAGATGAGTTTTTTTCTAAGAAATTTAATGATGGGATAGCTAATGAGCACTAGCTCCCAAATACAATAGAAGTGATAATATATTATAATATTAAATTTGCCCGTGGGCACGTGCCTACGGCACGTATTCAGAACGATATTGCATATGAAAAGCCTTGTAAACAGTAAATTAACAATTATATAACCCAAGTTTGAATAGTATGACAATAATTAGTTGTAAATAAAAGTCCATGTTTTCATTAGTATATGATGAAAAATAATTATAAATTGGGATATAAAATTCCTTATTTCCATAAGTATGTATGTACGTATATATATATATATATATATATATATATATATATATAGAGAGAGAGAGAGAGAGAGAGAGAGAGAGAGAGAGAGAGAGAGAGAGAGAGAGAGAGAGAGAGAGAGAGAGAGTAAATGAGTTATTTTGGGGGGATTTGAATTTGAGTTTTGGGAGAAAACATTGAGGGGGGGGGATGTGTTTTGTGAGGTTAGATCTAGACTTTTGATTTTAGGGGGATTGAAGGAGAGCCACTTGATAGCTTTCTTTGTGATTTATTATATAGATATTAATTAATGCAATATCCAAATTAATTTATGACTATGCGTACATAACATGTTTTTAAAATGCGATAGACTTGACTCACATGCATGAAAAGTTACAATTTACAAACTAATTGCCTGATATCCACTTGGGTCAAATTTGTATGAGTTATTTGGCACTTATTATTAAGGATAATGTTGCACCTACTACCAAATCTACTACCTTTATCTTTCCTACCTTAGGTGGCACACCATTAGCAGAGGTTATTATAGAGTAGGTGGTAGAAACATCCATTAATAGTGTGCCACCTAAGGTAGTAAAGATAAATGTAGTAGATTTGGTAGTAGGTGTATCATTAACCTATTATTAATTTTTGCTTTCTTAACTTTTAGTTTAAGTTTTATTAATACATAATTCAATTGTAATAATTTAATAAACAAACATTTCTTTATGGATATTGATGTGGGTATAAATGACGTGGTCCAATCAGGGTTGTCGGATCTCCTCAGATTTCGCTCATCCCAGATCATTAGGTCAATAGGTCCAACGGGCCTTCTACCACTTCAGGCCCACAGACAAACGGGTCTAACCCGACCGATTAGGGTCAGATACCTGTTTGCCTCTACCTATAAATACCAGGCTCCCTCCTCACTGCTAAAGGTAATCAAAAGTTCTCCACTTGAACCTTAGTTTGTTTTCCAGTGGACTGACTAGATCGTCGGAGGACCTGTCACTGAGATTTCTCCCAGAGTTTCTAGGTCATTTGCAGGTACCCCGATCGTCCGAGCACCAGCAGTTCTTCCGAGCAAACCTCCAGGAACAGACCCGAGCCACGGTCGAGATCCATCCCTTCCACTTTACAAATTACAAGAACTCATACATGTTGCTCCCGCACCGAACAAGCAGCATCAGGTTGGCACCGTTTGTGGAAAACGTCTTGACTTGATCCTAAGCTCAGATCTCTCTCGAAGCCGAGCCCTCCCATGGCTCCCAAAGCTAGAAGAGCCATCACCGCTGGACGTCGTTCCGACCCCCATCCCTCTCACAGTCATGTAAACACTCAGGGATCTAACAAACCACCAGTCAATGGCACAGCGTGACCTGGTCCGAGCGATTCTCACTCGATTGCTAATGAATTATAGCATGTCATCAACCACCCCCAGCCCGCGGTTGACCTTCGGCTCCAGCTAAGCCGATCAAGGAGCCGAGCAGCTTCTTCCAACCCAGCTCCGACAAATAGCACTCTCCCATCCCGAAGCCGGGAGCACAACCAGAGTCGCTCCCCGAGGGATGAGCAACTTCCGCCCAGTCAGGGCGAACAAGCTTCGGTCACGTGAGCCAAGTTCCGAGATTTCAGGGACGAGATCCTCTGAGCCCTCGGAGGCGGCCCCGGGCTTGAACAACAAAATGTTGGCCCAAGTCCTCCACCGCCTCAAGGAGATGGAGAATCACCTTGCCTGCATTAACGAGGGAGGACCGCAATCCAACCAGGTGCACCGGCCGAGCCGAGCACCGTTCTCCTCTCAAATTCTAGACGCTTAGATTCCCAAGAATTTCAGACTGCCTCAGTTCGAGACCTACAATGGCGAGAGTGATCGAGTTGATCACATGGAATGGTTCAAAACCCTTATGATGATTCACAACACATCAAATCTCTCCTATGTCGCGCCTTCCTAGCCACCTTGCATGGTCCGGCTCAGGAATGGATCTCGAAGCTCGGCCCCGGTTCAGTTTTCTTGTTCGACCAGCTCGAGGCGAACATTCTTGCCCACTTTGTGACCAGTCGGAAGGTCGAGAAGACGAGCGCGTCCCTTCTGGAAGTCAAGCAGAAGGAGGAGAGCCTCTTCATGAATTTGTGAGGAGGTTCACAACCGAAGCTAGGGCAGTCTCGTCCCTCGATGCCAGTATCGCCTCGGCGGCCTTTCAACACAATGTTCGTCACGGGCAGTTGAAGGCTTCCTTGGCCAAGAAAATGCCCATAGATTTCCCAAACCTTCTCAACAGGGTCGAAAGTATATCTGGGTCGAGGAGGCCTTGCACCCCGAAGGTCTGAAAGAAACCCCAGCCAAGGGGAAGAGAAAAAACCAAGATTCCCAGCCTAGGAAGAAGGTTCAGAAATATGTGTTTGCCCAGAAACACTCCCCGCCGGACCCCGTTTCGAGAGATACACTCTGCTGACCCAAAACGTGTCGGCTATCCTCCTGGAGATCGAGGATAAGGGGATCGTTTGCCTTCTTCCCCGACCTAACAGTAATAAGAAGAGGGATCGGAGGTTTTACTACCGCTTCCATCGGGACAACGAGCATGATACTGATAATTGCCGCACCCTGAAAGACGAGATTGAAGCCCTCATACAGAGAGGGTACTTGAGGGAGTTCACTCGAACCAACCCCAGGGACCAGGAGGATTCGCGACCCTCGCATCCTCCGCAAACGGTCAGCAGGCAGCCCGAGCTCGAGCTCGAGGTCGAGGATGCCGGGGGCCCGGCTATCCTTCACTGTGTCCACGGCGGACCTATAGGGGGGAGGGGGAAAATAGAAAACCTCCCACAAAGCTTTCGTTTGGGAAGTAATAATCGATCCATAACTATCCCCCCCCGGGACCAGAGACTAGCGGTCTCATTCTCCAACGAAGATCTCGAAGGCGTCCGACTGCCTGATTATGATGCCCTGGAGGTCAGCCTCGGCATGTAAACAACGAGGTCCGACGTATCCTTGTTGACAACGGGAATTCGGTCAATATCCTATTTTTGGCCGCGTTCGAATGCCTCAAGCTCTCCCGCAAAAGTTTGAAGCCGACGGGGTACACGCTTCATGGGTTCTCCGGTGTCCCTATCCAAATCGAGGGAATCGTCACACTGGACATGACCGCCGGCACGACCCCGACCCTTCGGACCAAAGCAATGACTTCATGGTGGTCAATATTAAGGCCGCCTATAATGCTATCCTCGGTAGACCTGGCCTGTGCACACTCCAGGCGGTTTCCTCCACCTATCACATGAAGCTGAAGTTTCCCACAAATCACGGGGGCGGTGTAGTCCGGGGGAATCAAGAATCAGCATGTGTGCTACATGACCGCAGTGGGGGGCGGTGTCTTTCCCCTTAACGTGGTAGAACTCCCATCCGACAGAGGCTCGGAGCCCATAGATGTGCTGGAAGATGTCTCCTCCGAAGGAGACAAATCCAAATGGTTTCGAGTAAGCCAATCTCTGACCTCGGACCTAAAGATGTCAATCATTGAATATGTTCACCGGAATGCCGACCTCTTCGTCTGGATGCCGTCTGACATGCCTGGGATTTCCGAAGACATCATAATGCACAAGATAAGCGTCCACTCGGACTCAAAGCCGGTTTAGCAGAAGCGACGTAAGTTTGCCCCGAACAAGCAGCAGGTGGTGAAGGAAGAAGTGGGCAAGCTCCTCTCAACACTGTTCATACAGGAAATAAGCTTTCCGGAGTGGATGGACAATGTCATAATGGTGAAAAAGACGAACGGAAAATGGAGAATATGCATAAATTTCACAGACCTCAACAAGGCATGACCGAAAGGTTTATTCCCTCTCCCGAACATCGATGCCCTGATCGATGAAACCTTGGGGCACGAACTGCTGAGCTTTATGGATGCCTTTTCATGCTACAACCAGATCAGAATGTTCCCTCTGGATATAACGAAGACCGCCTTCGTGATCAACCAAGGCCTCTACTGTTACCAGTCATGCCCTTCGGGCTGAAGAACGCCGACGCCACATCAAAGGCTCGTCAACCGGGTCTTCAAAGAGCTGATAGGCTGGAATATGGAAGTATATGTAGATGATATGCTCGTTAAGAGTCGCAGAGGGCAGGATCATGTCAGCAACCTCGAGGAGGCTTTCGGGGTCCTGCGATCTCATAACATGAGACTCAACCCCTCCAAATGCGCCTTCGACGTCTCCTTAGGAAGGTTTCTTGGATTTGTGGTGAGTCAACGAGACATTGAGGTGAACCTAAAAAAGATTCAGGCCATACTCAATATGTCCCCTCCGCAAAACGTCAAAGAAGTCCAAAGGCTCATAGGACAACTGGCGGCCATTGGCCGTTTCCTCTTCAAGTCAGGAGAGAAGTCGCTCCCATTCTTCAAGGCCCTCCGAGGGGCGAAAAGCTTCGAGTGGGTGGATTCTCAACAAAAGGCATTCGACCAACTGAAGACATACCTGGCCAACCCCCAGCTCCTCAGCAAACCAGAGCCGGACGAACCCCTCTTCCTCTACCTAGCCACCATGGAACACGTGCTCAGCGTTGTGTTGGTTAGAGAGGAGGACGTGGTGCAGAAGTCCCTCTATTATGTCAGCAAGATCCTACACGATGTTCGATACCCCAAGATGGAAAAGATCGCCTACGCATTGATAATGGCCGCACGGAAACTTCAACCATACTTTTAGGCCCACTCCGTCCGTGTCCTTACAGATCAACCTCTCAAAGTGGTCTCAACAAGCCCGATAACTCTGGCCGCTTAATCAAGTGGTCAATCGAGCTCAGCCAGCAAGACATTAGCTACCATTCTCGGACGGCCATCAAAGGTCAGGCTCTCGAAGAATTCATTACAGAGTGCACTATCCCCGAGTACCCACAAATTCGGGCGGACGTCCCAGCATGTGACGTTTATGTGGATGGATCATCATGCAAAATAGGAAGCGGAGATGGCGTTATCCTTAGGGGCCCCGATGACTTCGTCCTCCAGTATTCTCTTCGACTCAATTTCTGGCCTCCAACAAGGAGGCGGAACATGAAGCCTTGACCGTCGAGCTCACATTGGCCTACCGGACAGGGGTGAGACGAATACGGGTCTTCAACGATTCCAAGCTCGTGGTCAATCAGATCACCAGGGAGTATGAAGCCCGCGACACTAGGATGACCCAGTACTTAGCTCGCACGAAATAGCTCCTGAAGCTCTTCGAGTAGGCGGAGGTCCGACGGATCCCAAGAGAACAGAACAGTAACGCCGACTCCTTGTCCAAACTCGCATCGTCATCCCTCGGAGGATTAGACCGCACTGTCCTATTCGAGGTCCTCCCCAAACCCAGCATCGAAGAACCTGAAGTCCTGCACCTCCTCTCTGAAAAACCAGTCGAGACATGGATGGATCGTATACGAAAGTTCTTGACCAACGGCGAGCTACTGCAGGACCGTGCCGCAACATGGACTACAAGGATCCGGTCTAAAAGTTTCACCCTAATTGAGGATATGCTCTTCAAGTGATCCTACACCAAGGCTGACGGGAAGCCTTATCTCCGTTGTCTGAAACCAGATGAAGCTAAGTATGCTCTGGAGAAGTTACACGAAGGAATTAGGGATTGCCACATGGGCAGCAGGTCGTAGGCAAGAAAAATGCTCAATCACGACTACTACTGGCCAACTATGCCCAGGACCTAGTAAAAAGGTGTGGCCCCTGCTAAAGGTTCTTTCCCATCAGACGCTCGCCCAAGCCGAACTAAAATCACTCGCCAGCCCTACCCCCTTTGCCATGTGGGGGATGGACCTGGTCCATCCCTTTCCAAAGGCTACGGGTCAAAGGCGATTCCTCATCGTGGTCATCGACTACTTCACCAAATGTCGAGGCAGAACCCCTAGGCACGATCACAGAACTTCAAGCCCAATAATTCTTCTTGAAACACATCATCTGTCGATTCGGGATTCCGCGCGTGCTAGTCACCGATAACAGAACCTAGTTCGCTGGCAAAATTTTCTGAAAGTTTTGTGAAAACCTCGAAATTCAGCAACGCTTCTCGTCAATCTCCCACCCCCAACCGAACGACCAAGTGGAAAACGCCAATAGACAAATTCTTGACGGTCTCAAAAAGTGGTTGGACCAATCCTTTAAGGGTCTTTGGGCCGAGGAATTATCGAGCGTCCTTTGGTTACACCGTACTTCTAAGAGAATCTTGACCGGCGAGTCCCCGTTCAACATGGCATACGAGACCGAGGCGGTCATCCCTCTAGAAGTCGATCTCTCCTCGCCTAGGTACATGGGCTTCAATGAGGGTTCAAACTCAAGCGACCTCAGGGCGAACCTGGATCTCATTGACGAAGTCCGAGAAAGATCCACCATCCGATGGGCCATATATCAGCAACGAATCGAGAGGTTATACAATAAGAAAGTCCATCTGACCAATATCAAGAAAGGTGACATCGTACTCAGAAAGCTCGCAATTTCCCAGCCCACAGTCAGAGGCAAGCTAGCCCCTAATTGGGAAGGCCCTTATAAGGTCTTCCAAGTGGTACGTCCTAGTACGTCCTGACTCGAAGACCCGGGGGGCAGGGTAGTTAAGAGGCCCTGGAACGCGGAGCACCTCGTCTTGTTCCAAAAGGGAAAGTGAAGGAGAGCCTACTATTGTAATGGACACTACGCGCCAATTCCACTGTAAACAAACATGATATAAAGGTAGGAGATTTTGTTTAACAAATCAAACTTTGTGGATTTCTCAAGCTTTCGTCCTCACCCTTCGGCTTGGACTTCGACCACTTACGAGGGATTTCTCATTCCCTCAAGTCCTCACTGCTCGGCATGGACTTCGACCACCTACGAGGAATTTCTCAATCCCTCAAGTCCTCGCCTCTCAACTCAGACCTCAGCTACTCACGTCCTCGCCGCTCGGCATGGACTTCGACCACCTACGAGGGATTTCTTTATCCCTCAAGTCCTCACCCGTCGCCAGGGACTTCGACCACCTACGAGGGATTTCTCAATCCCTCAAGTCCTTGCCGCTCGGCATGGACTTCAACCACCTACGAGGAATTTCTCAATCCCCTAAGTTATCGCCGCTCGGCTTGGACTTCAACCACCTATAAGGGATTTCTCAATCTGTCAAGTCCTCATCTCTCGACTCGGACCTCGGCTACTCACGTCCTCGCGACTCGGTATGGACTTCGACCACCTACGAGGGATTTCGCAACCCCTCAAGTCCTCGCCCTTCGGTAAGGACTTAGACAACCTACGAGGGATTTCTCAATCCCTTAAGTCCTCGCCCCTCGGCTCGGACCTCGGCTACTCACGTCCTTGCCCCCCGGCTTGGACTTCGACCACCTACGAGAGAATCTCAATCCCTCAAGTCCTTGCCTCTCGGTTCGGACCTCGGCTACTCACGTCCTCGGCACTCGGCATGGACTTCGACCACCTACGAGAAATTTCTCAATCCCTCAAGTCTTCGCCCCTTGGCTCGGACCTCGGCTACTCACATCCTTGCTCCCCGGCTTCGACTTTGACTACCAACGAGAGATTTCTCAATCCCTCAAGTCTTCGCCTCTCGGCTCGGACCTCGGCTACTCGAGTTTTTGGCCCCCGACTTGGACTTTGACCACCTACAAGAGATTTTTCAATCTCTCAAGTCCTCGACCCTCAGCTTGGACTTCGACTCACTGCTTACCCAAGTTTCAGTTTGATTTGCGGTCCTCGCCCACAGCAAAGACCTCCGAGCTCTGTGCTCCGAGCTGACCCCCTTCCACCCGCTGGCATCCAGGGGTAGAGCATCCTTCATCGCCGCTAGCCCTAACTGTCAGAGGGTGGTAGGAGAGCCACCGGTCATGGGAACCCTTGTACAATTTTTACTTTCAACACTCGCCTTCGACATGAATCTCGAGCAGGCACCCAGCATTTTCACAAGCGCCTCGAAGCAAGGCCACTTGGCTCGATGCTCGGCATGAATCTCAAGCAGACATCCAGCATTTCCACAAAAGTGCCTCTAAGCAAGGCCACATGGCTTGATGCTCGGCATGAATCTCGAGCAAGCACCCAACATTTCCACAAGCGCCTCTAAGCAAGGACACCTGGCTCGACGCTCGGCATGAATCTCGAGCAGGCATCCAACATTTTCACAAAAGCACCTCCAAGCAAAGCCACCTAGCTTGACGCTCATTATGAACCTCGAGCAGGTATCCAGCTTTTCCACAAAAGTGCCTCTAAGCAAGGCTACCTAGCTCGACGCTGGGCACGTACCCCGAGCAGCGCCACAGCTCTCTCAGAAAATGCCCCCATCGAGGTTCTCGGTACCGACCGCAAGCTCGGAGCTCGGCATGAACCTCGAGCAGCACCATAACTCTCTCTCTCAGAAAATGCCTCCATCGAGGTGCTCGACACCGACCCCAAACTCGGAGCTCGGCATGCACCTTGACTCTCTCATAAAATGCCTCCATTAAGACGCTCGGCATCGACCCCAAGCTCGGCGCTCGACATGTACCTCGAGTAGTGCCGCAACCTTCTCTAAAAAGCCTCCATCGAGGCGCTCGGCTCCGACCCCAAGCTCGGAGCTTGGCATGAACCTCGAGCATTGCCACAACTTACTCTCAGAAAAAGCCTATGTCGAGGCGTTTGGTGCCGACCCTAAGCTCGGAGCTCGGCATGAACATCGAGCATTGTCACAACTTTCTCTCATAAAATGCCTCTGTCGAAGTGCTCGGCACTGACCCCAAGCTTGGAGCTTGGCACGTACCTCAAGCAGCACTACAACTTTCTTTCAAAAAGCACCTCCCTCGTTGTGCTCGACCTCGACCCTCCTGGCTCGACGCTCGGCACCAACCCCTCAAGCTCGGAGCTTGGCACAGACTTCGATCAGGTCGTATACCATGCTCGGCTCGGCGCCGACCCCAAACATTGTTCTCAGGAGCTCACCATCTCATATTTGCAAAACACTCTCCTCCGCTCTTCTCACAAGGACAAACTACTCCTCCACAGTTGGTGCACACTGCCCTCTAGGAGTGGGGGACATATGTGGGTATAGATGACGTGGCCCAATCAGGGCCATCAGATCTCCTCAGATTTCGTTCATCCCAAATCATCAGGTTAACAGGTCCAACGGGCCTTCTACCACTTCAGGCCCACAGACAATGGGTCTAACCCGGCCCATTAGGGTCAAACACCTGTTTGCCTTTGTCTATAAATACCAACCCCCTCCTCACTGCAAAAGGTAATCAAAAAATCTCCACCTGAACAATAGCTGTCCAATTTCTCTTCCAGTGACTGACTAGATTATTGGAAGGCATGTCGCCGGGATTTCTCTCGGTGTTTCTAGGCCGTTTGCAGGTATCTCGATCGTCCAAGCACCAGCAGCTCTTCCAAGCCGACCTCCAGGAACATACTCGGGCCGCGGTCGAGATTCGTCCTTTCCTTTTATAAATTATAAGAACTCACACATGTTGCTCCCGCACCGAAAACAAGCAACATCATATATTATGTTTATTTGCTAATATGTAGTAATTTATATAATTCCATTGTCTTTTCTTCAATTACACTTTTCTTAGGATATATGACTATAGCTGTACGTCTGTTAATTTGCAACTGACATTTAATCTTGAAGATCTTTTGATTATATATCTTTATTTCAGTATACTATGTCTTGGGTTGTTTGCATCTGTACGCCATATATTTATTACTAGCTACGTACCCCAAATCTTACGAATTGCTATTAGATCTCCAATCACCATTCTTAGTTGCAGTACGTCCTTTTTTAAGGTTTCTCCACCCAGTTGTTTAAATTAATAATTAGAGTTGGTTAGCTCCCACCACGGATTGAAAATCACCGAATAAACTTTTATTTTAGTAATTGTTAGACCAAATCTGAACCCTATTCTCAACCCAAACGTACAAATTAACCACCTAACAACCAAACCACCTAAAAAATCAACCCCATTCTCAACCCAAACGGAGAGAGAGACAGAGAGAGAGAGTATTTACTCAATAAAAGTTATTCCTATTCCAAGATAAACAACTGGACTGGAGTATACCAAATAGGATAGGAATTGGTACCACAGTATGAAATTCACCCCCATTCACTAACCAATGTGATTCAGCTCATCATCGTACAACTTGGTGGTAGTAGAGGCCAGGGCCGGAGAAAACAATAAATTGTGATTTTTCCATCCAAAAGATCGAGCGATCCTCTCCACTGTTGTCCTGTGTATATCCTCTGAATGACCAGACAGTAGTAAAGATCATGCAACCATCTATATTTATCTGCAGTTTAAGATCATGCAACAAAGGTGCAGCCTACTCACTTTTAAAGGCATTCAGTCAATGGAGTTGCAAGCATTATAACTAATTAATTTATCTGTCATCTAAATATAGTAATTTAGGTTCATAACATTTAGAGTTGGGTCTCAATATATGTTCACCAGCTAATAATAGTAAATGATGAGATTGAATACTACTGTAAATTTGTAACCTCTGAGATATTGTAAATCAAATTATAACAAATAGACGCAGGGTCGGACCCTGGGCCGGCCCTGAGTTCCTGGGTGCCTGAGGCGTACCCTCGAATGCCCCCCATACACAAAAAAAAAACATATATACAAAAAATTTGCACATTGTTTTTTTTTTTTGATAACGAGCATAGAGTCGTATGACTCCAGCCCAATAAATAAATTGCTAATAAAACAGTACAGGAATTTTTACACGCAGTAAAAATAAGAGAGAAAAAAAACAAGACGACAACAAGAGAGACAACATCATACAGGAGAGACACCACATTATACAAGCACGGAAACAGCTGTTGATGGATCCAGGTAATGGAGCGCATTACACTACGGAGCCAATACAACAGCAAAAGCCACCGCGGACCACAGTGGAAAGAAAGGACAGGAAGCCAGAGACGAGGGAGCGACCTTCACCGTCTAACGAAACGAGACCACACCGGAACTAAACAGTAGAAGAGGGGAAGGAGGAAAGCGCCGGTCAGGGGGATGGGTCCAGGCAGACGGCCAAGAGACGGCACTGAACACCCACAGCGCCTGAAGGCACGGCGCACCCACGCCCAAAAAAATGCCAACCGGAGCAAAACCAAGATAGAGATGCGCCAAACAACCTACCTGCAATAAAAACCAGAGCAGCCCTCCAACAAGGAAAACACCCAAAAGGTGCAAAAGCACAAAGCAGGAGGAAACCCCATCCCCACAGAGCCACACAACAGCAATTGAGCTGACAATCCAGGGAATGGACCAAAAAGAACAAGAAAGCATATCCTCAAAAAACGCAGAGAAGAAAAATAGACAAAAGTGTTGCGCACGCTCAGAGACAAAAGACTCCGAACCCAAGAACTCAAAACCCAAAAGAAACCGCAGAAAACAAAGGAGCACCACAGCACCCAAAGGCGACCAGCCAAAGGGAAACACAGCCACAGGGAAACCCCCCACCAAACACACTCAGCCGCACCAGACAGCACAACCAAAATAAACAGCACAGCCAATTCAATAGGGGGTCGAATAAAATAGCCATAAATACACTGTCCCCTCCCTGAAAGAGGTGCCCAAACCAAAGAAGGGGGCCAGAGACAAACAACAAAATAAAAAAGGTACAGAAAAACTGTGAACACAGTGAGCCTGAAAAGAACATACAACCCATTATAACAGGATTTAACAGTCAGCCATAAGAGACAAATCAGGCTAAAGCATCCCTTAGCGAAGAGTTCCCAGCAGTCTAAATAGAAACTAGCATATAGCTTGCAATACACAGGAGCCACATTGGGCCAAAATAAGGTAGCAACCCAGAACACAAGATGCTAAGAAGTGTCACCCTCCAGATCTTACCAATCAAAAACAGAACTAACCAAGGCTACATCTGCAAAAGGATGAAGAGGAACAAAACGAAGAACATGAAAGTTAATCAGCTGCTTGCAAAAAAAGAAAGAGAATTAAAGGTAAGTGAAAGAAAAGAAAGAGCATTAAGGAGGTAGATAGTTAAACAGTCTAAAAAAATTAACTCCCTCTTCAAGGAGCTGTAAGTTCAGGTCCTTTACTGTAGCCAGCGCTAAAGAAGAGGACCAAAACTTAGAAAGGTAAAGGAAATCATCTAAAAGACAATTAATGGACCAAAAGGAATGGGAGAAAATTCGATTATTCATTTCTTTCCAGATAATCCAAACTATAACCATAATGGAAAGATCCCAAGCGCTACGAAACTTATACTTAATGAAACGGGCTCTCCAGTCGGTCCAACACTCTAGGATAGTAGGAGGGAACTGCGTAGCCTTCCACGCGTGCAGACACGTAAGCCACAGTGGACGAACGACAATGCAGTGAAGGAACAAGTGGTCGACCACTTCTGGTTCAGAAAGGCAGAAGGGGCAAACCTGCCCCCACTCGATGTTCATTTTGTTGAGGATCTCAACCATCAGGAGCTTGTTATTCACTGCCAACCAGGTCAAAATTTTTACTTTAAGCGCAGCACAGCAACTCCAAATGAACTTAGCGAATGGCAACCGGACACCACCGTTATTAAGAAAGGAATAGAAGGATTTCACCGAAAAAATACCCGTAGACAACCATCGCCAAATAACATCCTCCAATGGTCGCCAATCATAATTGGATAAAAGATCAAGGAGTTTGGCATACTCCAAAACCAAAGAAGGCGATAGGATGGAAGAGAAATGAATATGCCATTCCCTCTGACCATTGGTAGTCGAAAGATAATCAGAAACAAGGGCCTTGTGATCCGATGCAAGATCATGAAGGGCTGGAAAAGCATACTTAAGCTTATAATTCTCAATCCAAAAATCGGACCAGAACAAAGTTTTGGTGCCTTCGGCACAAACCTTGAGAATACCACACTGAAAAGGGGCGACCGCTTTCCAAACACCTTTCCAAAAGGGAGAGGCATAACTGGAAAGGGGAGAATGAAAATCCCAAACTTTGTGACGGGAATGGCATTTATTGGCTATAAGATGGGCCCACGAGAGGGAATCCTCTTTAAGCATCTTCCATAACCATTTGCCTAAAAGAGCCAGGTTTTGATTCCTCAGATTAAGGACACCCAGGCCCCCACAGGCCTTAGAAAAGCACACAATCTTCCAGTTCCAAAGGTGAGTACCAGCTTTGTAAGATTCTGATCCTGACCAGAAGAAGTTCCTTCTGGTTTGATCAATCCTCTTGATGACCTAAGAAGGAACATAGAAAAAGGACATCATGTATAATGGAATAGAAGAAAGAACGGAATTAACCAAGATCAGTCTGTCTCTTTAAGATAGTTGTCTACCGGACCAGGAATTGAGTCTGGATTCAACCTTATCGATCATAGGAATCCAGTCTGATCTATGCAACTTTCTCCATCTCAGAGGCATACCAAGGTAAGTAAAAGGAAAAGAAGTGCTCGCACAATTAAAGAACTGAGCAATATCGATTTGGCGATTTTGTGACCCTCCGAGCCAGAGGACGGAAGACTTCTGAAAGTTAATAGCTAGACCAGAAGCCTTTTCAAAGATATAGAGGAGAAGTTTCAAATTACGCAGAGTACAACCGTCTGGTTTTGCAAAAATAACCGTATCATCTGCATATTGAAGGTTGAGAATGCCCCTAAAACTGTTAGAGGAACACAACCCCTCAATAACGTTGGCATCCCAAGCGTTACGCAGAAGCTTACTGAACACATCGGCAACCAGCGCAAAAAGGAGGGACGAAATAGGGTCCCCCTGACGAAGGCCACATTTACATTTAAATTTGTGGCCTTCAGATCCATTAATAAGGATTGAGGAGGTACCCGCAAAGAGACTGGATTTGATCCAGGCGATCCATTTCGGACCGAAACCACAACGAAGGAGGATATCAAAAAGGAAATCCCAACAGACATTATTGTAAGCTTTTTGAAAGTCAAGTTTTAAGAGAATACCCTCCGAATTGGATCTATGGCATTCGGAGATAACTTTTTACGCACTAGCCACACTATCCAGAATGAAATGCTCCTTTATAAATCCGGACTGAGCCGGATCAATGAGAGGAGGGATCACCAAACTGAGACGATTCACAAGCACTTTCATGATGATTTTTAAAGAAGTGTTAAGAAGACTAATAGGACGGAAGGTAGCAACCGAATTGGCTCCCAAGATTTTAGGAATGAGCACAATATGTGCATAGTTGATACGATAGAAAGAGAAGCGACCAATGTGAAGGTCATTGAACATCGCCAAAATATCCTCTTTAAGAAAGTCCCAAAATTTTTGGAAGAAAAAAGAAGGAAAGCTGTTGTGTCTAATTTTTATACAAATATTTGTACTCATTTACCCATTAAAATTGCGTGTTTTCGTTTATATTATTTATAATTCACCTTATTTCTATAAGATTTCAATTAATTAATTATTTTTGTAGAAATGAAATTTTTGATGCAAAAAGTGAAGATTTGTGGTATAAATCAACAAACAAAGCAAAACTATTGATTTATTAATTTTTAGGGTAAAAGGGATATGAGCAACTTGCTTATTTAGTAAATGAACAATTGATTATGTGGCATACATGTGATACATTGGACAACTAACCTTTTTAAGGCTTTTCCAATCACATGTATGCCACATCATCAATTGCTTATTTATTAAATGAGCAAGTTGCTCATACCCCTTTTCCCCTAATTTTTATTGTTTTGTTGAATCATAATTTGCTAATTGAGCTAAAAGTGCGATAAATAATTTTAAAAGGGTTTAGATGAGCTAATATGATTTTTATTTAGTTTAATTAATTTTAAACTAATTAATTTTATTTTATTTTTAAAACCCTAATTTCTGGTATTATTTTTGTGTATGCAGCACGTGTTTGCAAGAAAAGGAAAGAAAAGAAAAAGAAGAAAGAAATGAAAATCAGGTTAAAGAAGGAAGGAAATAAATAAAAGAGGAGGGACTATTCTGCAAAGAGCAAACCCTAAATCTTCTTCCCAATTGTCTATAAATAAATGAAGGCATGCACAAAGAGAAGGCAAGAGGTGACGGCTACATTCAAAACAGACAAAAAAATACAAAAGAAAAAGTAAGAAAAAGTAAGAAGAGAGAAACGCAAGCTACTGTCTCTTCTTCTTCTCTTGCGTGTGGGAGGAATCAAACCAGGAGAGAGAGTGGAAGCAGCAGGCGCGTGTCCCTTGGCGACCTGACGTGGCGAAAGAAACAGCAGACGTGACGCACCTGACAGGTGCGAGTTCCTGGGTGCTGGCTCTGGCGTGTTGACGTAGCGACGTAGACAGGCGTGATAGCGACAGCGTGTTGACTTCTGCTGGCATGGAATTCTAACCTGGCATCCTTCTGACGCTGACAGGCGGGGACCACTCGAAGACAACGTCGGCTGTGCGGCTCGGTTTTTGAGACAGAGACAGAAGAGAGAGAACGGCTTGGACTCGGTTCTAGGAGTTCGGTTTGCAATATTTTTTATATCTTTTTGTATCTCTTATTCTCTAATTTTTTGCGATGCAATCCCAAACAATTTTTATTAGTTGCAAATTGATTATGAACTAAATTTATTTTTCTAGGGCTTTGATGTAGCCTAGTTTTAAGAACACAATTTTAATTCCTTATTATTGTTCTATTTTTCCATGGTTGTGTTTTGATTTTTATTATTTATGCGTACAATTGGTGGATAAATATTTGTATGATCTTTTAAATCATGAAGAGACCAAACTGGTGATTTGTGGTTAATAAAAATTAAACACCGTTATAGGAGAATGTGACCATTAAGAAATCCATAAATTTTCAATTAATAATTTGTGAATGAACTAAGGCAAATAATTAGTTGAGAATAATTCTGATACTATGTGAGATAGAGTAGTGAATACTTTTGGAATTTTGATCTACAACTTGGAAAAATAATATTTTTATTCGTAAGGAGTTATAAATTGTGTGTGTGATAAACTAGGTGAAGTCAAAAGCCCTAGAACTAATTTTGCCATTAACAAATTATAAGAATTTCACAGCCCGCTCCCTCTTCACTAATTTAGTTAGCTTTAATTAGATTAATTTAACTTAGTTGTTTTATCATTTATAAATTTCGATTATCCAAATAGTGATTCATCTAGTAATATCAGTACTCAATAAAATAATTAGTCCCTGTGGGTTCGACACTCTATTCACTAAAACTATACTACTTGTTGCGATTTTGTACACTTGCAAATATTCACATCAAAAGCCGTCGGGACCAGGCAACGAATCGCTTTTGAGGGAAAAAACCGCCGTTTTAATTTCTTCCTCCGAAAAGGGCGCTTCTAAAGATGACACATCGTGGTGAGCACCACCATAGAGTTGGTCCCAGTCTAAGTATATGGATCAAGGTTTAGCTCGACCAAGAAGATTTTTGAAAAAGGAGAGGAACGTAGAATGAAACTCCTCATTAGAAGAAAGTTCAACATCGTTATCGATGATGGAGGTAATCCGATTGCATCGTTGTCGATATGATGCGAAATTGTGAAAAAAAGAGGTGTTGGCGTCACCCTCCTTGAGCCAGCGTACTTTAGCACGTTGGGCCCATTTGATGTGTTCATTCAGAAGAAGGCCTGCAAACTCACGTTTGCATAAATTCCGTTCAGAACGGAGAGAGTCAGGGATAAGGCCCTGCTCTTCAAGTTGGTCAATAGCAGAAATAGAGGATAGGAATTAGTTTTTCAGAGTGGCAGCCTGAGCAAAACGCTCCTTACACCAAATTTTGCAACCATACTTAACCACATGAAGTCTAAGAAGCAATCTCTCTAGCCCATGAGAGCCGGTAATAGCAGAAAGACACTCCGAGATCATATTAACAAAAATTTGATCCTGAAGCCAGTACTTTTCAAAGCGTAATTTGAAAAGTTTAGAGAAATTGAAATTAGAATGAAGCACTATAGGCACATGGTCCGAAGAGGGGTTAGGAAGGGCACAAGCGAAGGAATTATGAAAGGAAGCGATCCAATCTTGAGAAACAAGGAAACGATCGAGCTTCGCCATCGATGGGATAAGCCTCATGTTCGACCAAGTGAAGGATCTCCCATTAAGAGGAATATTGGAGAGGTTGAGACTACGAATGTAGTCGTTGAAATGTATGGAATCAGAAGAAATGGAGGCATTCCCCATTCTCTCATTGGAAAAACGGGTAGCGTTGAAATCCCCACAAAAAATCCAAAACCCGTCGGTATTTTGGAGAAAATATTGAAATTCGGTCCAAAAGAGGGGCCGACGATCAGCCGTAGACGGACCGTAGACAGACACCACATTGATAGAACAGTTGAATTCAAACCAGTGAAAACAAACGATAAGGAAAAAATTGAGCCTCCGAACCGAGATAAGGGAAAAGATGGAAGGCTTAAATCCAAAAAGGATACCACCATGGGTGCCAATAGCATCAAGAGGGATCCAATTAGGAATAGTGGCACCCCCGATGGATCGAAGGATAGAGGAGGCCGTGGAATCTAATTTGGTCTCTTGAAGGGAAATCATATCACAACGAGAAGACGTGATAAGGTGGAACACAGATTGTTGTTTACTAGGACATCAGAGCCCCCGAATATTCCAAAATGCACTAATCATAAAGATGTTGGGACTCCACAGCTCTAGAGATTTCCAGGTCACGGATAGCATCGAATTCCATCAATAGATTCGCGGTCAATGTGAATCCCATATTGGAAGCTAGATGGAGAAACTCTGTAGAAGAAACAGTGTCAAAATGCACCTGATAAATAGAGCCCAAAAGGGAAGAGTCCCTAACATGGGGGGCCGAAGGAGGAATTTCCAGATTACGAATTTAAGCCGCGAAAGAGGCTTTAGAAGCGGATGATAAGTGAGCATTCTTTTTAGCCTTGAGACGAGCACTCGACCGTCGTAAAGGGGGGAGGGTTTTGGATCTCTTAACAGAAGAAAGAAGCTTAACAGGCTGAGAACAGTCGGTTGGAGGATCACTAATCACGGCATTCAAAGATCGATGCTCCTCAGGAAGAGGAATATTTGGACGAACAGACCGACGGGACGACTGACGCAAAGGAGGAGGCGTGGGGTAATCCCGGCGACTCTTCTACAGAGGAAAGGGGGAAGCTGATATAGGTAGCAAAGAAAAATGACAGAGGGATACAGAGGGGAGAACCATCACCGCAGAAAGGGTAGTGTCTCCAGACACGTTGGAGAGACTACCGAGAGAAGGAGAATTTTGGAAAGGGTGAACGTTTAGGTTAGAGAAAGGAAAATAGCAATAGGAGGCCACGTATGGCCCCAAGCTAAACGCAATGCAATAAAAACGACAGCAACTAGAAACTGAGCAAAAAAAGAATTTAGAAGATGAAAATGGTAGAAGTACCTTCAGCAGAGCTTGCTTAGATCGAGGTCCTGAACCTCTTCCGCAAGAAGATCGTCCTGATCCATCCACAGCTGACTTAGAGCTCTTAATTGCATATTTGAGAGAGCCCATGATAACAGAAGTATTGGCCTCAGGCTGCCTAGGCAAGGCAGAGGAGAATTTATCCCAATCGGCCGCAAAATTGGGGTTCACTTCCCAATGGGGCCACTTTGAATCCTCATCAGACAAAAGACTCATAGCAGAGGTCGGCAAGGGCCCCTGAGAAGTCCAGGCAGCCTCAGAAGTCAATGTCGAAGAGGGAGTCGAAGAGAGCTTTGGTTGCGCCTTACTTGCAGATTGCGTCGCAATATCAGGGTTTATCCAAACAAGATTGGGAGGTTTCACCGGGGAAACCTTGGGGCGAGGGGCATTACTTCTCCGAGGGAATGCCACTTTCTTTTTGATGGAGGCCTTGCCCTTAAGTTTAGCAAGTTGTGGAGACCGTTGTGGTGAAACACCAATAGAAAAAGAAGATGAACAGAGACCCTTAGCTAGGGATGGCGAGGGGTTAGCAGCAGTGGCTGGAATGATTACCTGAGAGAATGAGGGAACATGGTAATTGACAGTAATGGAAAACTGAGCTTGGTCTATACGCAGAGTATAAGCTGCAACCCTATCCAAGAGCTGAGGACAAAGAAATTCTGCCTCGATCTAGAGACAGCCGGAAGCAAGAAGGGAGGTAGATGTGGTGCAGATGAGGTCACCGATACACCTAGTCATGTCTGCCACCAGCCTAGGTGTAACGCCCCGAATCCCAAATTACTGAATTCGAGATGTTCTACAGGATCTTTTCACTTTCTTCACATACAATTTTACAAGGAAATTTAAAACTTTTCTTTTACACCAGAGTTTACAACATATTACATTTGAATTTACACAGCGGAAGCAAATTATACAATATTTACATAAATGAACAACAACATAATGAACTCTTTATGCATCCATTCTTCTTACATGTAATTATATCCTGCATAAAACACTGTAGGTACGTCAGTTTATTCAACCGACGATAATTATACATGGCCATCCTCTCTATGCCAGAAACAGTATAATGAGTCTCATTTCTTACAAATCACAAACTTGTTCAACATAAGCATGCAAATAAGGGGGAACTTTTAATGATGTCGTGTCGTGATTGTGCACTTAAGTCCTTAATGCAATTTACTTAATTAATCATGACACTAATGCACACTTGTTCGAATTCTATGCATCCCATACTACATAGGTTCGAGTGCAAGCCCCTTAAACGATCTTCATTTTTGTAGGGTTCAATCCCCCGCCATGACTTATTCTACTTCTGTAATTCCAATGAGTATCCTAGATGAATCTATGAGTACAAGCATGTATCCTGGCCTCTGGAGTAGAATTTCGCGCCATGTCTTGACTCGTCAAGCATGCATTCTGCGACAATTCAGCCTCCTCCCTGAACACACTCCTCTTGCAGTCACCAAAACATCCCACAAGCGTGACTAGAGTCCGATCATTACTGAGTTGTGCCCGCGCCATGTCTTGACTCGTCAAGCATGCATTCTGCGGCTCACACACCCGCACCGTACCCTAGCTCTCATACTCATGTTTTTCTCTCACCTTCATCACCTCCAAACTATGTATTAATTTAATTAGAATCATGAATGAAAATCAATCTCTAGAGTTAGCCTCTCCATCATCCGGACTTATCATTTCATTTCACTTGACCAACCTGGTCTAATTCTCCATTTCATTCACTGCCGGGGAGACTTAGCTACTCTTCCGTTCAATTTCACATTCACAATATCCAACTGAGCATCATCAGCTCATCATTCATTTTTGAGTCTCACAGACTTTTCTCCTCATGATTTCACATTTCATAATTTCATTTAATCTTCCATTTCTCATCTATGATTCATTTACACCATTCATGCAACCATAAGCAGAATCCATTGACTTTAATCATACAGTTCACAATTACCAACAGTAAAATAACATGAATTCAAATATGTCAAAGTCCTTTCTGTACAGTCGACTTGGAATAACACCAGTCGACTTATACAGTCATATACAGGGTTATCAAAAGGCTCGGGATAGTCGACTGTGTACACCACCAGTCGCTTGCCCCGCAACTTTCATTTCACAATATTATTCACTTGACAGTCGACTGATCACACATCAGTCGTCTGTCTAAGAAATTTCAACAGCATAATTCCATGTCCAGATCAGTCGACTTGCTACACGCAATCGGTCGACTGGACAGATCCAATTTCAATAGATTATTTACAGTTCTTACATGCACTTCATCATGATGTCAATTAACGGTATACATAAGTTCACGTTTCACAGACAAGGTCTCTTATCATTCAGTAACACTACAACATGGATTTTCAAGTTACTAACATGCTCTTTTCTTTAGGAAAAATGCATTAAACATGCATTCACATATGCTCATAATTTCTTACAACAATAAAGATGTAAATCCCAAGTCATCAAACTGGGTCCACATAATGAAATATCTCAATTTATGAAACTACTCAATAGTCACAGTCAGATTGAAGCACCAGTCGACTTAGCACAATGTCAGTCGACTGCTTCGACAATTCCAAATTATTAACTACCATTAGTTCTTTTCATTCATTTACCTTCCCTCCATCATATGTGTCATAGGGAAATCATACAAATAGTAATCACACCACCATGTCCACTTCACAGATGTTTATCATCACAATCATGCAAAATTAGTCTCGTACCAGTCGACTTACTCACATGGCAGTCGACTGTACCGACAGTCTAGTTTTCAATATAAATAGCATGTTCAAACAATTTCTACTGCATTCCATTCCATTTTGTAACATGGTATCAATCATAGTAATTACAGTAACATTCCTACCATAGAAGTCCTGAGAAACACCCACCTTATGTGAAGAAAATAACGAAATCCCGCAAACTCCTCAAAGTAGAGAACACCTTCTTGCTCCTTTGCTCCACTCCGAGCTCCTCAACAATGCTGCTTGCCTCCACAGAAAAGCTCCCACACAACTCACAAATACTCTCTATTACAGTAATAATCTTAGTGTAAAAGAGATAGGAGATGAGAAGGGGTATTTATACTAGAAAATAGATAGAATAGATGGCTAGGATTAATAGGGGAGTTGGAGAATCAAAGGCTGAGATCTAATCGGGAGTTAAGAAACTACCCACACCTCAAGATGTAACCGCCCATGATCCTAGCCCATCACTCCACAAATCCGGCCAAGAGAAATGTCTTGTGCACGTGTACATGAAGTGCACGTGTACACACACAAAACCCCATAAAATGCACATCTTACCCGGAAAATAAAGAGAGAAAATGCTACATATACAAGTTGTGAAAATAAAAGGTTAAGTTTAGGGGTTTAAATACATTTGGGCAAAAATATGTATTTTTTTATATAAGAAAATAAACAAGTCACACTTGGGCTTTGAGAAGAATGTTTTATAGGAAATACTACACTTTATTTATCATGGAGAAAAGTAATAATAATATGCTATCATAAGAAAAATAAATACCCTTTCATATATTAAGAAAAATCGGGGTATTACACTAGGAGAGTCACAAAAGGGAGGGAGACCAATCAAAGTCACCTTGGTGGGATACTGAAAAATGACAGAAGAAGGAGCTCCCGACTGAAACCATTTACGAATGGATAGGTTGATCGAACCAATAGAGAAGGATTTGATGGTAATTAACTCCTCCACGACCTTGGAAGATGGGCACTTGATAACGATATCGCCATTGGAACAAACATTTAAAGTACAAGTCCAGTCGGAGATGTTACAAGCTTTGCAGAGAAAGGTGTTAAGAGCATAAAAGGAGACTGGCCCCCCAGAGAACGGCACTGCCTCTAAACACTCTGCCTCGGAAATTTTTGCACAGGTGTCTGGGGAGGGCACATACACAAGAGTAACTTGCGCTTTACAACCCAAGTCCACAGGGGATAAAGTATCTTTGAGAGGGTGAATAGAAGAAACCGGTGTTTCGGTAGCAACATCAGGAAGAGAGGTCGAAGCCGAAGACTGGGGCTTGGGGGGAGGCGGAATGAGAAGAGCAGTCGGGGGTGTTGGAAGGAAGGGGGTTTGGATATCAAGCCTAGGGTGCTTCGATTTCTTTGGCTGACTATCAGCCAGCTTGGCTTGCAAAGTCGGGAAATCAAGCACGCTAAGAACTTGGTCTGAGATCGGCATCCCTAAGGATAGACCAAGCAATTGTTGAAGGGCGAAGCATTTGTTACGAGCATGCCCAGGTTTGAGGCAAAAAAGGCATTTCATTTTGAAATTGCAAGAGGATTTGAGGTGACCAGGACGGAGGCAGTGAAAACAGTGAGGAGGAGAGGAAAGGTTAGGGAAAGGAGAAGGGGAATGCGAAGCGGCAGAAGAGGAGACAAGACGGCTAAGAAAGGAAGCGGAGGTCCCTAGAGGATTCTGGAAACCAGGCCGTACATAGGACTTAACAGGCGCACTATTTTTATTTTTTGATTTCTTTTTAACCACTTCAACCCAAGACAGGCCCATGAAGCACAGACGACCCAAAATCGAACAAAGAAATGAAGGGGAGGAGAAGTCAGCACTGAGCAGCTAAAACAGACATTGTAGAAATCACTCAAAACCACCAAAATCAGACAAAAAATAAACAAAGGGCTAACCCAAAATAGCGCTGGCAGAACAAGGATGAGAGGAGAAGAACAGCAAGAACAGCCTAGCTAAGGTAGCAAAAAGGGTAACGAAAACAAAAACCACCAAAACAGTATAGAACGGCTAACCTAAAACAAACAGCAACAAAACGACAAAGACACCAAGATAGAACAATGGAAGGGGAGAAAGAAGAAATGGAATAAAGATGTAAAAGAACAGCTGCAAAGTTAGTAGTAAAAAGGAAGGCTATAGAGCAATCAAAATTGCCATAGAGGAAGTGGACCGAACTGAAGAAATTAAAGAAAAAAATAATAAAAAGGGGGAAATAAAAACCCCCGAAAGGAGAAAACGAAAACTTACAGTGCTAAAGAAAAGAACCGAACTTAGGTCTCCAAAGATACCAGCATTCCCCAGAGAGCCTAGACCAAGTTGGAGCAACAACGGAGAAGACTCGTAGCTCAGACTCACAGCCCACACTCGAATCCGTCACAGACTCAACAAAGCGCCTAGCCCCGGAAAGGAAAGCGCCACAGATAGGAAGGGGGAGAGGGAAGAAGGGAAGCCACCAAGCCGAAGCTAGAGTGGGGAGGACCAAAGGGTACGGGAAGGTCAGATCTGGCCCAGGAGAAGAAGAAAAAAGGAAGGGGGTAAGGGGGGAGGAGAGGATTAGGTATTAAGAAGGGGAGGATACAGGGAACCAGAGAGGGAAGAGAAATGAGAAGAAGGTAGGCAATAGAGAGATGGGTATGAAGAGGATGAGGAGTGGAGTAGATTTAATGAAGGGGGAAGGAGGAAAAGGGGATGGAGATCACCGGATCTGGGCTAAAGAATCGCCGAGGAAGGATGATTTTGAAGGAGGATTTTTTTGAGCATCTAGTAAAATTAATGACGTGACCCAGCTATTTTTGCACATTGTTGAAAGCAAAATATGGAAAATATATAAATTTGTTTTAAAATCACCCAAATTTAAAGTCTCAAATTCAATTCAAGTCTTCAAGTCCAACCCCTACTAAATTTTTTGAAAAAAATTAAATGATCAAATAATTATTTTTGGGGGGCCTTAATAACAGTATTTTTCTTTTACGCCCAAAATATGTGCCTATATTAGCAAGGGAATTACAAATTTGGGGGCTCCTAAAATTGCAAAAATACCGAGGGCCTGAGGCGGCCACCTCATCCACCTCAAGGGTGGGGTCGGCCCTGGCCAGACCTATATAGTAGCATGTGACCCCACAACTTCTTTAAAAAAAATTATATAAAAAAAACCCCACTAAGTATAGGTTCTAAAAGAAGTTCAATTCAACTATTGGATCAAAACAAAATCCCTCGCTATTTTAACCCCACAGTTTACCCTTCAAGCAAAGAGTAATGCTACATCCATTATCAAATTCATTATATTTTTCTTCACTATCTTAGATGACACAATATTAGTGGAGGTTATTGTAGAATAGGTGTGGAGTAGGTGATGGAAATTTCCAATAATAGTATGACATCTAAGATAGTGAAGAGAAATGTAGTGAATTTGATAGTGGGTGTAGCATTACTCTCCAACGAATTGATACGGATGTGGCCATGTAGGTCATAGGATAGACATATGATATTAATGAAAGTGGCTACTGGCTCAAATATCAAGGAGATCCATTTTTCTTTGAGTTTTTATTTGTATTGGCCCATTTTTTTGGAAATATTGATCAAACTGACCCACTTTCAAAAGTATTTACCCAACTGACCCAATTTTGAACACGTCAAAATAAAACACTATTGACAATAACGTCATATGCTACTTTGATACCGTTATTGCCAATAGCGGCACCTGTATATAAAAAATCTGTTGCCACTATTGGGAGTAACGATATCAGTACATTTCGTATTCACCTAGGAGCACTCTAACTTGAGGAAAAAATTGTAAGAGAAAACATTTTATAACTGATGTCACTACTCCCAATAGCGACAACATTAAGCTGATGCCGCTATTGACAATAACGACATCAATATAATCCACAGCTAGATTTCCTTCTTCTTCTTCTTCTTCTTCTTCTTCTTCTTCATTGACGGAGAGAGAAAGAGAGAGAGAGAGAGACCACCTATCATGTAGAGCAAACAATTGGCCATTGGAAGAACACGTAACATCAAACTCAATGCAATCAATTTGGGTTCAGTCGCAGCTCGAAACGCTTCCCTCTTATTCAAATACCCAACAGAAATAAACATTGCCACATCAAAATTCATTCAAATACTAACTTTCAAGTCAAAGAAATATTGTAAGTAACAGAAGGTAAGATTCAATTCACCTGCCTGGCTTGAATCCTCTCCGTGAGCGCAGACGAAAGGGGGTTTCTTGTAACACCCTGAATTCCATTTACATATAATTCGCAATACAACAAGATCTTTACTTCATTTCATACAATTTTATAAGAAAATTAAAATTTTTTATTACACAACAATATTTATTACATAGTTACACAACGGAAGTTAAATAAAATACAACTCTAATATCAACAGCTTTAATCATGAATATAATCTTTATCATCAACCGTCCTTGCCAATCCAATCAAGTCATGCATTGAAAATCTATGGGCATGTTAGTTGCTTACAACCGACGTAATGTTATAAACAGCAATCCTCTCTATGTTGTATTATAACGAAATCTCTTACTTTAACAATCACAAACTTTAATGCATATAAAAGTCTAAAGAGTGAATATCCTAAATATGTCACTGTATGATATGACTTAATGCTTAATGCAGATGTTATACTACAATAACACTAATGCATACTTGTTCGGATTCTATGTACCTCATCCAACATAGGTCCGAGGGTAAACACCTACGTACTCCACATAAAAGGGTTTAATCTCTTGCCATGAATTACTACTACGGTGACTAATGTATGTTTTAGATATTCTCTGAGTATCTAGTACCACCCCGATAATTCTTGAGTATCGCACTCCCACTTTAAGTGATTTCTGACACGCTGCCTCACACCCACTAATTCTGAAGGCAAATACCCACACCGCGAGCTATGACCCCGGTAATTCTTGAGAGTTTTCTTTCCATCGCAAGTAATTTTCGGCCATCACGCCTAACACCCCGAAAATTTTGGAGACGAAACCCACATCGCGCTGTCATCGGTACCTCATCACACAAACACTCGACGAGCATCGCCTTGATCCCAATAATATGGAGTAATATCCCCCACCGCGAATGTAATACCCTGAATTTTGATTTATGAGAATTATTATTTTGTATTATTAATTAGTACGTATTGTGCACGTGCAATCTTGCGGTATAAAATTTTATAATTATTTACATTTCATAGACAAATGAGTATATATATATATATATATATATATATATATATATATATATATATATATATATATATATATGTATGTATGTATGTATGTTTTTTATTATTTTTACCCAAAGCCTATTTTTAAACAAACATAAGTATTCTTTTATTTTGAGCCCAACTTAATTTATTTCAAATGTAATCTATTTTGGCCCATTAAATAAAAGCCCATGAGTTTATTCTCTTTTTTTATTACAACTTGTAGTGTAGACAATTTTTATAGATTTTTTATAAAAAATAAAATGTACAACTTTTAAAATAGGGGACTATGGGAACACGTGCATCACACGTGCACGTGTTTGTGCACTTTTTGCATGGCCGGATATGGACTAGGAGGAAAAAGAGAGTGGATTTTGTGGGAGGTAGTTTTTGTGATCATGGTTGGTTACTACAAATTCCCCTTGAATCCTAGCCGTTGTTTCTTAACTCCTAGATCAATCCTAGCCTTCAAATTGTCCCAAAATTTTGTATAAATACCCCCCCTAGCCTAGTTATTCTTGCACTCTTCATTCTCCAAACCTATAGTGAAAGAATACAATTATTAGTAGTAGATTATTAGTAGGAAGTGAGAATAAAAGATTGAGAGTTTGAGTGTGTGTGCTAGAAGCAAGGCGGCCGGCTACATCCCTTGGGAGCTTTCGGTTTGCACATCAAGCAAGGAGGAGACGCACTCGTGTGGGCAAGCTCAATCTAGGAGGAGAAGGGCTTTTCATTTAGGAGTTGTTGTGCGATTTTCTCTCCAAAATAAGGTGGGTGGTTTTCTATATTTCTAATTTACATGCCATGCTAGGAGTGATTGAAGTAATGATGCATGACAGAAACTAATAAGAGTACACTTAATTGGAAAAAGGACTTGCTAGTTGATTAGATTAATTCTTGATAGATTGTATGTTAAATTGTCATGAATCTTAATTTTGTGTGCAAATTGCTTGTAGTTATGGAAATATTGAATTGGGATTGTTGATAATGTCAAAATTGAGTACAAAATGCTAGTAGATGAAATTATTGTTTTATGTGCTAAATGGACTATCGTGATACTGTTTCAAATGAATAAAATTATCCTATGCATTTGGGTTTATGAAAGAGGAAAAAATAGGGAATTATATTTATAATGTGAATTTTTTTATACCAATTTGTATTTGAGAAATGTCAAAATTAAACTATGAAAGGAGTAGTATGGAAATTAAATTATTGTATGTGAAATGTGTATTTTAATTGCTGAAAAATTATTTTAAAAATACCGGGGTGTTAATTTAAGTTAAAATATACATTCTGGAGATTTACATGGTTTTTGGTGCAAGCAAAACAAAGATAAGAGCTTTTGAACATCGAAATTAATTAATGGAACAGAGAACAGAGTTATATAGAATTCGATCTGTAGTCATGACAACTTGAACACATAGCTCAAGTGGTCGGTAGGCCTCTCTGGCGCTACTGTAGCGTGGGCGTGTGGCTCTGTGGTCGCTGGTTCGATACCTGTGTCCACCCTTCTTTTTGTGTGCGTTTTAAAAATACCCAACATCAAACAGAGAGTATAAAACGCTCTCTCTCCCTTTCATATCGCTGAGCGCCTTTGGCCTAGTGGCTAGTGGGTGCGGCTATCTTCTTTGAGGTTGCGGGTTCGATTCTGGTGTTAGCCAGAATTATTATATTTTTAAAATTGATTTTGGGAGTTTTCTTGATGTATAAAAATTTCGAAAAAAATACCGTAATTATCCTAAAATCATATACAACTTATGAAAATAAATTGGAAGTTATTGGAATGAAATAAAGTGTGTTTTGAGGTAAAGTTGTATTCGAAACTATGGTTTCTTGCCCGTATAATTTCATAAAAATGTGTGTTTTCACGAGGTGATTAAGATAAGTATTTAGAAAGAAAAATTGATGGAAAGAAAATATAAATGTGAATTTTATATGGGTCATTATTGCTAAAGAGTAGCGTGACAATGGTGATATTACGAATATTTACTTTGACTAGATGTTTTCGTAAGATGATTTCTTTGTGGAAATAAATATTGGTTATGGAATGCATGATGTATAATTGAACTCCATGTATGATAATTGATTCATGAAAAGGGTGGAAATCATGTAATTGAAAAAGAGAAATGTTCTTGAGTATGACAACTCAGATATGTGAATTTGTGAATTGAAATTGAAAATTAGGGTGTAGCCAAAACTCACACCGGCAAGTGAAAGTGATGAGATATGATTATTGAAATTGAAAAAACCAAGTTTGGGTCATTGTGAAGTGAAAGAAATAAGACCGGTATTAATGAGAGGGATGACTCTAAGAGATTGATTTTATTCATGATTTCATTAAATTAAGAATTAGTACATAGTGAAGAGGTGATGAAAGTGAGAGAAAAACACAAGTATGAGGGCCTCGAGTCTACGATGTAGGTGTGATTCACAGTTTGTCTTCACAATGCGTCGTGATATGATGTGGGCACTACTTTGGAATTATCGGGATTTTGGCGACGCTTGTGGGGTGTTTGGTGACTGCGAGAGGATCGTGTGCCATGAAGGAGGCTGAATTGTCCATTGGTTGTCTTCACGATGCGTCGTGACATGATGTAGAATTCCCCTTCAATTTTTCTGTACATGAGCTCGTACTCATAGGATATCTAGGATACTTACCGTAGTTACAGTAGTAGATTAAGTCATGACGAGGGATTGAACCCTACAAGATGAAGAACGATTAAGAGGCTTGCCTTCGGACCTATGTAGTATGGGATGCATAGAATCCGAACAAGTGCGCATTAGTGTCATATAATATAAATAATTGCATTAAGGACTAAGTGCACAATCACAATACGACATCAATAGGATATTCCCCTTAGTTTGATATGTGAACAAGTTTGTGTTTGTTAAATATGGAAAATCAATTATACTGTTTCCGGCCTAGAGAGGATGGCCGTGTATAATATTCGACAGTTGAATAAACTGACGTACCCACATTTTTATATGCAGGATAAATGGCATGATAAAGATTAAAGAAGAACTGATGCTTAGAGATTATTCAAATGTTGTTGTACTTTTATTTATTTAAATGTTATAATTTTGCTTCCACTGTAAAGTGTAAAGATTTCTTATAACTCTGATGTAAAGTGAAAAGTTTTAAATTCCTTGTAAAATTGTACGAAGGAAGTGTAAAGATCCTGTGGAATCTCGAATTCAGTTGTACTTTGGAATTCGGGGTGTTACAGAGTGGTATCAGAGCCATGCTTCACAATAGTACGAATTTATAAGGAACGACACCCTAGAAGTGGACATTAGAGTGTGTGTTGAGTCTAGAGATTTAAATGTAAGTCACTTACATTTGTGTTGCTCTATGATTTATGCTTCTCCCCTTTTTTCTAAGATGGCTGATCACTTCGACCCTGCTGGAGACGAAAATTGGTATATTATAGAGGAAGACTACTATCCTGGACAAGCAGATTCCGAGGAAGAGTACTATCCAGGGCAAGCAGACTCCGACGGAGAGGAATGGCCTAAATCCTTTGAGATCACTCCACCTCCGGACTCATCTGATGATTATTCTGATGAAGAGGAAGAACCAGTTCCGAGTGGTCTTGTGATGTCTCTTCAGAACAGGTAGAAACTCTGCAGGAGAGAGTCGAACTATTGGAGGCTCAGTTGGCAAAGTGCAAGGATGATTTTGCAGTTCTCAGTCATCGTGTATGGAAACTCGAGAAGAGGAAAAACATGACCGATGTACTGAAGGAGTAAGTTGAAGAACTACGGGGAGAGTTTCGTGAAGCCAAGAGGAACCGTAGGAGTTAGACTGTTGTATCATCCACTACTTTCATTTTGATGTCAGAAATGTTTTAAATTCGAATGTATAAAGTTTGAAATTCAATGAAATGAAAAATTTGACTTAAAAGTTCATGTTTTATACTTTGAATTTAATGGATCTTTTGCATCAGAACATGGCTGGACGAAGAGCAAGATCTGGTGAAGGTATGGACTTGGAAACGGAGCTAGCGAGGGTCTATCAGACACTCAATGCCGTTACCATTAATCAGAATCAGGAAAGGGTGCCTGCGAATCCGGTACCCGAAGCAGTCAAACTTGTGGAATCATTTAAACGAATGAAACTACCGGTGTTTGAGGGAAAGTCAGACCCTGACACGGCTGACAACTAGATCCGGCAGGTTGAGACTATCTTCGAAGTTTTGGAGACCCCGGAGGGCAGCAAGGTGAAGTTGGTGACTCTGCAATTCGAGAAGGATGCGGCTGTGTGGTGGCAGTCGATGAAGCGGACGATGGGAGGCTTGGTTCTTGGCTGGGAGGAATTTTTGGAGGAATTCCGCAGTCATTACTTTCCTTCAGACGTCCAGGAGAAGAAGGCTATGGAGTTTCTGTCGCTGCAACAAGGTGGCATGTCAATTAGGGAGTATGAGACCAAATTTACTCAGTTCTCAAGGTATGCTCCCGAATTGGTGATGGATGAGGCGAAGAAGGCTCGTAAGTTCGAGCATGGGTTGAGGCCGAGCCTGAGATCCAGGATGATACCCCTCGGTATCAGGAGGTTTGACAAGCTGGTCAAACGCGCGGCAGCCACGGAAGCAGACATGGAGCAGTTTCATGTTGTTCAGAATCGGAGGAACAACTGGCAGTCTGGGAAGAGGCTCGCAAATTTCGGGAAATTTTAAGGGACAACCATCGGCACAGAGGTTCAAATCGATAGGGGCGAACGCTATCAGTGTGGTTGGAGGACCTGGGAATAATTTTGTGAGACCTCCTGCGATAAATTGCTACAACTGCGGTGAGACGGGACATTACCAATCTCAATGCCCCAAACTGCGGAATGTTAATCGCAATGTACCAATACAGCAAACTGGGAAGAAGCCGTACCAGCAAGGGTGAGTATTTGCCTTGACTGAAGCTGATGCCGATGAGGTTGATCATGTCATCACTAGTATGAGGGCGGATGTTTAGAGGTTTTTGTTGTTTCATTTTCCCGTTTATTTAGTGAACTGTTATGTAATGAGTGTGTATTATGTAACAGGAGAACTTTATTTGAATGGAATGAAAGTTGTTGTTTTGTTCGATATTGGATCCTCTCATACTTTTGTGTCTCCTAAATTTGCTAAAGTGTTGGGAGTTGAACCGAAGATTTTTCCAGGCAAGATCTTAGCAGTAGCTACTCCATCAGGGGAGACTTTAACCACTGATCGGTACTATGCGGATTGCGAGATTGTGATTGGGGACAGAATCTTCCAGATTGATCTAATCGAGCTGACTATCTTGGGAGTCGATGTTATCATTGGCATTAATTGGATGTCGGTGTACAGTGCAAACATCGAGTGCAAGACCAAGATGGTAACAGTGAAGGCTCCAGGTGGACTTGAAGTCACTTTCCAAGGGAAGAAGAAGTGTTCCAAGCTGGTGGCAGCTATCCACAAGGAAGAGATTCTTGTAGAAGTGCAAAGAATTCATGTGGTTCAGAACTATCCGACTGTGTTCCTGGATGATTTGCCCGGGTTACCCCCGCAACGTGCTGTAGAGTTCAGCATCACTATTCAACCGGGAAGTGCACCCATTTTGAAGGCACCGTATAGGATGGCTCCTGTGGAATAGGATGAGGTGAAACGGCAGATTGAGGAACTATTGGAGAAAGGCTTTATTCAACCTAGTGCGTCACCTTGGAGAGCACCAGTGCTTTTGGTAAAGAAGAAGGATGGATTGATGAGGATGTGTATCAATTACCGAGAGCTGAATAAGATCACTGTTCAGAATAAGTATCCTATTCCCCAAATTGATGACTTTTTTGATCGTCTACAAGGAGCTGCTGTTTTCTCCAAAATAGATCTTCGATCAGGATATCATCAAGTTCCAGTGAAAGCTGAAGATGTGCACAAAACTGTATTTAGAACTCAACATGGGCATTACGAATTCTTAGTTATGCCATTTGGAGTGACGAATGCACCCGCAATCTTCATGGACATGATGAACAGAGTTCTGAGGCCGTTCATTGATTCTTTCGTCGTGGTGTTTATCGACGATATTCTCGTGTACTCCAAGTCAGAAGAGGAGCACACTGAGCATCTGGCAGTAGTTTTGAGGAAGCTGGAAGAGCAGGAGTTGTATGCCAAGCTGTCCAAGTGCGATTTCTGGAAATCTGAAGTGGCATTCCTAGGTCACATCCTTTCTAAGGAGGAGGTGGCAACTGATCCTTAGAAGATAGAGGCAGTGAGAGATTGGACAAGCCCTACTACAGTAAAGGAAGTCAGGAGTTTTCTTGGATTGACTGGATACTACAGGAGATTCATTCAAGGTTATGCTCAGTTAGCCGTGCCGCTCACTAGTTTGACCAAGAAGAATGTGGACTTCAAGTGGACTGAGCAATGTGAGGCAAGCTTTCAGGAGTTGAAAGAGAAGCTGACTACTACATCTATTTTGGCTTTGCCTAGAGCAGGTGTTGAGTATGATGTTTACAGCGATGCTTCACATCGTGGGCATGGTTGTGTCTTGATGCAAGAAGAAAAAATGATCATTTATGGGTCTAGGCAACTATGACCGCATGAGAAAAATTACCCGACTCATGATCTGGAGTTGGCTGCGATTATCTTCGCCTTGAAGCAATGGAGACACTATGTGTACGGTGAGAAATTGAACATGTACATGGACCACAAGAGTTTGAAGTACATATACCAGCAGAAGGATCTGAATTTGAGGCAACAGAGATAGTTGGAAGTGCTTGAGGACATGCGACCTGAGATCAAGTATCATCCTGGGAAAGCTAATGTTGTTGCTGATGCACTTAGCTGCAATAGCAGTTTATCCAGTTTGATTACAACTCAGAAGCATCTGGTGGAAGAATTGGATCGAGCCGGTATTGAAGTTGTCTTGCAAGGATTGGGAGCATCCTTAGCTCAGTTGAGGCTTCAGCCTACATTGAATGGAAGGATTATTGCAAGTCAAGAGGTTGATGCTGATATCTTGGAGATGAAGGAGTAGGTTAGTGCTGGCAGGTTGCCTGGATTTCAAATCAGGGATGGAGTGCTGTGGTTCGGAGATAGACTGTGTGTTCCGGATCATTCGGACCTGAAAGAGAGTATTCTTTAGGAGGCGCATACTACTCTTTTGTCGGTACATCCTGTGAGTACTAAGATGTACAAAGACATCAAACAACATTTCTGGTGGTCATGTTTGAAGCGGGATGTGGTTGAATTTGTGGCGAAGTGTGAGATTTGTCAGCAAGTCAAAGCCGAGAATCAGAGACCCGGAGGTCTATTACAGCCGATACCTATTTCGGAATGGAAGTGGGATAACATCAGTATGGATTTTATTACGGGATTGCCCAAGAATCCTAAAGGCAATGATGCGATTTGGGTTATAGTCGATCGATTAACCAAGTCCGCTCACTTCTTGGCGATGAAACTCATTGCTTCGATGGACAAGTTAGCTGAATTATATGTTGGCGAGATCGTCAGGATCCATGGTGTTCCGTAAACTATTGTGTCTGATCGAGATGCGCGGTTTTCTTCGCATTTCTGAAGGAGTCTTCAGACAGCTTTGGGTACCAAGATGGATTTCAGTACTGCTTTTCATCCGCAAACCGATGGGCAGACCGAGAGAGTCAACCGTATTCTTGAGGATATGCTTCGGTGTTGTATACTTGACTTTGGAGGTAGTTGGGAAAGGCATCTAGCTTTGGTAGAGTTTGCCTACAATAACAGTTTCCAGGCCAGTATTGGGATGGCACCGTACGAAGCTTTGTATGGCAGGAAGTGCAGAACACCTGTTTGTTGGTTTGAAGTTGGGGAGCGTCAGTTGTTTGGGCCTGAGCTTATGCAGCAAACCTCTGAAAGATTGATCTGATCAGGAAGAGGTTGGTAGAGGCACAGAGCAGGCAGAAGAGCTATGCAGACAACCGGAGAAGGGACCTTGAGTTTGAGGAAGGTGACTTCGTCTTTCTGAAAGTATCGCCCAGTAAAGGTGTGATTCGATTTGGCAAAGGCGGGAAGTTAGCCCCGAGGTTTGTAGGCCCATATAAGATATTGAAAAGGATCGGAAAAACTACTTACCGGCTTGAGTTACCGGAAGAGTTATCTCAGGTGCACAATGTCTTCCATGTGTCTATGCTAAGAGGTTATATTCCAGATCCGAGTCATCACTTGCCTGAAGTGCCGAAAGTTTTGCAATTGGAACTCAATTACATCGAGTCTTCTGTTGAGATTGTTGATCGTCGAGAGAAAGTCTTGAGGAATAAGACGATACCGATGGTCAAGGTAGTCTGGAGAAACCATTTGGTTGAAGAGGCTACTTGGGAGTCTGAGGAGAGGATGTTGAGGGATTATCCTGAGTTTTTTGCTTGATTTGTATTTTGTCTCTTTCTTTTTGCTTGTTGAGAGTGTTTTGTTTCTCACTCTTGATTGTAGTTCCGGGGACGGAACTATTCTAAGGAGGGAGTGTTGTAATACCCTGAATTTTCATTTATGAGAATTATTATTTTGCATTATTAATTTCAACGTATTGTGCACGTGCAATCTTGCGGTATAAAATTTTATAATTATTTTCATTTCATAGACAAATGAGTATACATATATATATATGTGTGTGTGTGTGTGTGTGTGTGTGTGTGTGTGTGTGTGTGTGTGTGTGTGTGTGTGTTTTATTATTTTTACCCAAAGCCTATTTTTAAACAAACATAAGTATTCTTTTATTTTGAGCCCAACTTAATTTATTTTAAATGTAAGCTATTTTGGTCCATTAAATAAAAGCCCATGAGTTTATTCTCTTTTTTATTACAACTTGTAGTGTAGACAAATTTTATAGATTTTTTATAAAAAAAATAAAATGTACAACTTTTAAAATAGGGGACTATGGGAACACGTGCATCACATGTGCACGTGTTTGTGCACTTTTTGCATGGCCGGATATGGACTAGGAGGAAAAAGAGAGTGGAGTTTGTGGGAGGTAGTTTTTGTGATCATGGTTGGTTACTACAAATTCCCCTTGAATCCTAGCCGTTGTTTCTGAACTCCTAGATCAATCCTAGCCTTCAAATTGTCCCAAAATTTTGTATAAATACCCCCCTAGCCTAGTTATTCTTGCACTCTTCATTCTCCAAACCTATAGTGAAAGAATACAATTATTAGTAGTAGATTATTAGTAGGAAGTGAGAATAAAAGATTGAGAGTTTGAGTGTGTGTGCTAGAAGCAAGGAGGCCAGCTACATCACTTGGGAGCTTTCGGTTTGCACATCAAGCAAGGAGGAGACGCACTCGTGTGGGCAAGCTCAATCTAGGAGGAGAAGGGCTTTTCATTTAGGAGTTGTTGTGCGATTTTCTCTCCAAAATAAGGTGGGTGGTTTTCTATATTTCTAATTTACATGCCATGCTAGGAGTGATTGAAGTAATGATGCATGAAAGAAACTAATAAGAGTACACTTAATTGGAAAAAGGACTTGCTAGTTGATTAGATTAATTCTTGATAGATTGTATGTTAAATTGTCATGAATCTTAATTTTGTGTGCAAATTGCTTGTAGTTATGGAAATATTGAATTGGGATTGTTGATAATGTCAAAATTGAGTACAAAATGCTAGTAGATGAAATTATTGTTTTATGTGCTAAATGGACTATCGTGATATTGTTTCAAATGAATAAAATTATCCTATGCATTTAGGTTTATGAAAGAGGAAAAAATAGGGAATTATATTTATAATGTGAATTTTTTTATACCAATTTGTATTTGAGAAATGTCCAAATTAAACTATGAAAGGAGTAGTATGGAAATTAAATTATTGTATGTGAAATGTATATTTTAATTGCTGAAAAATTATTTTAAAAATACTGGGGTGTTAATTTAAGTTAAAATATACATTCTGGAGATTTACATGGTTTTTGGTGCAAGCAAAACAAAGATAAGAGCTTTTGAACATCGAAATTAATTAATGGAACAGATAATAGAGTTAATATAGAATTCGATCTGTAGTTATGACAACTTGAACACATAGCTCAAGTGGTCGGCAGGCCTCTCTAGCGCTACTGCAGCGCGGGCGTGTGGCTCTGTGGTCGCTGGTTCGATACCTGTGTCCACCGTTCTTTTTGTGTGCGTTTTAAAAATACCCAACATCGAATAGAGAGTATAAAACGCTCTGTCTCCCTTTCATATTGCTGAGCACCTTCGGCCTAGTGGCTAGCGGGTGCGGCTGTCTTCTCTGAGGTTGCGGGTTCGATTCTGGTGTTAGCCAGAATTTTTATATTTTTAAAATTGATTTTAGGAGTTTTCTTGAAGTATAAAAATTCCAAAAAAAAATACCGTAATTATCCTAAAATCATATACAACTTATGAAAATAAATTGGAAGTTATTGGAATGAAATAAAGTGTGTTTTGAGGTAAAGTTGTATTCGAAACTATGGTTTCTTGCCCGTATAATTTCATAAAAATGTGTGTTTTCACGAGGTGATTAAGATAAGTATTAAGAAAGGAAAATTGATGGAAAGAAAATATAAATGTGAATTTTATATGGGTCATTATTGCTAAAGAGTAGCGTGACAATGGTGATATTACGAATATTTACTTTGACTAGATTTTTCGTAAGATGATTTCTTTGTGGAAATAAATATTAGTTATGGAATGCATGATGTATAATTGAACTCCATGTATGATAATTGATTCATAAAAAGGGTGGAAATCATGTAATTGAAAAAGAGAAATGTTCTTGAGTATGACAACTCAGATATGTGAAGTTGTGAATTGAAATTGAAAACTAGGGTATAGCCAAAAATCACACCGGCAAGTGAAAGTGATGAGATATGATTATTGAAATTGAAAAGACCAAGTTTGGGTCATTGTGAAGTGAAAGAAATAAGACCGGTATTAGTGAGAGGGCTGACTCTAAGATATTGATTTTATTCATGATTTCATTAAATTAAGAATTAGTACATAGTGAAGAGGTGATGAAAATGAGAGAAAAACACAAGTATGAGGGCCTCGAGTCTACGATGTGGGTGTGATTCACAGTTTGTCTTCACAATGCGTCGTGACATGACGTGGGCACTACTTCGGAATTATCAAGATCTCGGCGACGCTTGTGGGGTGTTTGGTGACTGTGAGAGGATCGTGTGCCATGAAGGAGGTTGAATTGTCCATAGGTTGTCTTCACGATGCGTCGTGACATGACGTGGGATTCCCCTCCAGTTTTTCTGTACATGAGCTCGTACTCATAGGATATCTAGGATACTTACCGTAGTTACAGTAGTAGATTAAGTCATGACGAGGGATTGAACCTTACAAGATGAAGAACGATTAAGAGGCTTGCCCTCGGACCTATGTAGTATGGGATGCATAGAATCCGAACAAGTGCGCATTAGTGTCATATAATATAAATAACTGCATTAAGGACTAAGTGCACAATCACAACACGACATCAATAGGATATTCCTCTTAGTTTGATATGTGAACAAGTTTGTGTTTGTTAAATATGGAAAATCAATTATATTGTTTCCGGCATGGAGATGATGGCCGTGTATAATATTCGTCGGTTGAATAAACTGACGTACCCACAGTTTTGTATGCAGAATAAATGGCATGATAAAGATTAAAGAAGAACTGATGCTTAGAGATTATTCAAATGGTGTTGTACTTTCATTTATGTAAATGTTATAATTTTGCTTCCGCTGTAAAGTGTAAAGATTTCTTGTAACTCTGATATAAAGTGAAAAGTTTTAAATTCCTTGTAAAATTGTACGAAGGAAGTGTAAAAATCTTGTGGAATCTCGAATTCACTTGTACTTTGGAATTCGGGGTGTTACAGCGAACCTCAACCCCGGTAATTCTGGAGGTACCTTCCACCGTGATCTCTTGTAGTTGTAGCTTCTTTGCTCTCCGCTCCTGAGCTTCTTTAGCATTCATCTCTTTGCGAGCTTCACGCTCTGCCTTAGCCTTTGCTTTTGCATCTGTCGCTGCCTTCGCTTTGGGTGCTTTGAGTGCTTTCTCTTATAGCTTCTAGGCCCTCATATCATGTTTGCCCATACTTCATCATATCTCTCCTTAGTGTCTGTCCTTAAGTTTTAGTTTTAAGTCATCATAGCCTAGAGCTAGCTTACCCTACCGGACTTAAATCAATACGAGAGAAAGTTAGCCCAAACTAGATACTTCTCAAGAGATACTTAACCCACACTGGTTAGTTCTCAATTTTCTTTATTTATAATGCCGGTTATTAGGGTCTCGCCTAGCCTGTAGACTAACATCTTTCATGTTCAACCATTTGGGTACTCATACCCTTATAACTCATATTCTCAATTTCATGTATTCATATTTTATTCAAATCCTTTCATTTATTTTTATTTATTCATGAATAAGAACAATATCAGACTATTCATTTTCATAATACACTTTTCATATTCATCAAAACCTCCTCAATACAGGTTAATAAAGAATAAAATATAATTTCTTAAAAATTCATCATTGAAAATTCATCTTATCATTTTCCTTTGATTTATTTTGAATCAAACTTAACATCTTTAATCATATATATATTTCTCTTGAGTTCGCATCTCATCTAAGCATGAATATGATCTTTATTTTTCCAAAATACAACTTAAAACAGTGAGAAATAAACTCAATCACTTCATCTAAGTATCATTTGCAAGAACAGTAATTTCAAAGTCAGAAAACTGCATTTCATGATATTTGTAAAAATCATAGAAAATCATATACTTCACGAAACTTTGTGTTCTTTATATCAAAATAAAGGTATATAAGTCTACTATAATTTATTAATTATAAGTTTCCTTAAAATAATGTTTCTATAACCCTGAATTCTTCAAAATATACAGTATGGTTCAAATACTGAAACACTGTCAATTGTACAGCCTTGAAAAATTCATTATAAATTCCGTTCTTTGTGAAATTTTGATTTCTTAGACTTTTCCAAAAGGTTAATGAGTCTACTATAATTTCTTAGTTTTAATTTTCCCAAATTATTTCATTTACAATGCTGAATTGATCAAAAACCAAAATGTGTACAGATTTCCAACAACCAGTCAACTACTAACTAGATCTGAGTTTAGATTTTATTAAAATAGAAAACGACATCCAAATCTTTTGAAATTTTAAAGGAATGTTCCTGACATATACAACATGCTCCAAAAAAGTTTTAGTTCGAGATTCCAACTATTTTATTAAATACGATATTCTGATGTGCAAACAAAATTCAAAACAATAACTTTTCTTTGCATGAATTAGCAACTTCGTATACAAATTTATATTCAATTCATATAATGTATTACTATGCACCCAAACAACATCATTTCAATTTATCTACAAGATAATCTCTTAATTAGCGTGCATTTTTATTCTAAACATCATCATCACAAATTAACCATTACTCATATATATAATTAATTTTATATATCAATTTTCCTATACATGCATGATACTATATTTTAGAAAGTTTAAGAAGTCACTCACCTAATGAAGAATTGAAGTACTCCTTAGTAATAGAACTCCAAGAGAAGCTCCGCCTAAAAAACCACACCCAAAAGAAAAACCACCAAAGTCAGCAAGCTTCGGCAGCAACATGCACTCCTTCATTATTTGTATTTTTATTTTTTATTTTGCTTTTGTTTTGCTGATGAAACAGGGAAAGGTTGGGTTGTTTTATAAGAGAAGACTGATTAATTGATTTAATTACCCACTAAACCATTAATCATCCACTCACAAAATAAATTCCACAAACCCCCACCCCTTGCAATTCATGGCCGGCCAACTCCAAGACCCTTGGGTTGCACCACGTGCACATGCAACTCACAAGCACAGACTCTCATTTATTTAATTATTTTTTTATTATTAGGTTAGTTGTTTGTTACATAACAAGTATGTAGAAAAAAGTGTGCATTTAAAATGTAGAATAAAATTGTGGGCTTTTCTTTTAAGATAAATTTTCTAATGGACTTTTAGATGAATTTTAGGCCTATGAGTTTTTATTAAAAATAAAAATAACCCAAGGTGAAAAATAAAATGAGAAAGAATTGTGCATGATCTTTTGAAGATCTTAGGGACTAAAATTGTATAAAACTTGCAATGCACATGCAAAATATTAAAAATTAATTTAAGAGAAAAACAATCAAAATACAAAATAAGTAGAACAATAATATTATGGTTATTTCATGTAACGAAAAATATACGTAATCGACACGTGTATTGAAAACACGCGCAATGTACGTAAAAACACAAGGATTAAAATAAATATTTGAGTTAGTTAAAAATAGGATTGAAATGAGTTTGGAGAAAACGAAAAACGTATAAATAATCAGAGTACGATATTTATATAAAAATATGTTACAAATATTACTCGTAACGGTACAAAATGTATGTGCGTAACACGCGATGACAAAACTGTCATTACTCAATTTTGCGGGGTATTACAATTCTCGACCCACGTGCACCTCTTCATCCTCATCTGCAACCAATTACAAACCAAAAAAACCAAAATAAGCTAAGGGTAGGGTTATAACAACAGGAAGATGATGGGGGTTGAGTTGAGTCTGTTTGACCTGGTTGAAGCATTTGAGATAGAAGTGGAAGAAGATTGGGAGGATGAGAGCGAGAAAGAGGAAGAGGCTGAGAATGAATCTGATGATTACTTGTTTTTTCAGATAATATGGCTTCTTAATTATTCTTGATGATGAAGGGAGCAGAGGAGGGAGTCGTTGCCATGGCTTTGGGATGTTGATGCTGAGCATCCTTCAATTCCTCCAAAAAAAATTTTGTTTGATTATACTGATGCAGCTTTTGCCAATAGCAGCCTCAGCTTAATGTTATCGTTATTGGAAATAGCGACATCAATTATAAGATATTTTCTCTTACAATTTTTTTCTCAAGTAAGAGAGCTCTTAAGTGAATGGGAGATGTACTGATGCCGTTACTCCCAATAGCGGCAATGAATTTTTTTTTCTTCACATGTGCCGTTATTGGCTACAACGGCATCAAAGTAACATATGTCGTTATTGTCAATGGTGTTTTATGCTTGTGTCCAAAACTGGGTCAGTTGGGCAAATGTTTTCAAAAGTGGGTTAGTTTGGTTAATATTTTCAAAAAGTGGGCCAATACGGAAAAAAATTCTTTTACTTTGCCATTAAATATAGTCATCATATGACAATCATATGCTATTGTGGCTCTATCAATTTGTTTCAAGTCCTTTATTTTTTTTTAAAAGGAAAATGTGAAGTGTAGTCACCATGTTTCATTAATAAGGAGTTAATAAAACAAATGTTGTGTACTTTGCTCAAATACAAAACTAAAATACATGAAATAAACATAATACCTCCAACATACATAGAAGGGAGGGACAGATACAAAAAACTCCAAACATACAAGAACAACAGATAAAAGATGTCCCTCCAACAATGCCCTGGAGGGTGAGCAATCAAGTCATTACGCGCCTATCAGTCCAAAGTGGGACCAATCACCACCTCCTCATCGTTGTACTCCTCCTCAAATGCTCCACAATTTTCCTCTTGGACCTGTCACCGCAGCTGTAGCCCAAAAAAAAAAGATGCATGATATGAGTAAGATGACCAAAAATACTATTCATGTCCCACGAAGTAAATATTATTTCTGTTAAGCCATAAAATTCATGTCGTTGTGGCGTTAGCGATATACCACGCTTCCTTCATCTCATGTCTTTCTCTAGTGAATATAGGTCCTTTCCACAGGTCTTCACAGACATGTGGATACATCGATGTGCCAAGGGCCATCAGGACCTTGCACGGAACGACCTTACTTCTAAGGCAGTCTAAGAAAAGATGAGCTTTCGATTCTGTGTGTGTATTGCAGAAGCCGCAGTTAGTAGCGATGTGCGGTCGTCTTTTAGCCGAGTTTTCTTTGTCAGAATTGCATCATTAAGGACTAGCCAGAGAAATACTTTAACTTTCAGTGGAGCTTTTGCTTTCCAAAGAATCGTAGACCATTTCGTTCTGCACTCTCTAAAGTGGATACAATTATACAATGACCAAACCGTGAAGGAACCATTTTTCTCCAACCCCATGCTGTCTGGTATGGTCCTTGAGAACATTTAACCCCCTATTGACATATGTAAGATTGTAAAGCCCCTAGTCTCAATTGCGATTCAGGATCGAATCGCGATCTGAAGGAGGGTCTCCAAGCTCCACGCTTCCAAGTTTTGGCCATTGTAATGTTAGGTTGGGAAGCTAGTTCAAAAAGATAAGGAAATAACTCTCTAAGAGTGTGCTTTCCGCACCAATTGCCCCACAAGAATCTGGTCATCATGCCGTTGTCAATGAATTATGAAACATGTCATAGACTTTTGCTACCCCTCTTCAAAACCAACACACATTAAGGCCCATTTGGAACCAGATCTCTGCGTTCCCTTTCCCAAAAAGGTAAGAGTGAATAAAATCATGTCAACCTTTACCATTTGGGTGCAACACTTTCCACCATTTGCCAAGAAGGACTAGATTCATGTCTCTCAGGTCAATGATGTCAAGCCCACCCTGACTCTTCTTCAAGCATGTTTTCTCCCATTTGATAAGATGGTATCCCCCTTTGTTTGCTTTTGTTCCTTTTCGGAGGAATCTCTTTTGTACACGATCAATCCTTTGAATAACCCAGTTTGGGAATTCTAAAAAGGATAGTAATATGTTGAAAATTGGACATTACCGAGTTGATCAAGATAACTCTTCCTCCTAACATCAGAGTTTTACCTTTCCAACTAGTCTACCTGGCTTTTACTCGGTCAATAATCAGAAACCAGTCCACTTTCTTAAGTTTGTCTGGCCAGAGCAGGAGGCCCAGGTACTTAATAGTCTAGTTATCAATCTTACAATTCAGACTAGTTGCATGATCTCGTGCTTCCTCATCTGTCAAGGCAATAGAAATGAGGACACTCTTATGGTAGTTCACCCTAATCCCTAACCAAGGATCAAAACAATACATGATTCCTTTTAAGGTAATAGTCTCTCCTAAATCCTCGTTTCCAAATAGAAGGGTATCGTCGGCATATTGTATAATTGAGCACCCAGGATCGCTTCTTCCCATAGCGACCGATGTAATCGAACCCGCTTGTCTACAATTATCCATCATGTCTTTAAGAACATCTGCAATAATCGTGAAAAGTAAGGGGAAAGAGGGTCCCCTTACCGAAGGACCTACCTGCCTTTCTATTGACCATAATAGCCGACCTATTGGCAGAAAGGTAATGCCTAATCCATCTAATCCATCTGTCCCCAAATCCCCTGCTTCTTAGAGCTTCAAGAAGACAATCTAATTCAACTGAATCATCGGCTTTCTCCAAGTCCAGTTTTACCAAGTAGTTCATGTGGTTCGAGATATGGCATTAATGAATAGTCTCTTCTGCAGTAGAAACACAGTCCAGAATACAGCATCCATTAATAAAACCAGTTTGCTCATTACTAATAAGCCGGTCCATCAATTTACTTAATTTTTTCAACCCCTCTATGTTTTCATTCATTATTAGCATAACAAGATCGATATATTGCTTTATAATTTTTTCCTCTTTTACATATTTCAGTTTTCAAGTTTCAACCCATAGAAAATATTGTAAGTGGAATAAAATGATGTCTATCAAATCCCCTGCTTCTTAGAGCTTCAAGAAGACAATCTAATTCAACTTAACCATCAGCTTTCTCGAAGTCCAGTTTTACCAAGTAGTTCATGTGGTTCGAGATATGACATTAATGAACAGTCTCTTCTGCAGTAGCAATGCAGTCCAGAATACAACATCCATTAATAAAACTAGTTTGCTCGTTACTAATAAGCCGGTCCATCAACTTACTTAATCTGTTCAACCCCTCTATGTTTTCATTCATTATTAGCATAACAAGATCGATATATTGCTCTATAATTTTTTCCACTTTTACATATTTCAATTTTCAAGTTTCAACCCATAGAAAATATTGTAAGCAATAATGTAGTAATCACTGGAATAAAATGATGTCTATCAAATATGGATTGGAATCAGTACAATGTGATATACCAAACATGGTAATTGTTACCGCTGAATCTGGTGTGGGGGCAAACAGATAGTATTTGTGGATTCTTGGAAAACTTTGAATAGCAAACCTATTACCTGTTCCGCCGGAGTTTGACTGTTGACTCCCGCCGTTCACCTGCAAAAAGTGCGAGACACCGGGATTGATCCCGGCGACACACCCTCCGACGCTCAAGTCAGTAATCTGGGAAGATTATGAAAGAGCGTAAATTGGCAAAAGATTGATTACCTCTTAATGGAGATGGATGGGAGGTATTTATAGCCGCCTTTGGGACCTGATTAGGCATGTAATCCCTGTGTTTAGATAAAGAATGTAATCCCTAATTCCCAGTGAAAGGATAGATGTGAATCAAAACCGTTGATTAGTATTAATCAGTAACCCCAATTCTATCCTGCTGGACCGAGTTTATTTCGGGTTGGGACCCGTACCCAGTTGAGGTGGATCCGTTCGCGGGTTATTGGGTCTTTTGGGGAAAAGACCCAGGACCCGCTTCAGACCCATTGGTAGGCAAAATTACCATTTTACCCCGAGACTTTAAGATTCGTTCCCGATTTGGACGGTTCCGATTTAACCCCATTTTTAGCCATATCACGAGCCCCCCACCCCCGAAAACTGAGCTTGATCAGCCTTTGAGGAGTAGTTTTACTGTTTTAATGGCTGGCAGAGTTATATCGGAGTCCAAATGGAAGGTTTCGAATCTTTGCAGGAGGCAGTATGGTGATTTTCTAAGTTAGTTGCGTGCTCTGAGTTGTTCTTGAGCTCTTCTGGACGTTTGGTGATTTTTATCTATTTTCTCGGAATATTTACTTAATTTTGCGAAGTGCCGATTCGTCGATCGGGGGTCTTAATAAATTGTCCTAGGCTATAATTATTTACTCGGGGGCTCAAAAATATTTTCCCGACTTCATAATTATTTTCTAGGATTTTTAATTAATTTTCCCGAAATTTTAATCATGTTTTTGCAATTTTTTAAATAAATAAAACAATTTTAATAAATAAAATACCGAATTATGGCGTGGCGCGATCTGGACCGTTGATCTTATGTGGGCGCGAATCTCTGAAAAATCAGATGGACAGAGTCGCTCGGCAGCAATTTCTCTGCTTGCGAGGGTTGGATTGGCACTTGCTCGGAATCCGAGCGAAGTGGCTCGGTTTTTCCCTCGCGCGAGTGGCTGGGATCGCTAGTCGCTTGGCTCGGATTTCCGAGTGACGTGGAGCGATCTGAGCCGTCGGATCTCGGCGCGAATCTCGAGGCGGGCACAGTTCCCAAGAAAACACTATCTTGTCATTTAGTGGACGTGGCGTAATCTGGACCGTCCATCATCTCAGGCACGATTTTCGCAGTGATCCAACGGTTGGAGACGCTCGGCGGCGTTTTTCTTCACTTTCGAGGGTCGGATTGGCACTTGCTCGGAATCCGAGCGAAGTGGTTCAGTTTTTCCCTCGCGCGAGTGGCTCGGATTGCTAGTCGCTCGGCTCGTATTTCCGAGTGACGTGGAGCGATCTGGACAGTCGGATCTTGGCACGAATCTCGACGCGGCACAGTCTCCAAGAAAACACTATCTTGTCGTTTAGTGGTTCTGGCGAGATCTGTGCCGTCCGATCGAGATCTTACACGAATTTTGAGGGGAAATTCGTTTTTCTCCAATTCGTAGCTCGGATTGGAACTTGCTCAGAATCCGAGCGAAGTGGCTCGGATCGCCTGTCGCTCGGGTTTTGGATCCGAGGGACGTGGGGCGATCCTAGCCATTGGATGATGGCACAGATCTCAATGCTGGCTCAGTTCCCAAGAAAACACTATCTTGTCGTGTAGTGGCGCTGGCAAGATCTGAGCCGTCCGATCGAAATCTTACGCGAATTTTGAGGGGAAAGAGGGTTTTCTCCAATTCGTAGCTCGGATTGGCACTTGCTCGAAATCCGAGCGAAGTGGCTCGGATCGCCTGTCGCTCGTGTTTTGGATCCGAGGGACGTGGGGCGATCCTAGCCGTTGGATGATGGCACAGATCTCGATGCTGGCTCAGTTCCCAAGAAAACACTATCTTGTCGTGTAGTGGCGCTGGCAAGATCTGAGCCGTCCGATCGAAATCTTACGCGAATTTTGAGGGAAAAGAGGTTTTTCTCCAATTCGTAGCTCGGATTGGCACTTGCTCGGAATCCGAGTGAAGTGGCTCGGATCGGCTGTCGCTCGGGTTTTGGATCCGAGGGACGTGGGGTGATCCTAGACGTTGGATGCTGGCTCAGTTCCCAAACACTATCTTGTCGTGTAGTGGCGCTGGCAAGATCTGAGCCGTCCGATCGAAATCTTACGCGAATTTTGAGGGGAAAGAGGTTTTTCTCCAATTCGTAGCTCGGATTGGCACTTGCTCCGAATCCGAGCGATCCTCTTCATTGTAGAGGTCGGATCGCCTGTTGCTCAGATTTTGGCTCTGAGGCACCGAGCGATTTTACTTGGATCGAAACGTCGCTTCCTTTGTCAATAGTCGTGGCTCTTCGTTACTTAGCCGTTTGGGCTTTTGTAATGCTTCAAGGGAGGCCCAAGAGTTGCGCCCTTACGTTACAAAGCCCAAGAGACATCATTTTTCTATAAGTTTTCACCCCCCTCAACACTTCACCTCATTTCTCACTTTCACTTTCTCACTCTTGGTTTTTACTCATTAGCGAAGTTTTTAGCTCTTGGGCGGCGCTGCTAGCTGTCGCTGTGAGGTGTCTTAAACTCCGGCAAACTTTTTTCTGCTGTACTAGTCATTTCAAGGTCAGTCCCTCTCCTCATCTTTGTAAAATGGTTAAGTTTCCTTCCACGGATGAGACCCTCTCCTCGGACCTAGGCGTCAGCCGAGCGGTCAGGCCGAGCAAGGATAAAGGGAATTCGGTCGTGGAGCCGACCGAAGAGACTATGGTCAGGCCGAGTACGGATGGGGAGGTTGCCGAACCTCTTCAGGAGGTAATGGTCCGAGCCAGCAAGGGGAAGGGGGTGGGAACGATCATTGAGCACCCGAAGACTGCAGGGGAACTGGGTCGGCAGCCGAGCATTCTGTCGAGCGTTGGCGGTGTGCGAAGCTACTCCGGGGAACTGTTGGAGAAGGTGACGCAGGGCACCACCAAGTCGATCGAGGAGAGCGAGCCGAGGGAAACTTCCGAGGTGGATCAGATCTCTTCGGTCCTGACCGAGGCGGATTTGCATCGTATCCGTAGTGGGTTCCGAATCCCCGCGGAGTATGGGCTCCTTCTCCCCGGTCCTGGCTTCCGAGCGTGCACGTCGTTCTCGACCGATACGTGTGTTTTTCCCGCCGACTCCCTGAATGCCGGACTTCGGCTGCCGCTGCACCCTTTCGTGATCGAGGTGCTGCAGTGGTACGGTTTGTGTCCGGCTCAGCTAATGCCGAACACCTGGCGACACGTTATGGCGTTCGTTCTTCAATGTCAGGAGGTCGGTGCTCAGCCCAACATGTTCATCCTTCGGAGTCTATACCGTCCTTGCCAACCGAACAAAAATGAGCAGAGGTACTACCTCTCGCAGAGGAAGGGAATGAAGCTGATCGAGAACTCGGACTCGATCAAGCATTGGAAGGAGAAGTACTTCCTCGTCCGGGCTCCCGAGCCATGGGTGATCCCGACGGTGTGGTCGAGGGACGGTCTTCCAAAGCAGGCGAAGAAAGAGCCCGTGCTCAGCAAAGAAGAGGCAGAAATCGCGGAGAAGCTGCTCGGGCTTCCGACCCTCAGTTGGAAAGACATCACCGAGGAGGCCTTATTACGAGGGGGTCGCAGTCCGATCGAGCCTAGTATGCTTCTCCAATTTTTCTAACTTTTTTCACTCGGTTTGTGCAGAATCTCCTGGCTTGGATTACAAAGGTCTGATGGCGAAGGCCCGAGCGGCTAAGGAGCAGGAGGTGAGGAAGAGGAAGAGGACCGTGTCCGGACCTCAAGGCGGCCGAGCGCCCAAGATCCCCTCGGTCTCCCCGACCCCCGAGCGACAGGTTGTCGAGGCTCCTTTGGTTGAGCCCGATCAAAGCCTTGTCGTGCCGACCGCCCCACCTGCCTCAGACGCGCCGACCCCAACGGCACGAACAGATGCTCCAGGATCTTCCGGCGGAGCGTTCAACATTAGTGCGGCGCTGGCTCTCGATGTCCCGCCCCTCACAGCCGAGGCGGAGAAGATTCTGACCGAGGAGCACAAGCGCATCTTCGTCCCCGACTGGCGGGTGATGAAGGTCGACGGGTTCTTAGGGGACAGTAACATTTGCATGCAGGCGGTGAAGCACCTGCCGACCCCTAAAGACCGAGTGGCACTTAAGGCGGGCGAAGTCGGTGACGCCGCGATGCAGATCGCTCGGAACACCATGTTGGTAATTAGTAGAAGACTTTCAAAAATTTTCTAAGTTTCTGTGCTCGTGCTTGACTGTTTCTTGTATGGCTTGTAGACCCTCTGCCACTTCAACTATCTGCTTGAGGAGTTCGCGAGCAAGGAAAAGGAGATGACCGTTCTGAACGACCGGGAACGGTTGGAGCGGTCTAAGGCGGTGAAGCAGCTGGAGGCCGAACAGTTGCGTTCCGCTTCGCTCGAGGCCAAAGTTACCGACCTGAAGGCTCAGCTCGCCGAGGCGCTGAGGAGTTCAGCCGCCGAGGCCTCCAAGGTCGAGACACTAGAAAAGAAGGCGGCTCGACTCGAAAGGGAGCTGTCTAAGGCCCTGAAGGCGTCAGAGGAGGCCGTGAGCGAGCACGCGTCGAAGGTGGCGGCCGTAGAGAAGGCAGTTCGGGACGAGGCCGAGGCTCACATGTTGACCAACATGGAGGAAGCGTACGGCCGAGCACTTAAGCACATCGTCGCTTGGAACCCCGGATTCGACGTCTCGTCCTACTACTTCTACGACCCCGTAGAGGGTGAGGAAGAGCTGCCCTTGGCCGAGTTCGCTCCGAGGCCGGAGGGCGAAGACTCCGAAGGCGAGGGTGGTGCCGAAGGTGCGATCGTAGCTATGCCGAGTGACGATGAGGTCGACCCCTGACTTTGTCGCCTCTTCTCATTCTCTTGTTCTCTTTTTTTTTCTTTTGTAATGCCTAACTGCGGACTGGCCACCGCTTTTTGTAGCTCTTGAACTTTTAATGAAATGATTTCTTTTTGGCTGAATATTACAAAATTTTGCAAATTTATTCAACTCTTTTTGCTCGGATTGTGTCTTTGAGTATTGAGGACTTCTTTTGATATTCCTCAACTTTCTAGGTCGAGTTGGGCCCGATCACTGAGGTCTCCTATCTTCGTACTGAGCTGGAGAAAATGAAGGGGGCTCTTTCTCGCTGGCGTGATAAAGCGTTTTATGACTTCTTGGAATGGGAGGATATCAAAGCAACTGCGAGAGGGTATTTTCGCAAGTTGAGGGAACTGCGGAAGCAACCTCGACAAACTCGTCTCGAAGGCAAGATAGAGTTGCTCCGTAAGGATCTCTTTGATGTCGACCAAAAGAATAGTGAACTACTGGCGGAGGTTCGTCATCTAGAGGTAACGGTGAAAGAGCATTCAGCGGAGGAAGAGGAGTTAGCTTCGAAGGTGGGGAAGTTGATGTCCGAGCCCGATGAGTTGTCGGCAAGAATTGACAAACTGAGGAAGATCACGATCGACAGGGGTATCGAAGTGACTCATCTCCGTCGTATTGTGGCCGATAGCACTAACGTCGCAGGCTCGTCCAAACTTCCCCGTTTCAAAGCATCGGCGGAAGAAGATATTCTGAGAGATAGGATCGTCGAGCTAAAGGAGGAGATCGCAATGCTGAAACCTCAGCCCGTAAGGGCCAATGTTCGTAATACGTCGTGTACTCGGAAAGAGAGCGAAAGAGGTATCTCGTTCTACGAACTTGCAACTCGTTCGCCTGCTGTTAGGCAGAGCCCTGCTGACGCTCAGAGTGGTGTAGCTGTTTCGTCTAGTGGCGCCTCGGTTGGGGCCACAGCTAGAATTAGCGGCGAAGGGGGTTCTCGCTTCGCTGGTTTAGAGTCGAGCTCAGAGGTAAGGCGACGCCGCCCTCGTGTGTCTCTGAACCGAAGCGTTCCCCTTCCTAAGAAGTGTTAAATAAGTTGTATTATGCTCTTCAAGTTATTGTAAAAATCCGTTGTAGTGTCAGCCTTTTCCGGGCTCTTAATAAAAAAGTTTGTTTTGCTTCTGATGTTCGAATGTTGTGTTGGCTGGTATTAGTTTAAGTAAAACTCTTCCAACTTTTGACAACTACTCAAAATCAGAAGCAAACCTCCTTTCTTATGGGCGAACCACTTCTGGCTTGCTTGATAGAGCTTGAGAAGTGGAGTCGAGCCAAGTATTGGACTTCGAACTCGCCGTTAGAGTTTGTTCAACCGTTGTGGGAGCAATTCCGAATGGCGAACCACTTCTAGCTCGCTTAAGAGCGAGCTTGCGAAGAGGAGTCGAGCCAAGTGTTGGACTCCGAACTCGTCATTAGAGTTTGTTCAACAGTTGTGGGAGCAATTCCGAATGGCGAACCCCTTCTATCCTGCTTAAGAGCGAGCTTGCGAAGAGGAGTCGAGCCAAGTGTTGGACTCCGAACTCGTCGTTAGAGTTTGTTCAACGGTTGTGGGAGCAATTCCGAATGGCGACCCACTCCTAGCCCGCTTAAGAGCAAGCTTGCGGAGCAGAATCGAACCAAGTGTTGGACTCCGAACTCGTCGTTAGAGTTTGTTCAACGGTTGTGGGAGCCATTCCGAATGGCGAACCACTCCTAGCTTGCTTAAGAGCGAGCTTGCAGAGCAGAATCGAACCAAGTGTTGGACTCCGAACTCGTCATTAGTGTTTGTTCAACGGTCGTGGGAGCAATTCTGAATGGCGACCCACTCCTAGCTTGCTTAAGAGCGAGCTTACGGAGCAGAATCGAACCAAGTGTTGGACTCCGAACTCGTCGTTAGAGTTTGTTCAACGGTTGTGGGAGCAATTCCGAATGGCGACCCACTCCTAGCCCGCTTAAGAGTGAGCTTGCGGAGCAGAATCGAACCAAGTGTTGGACTCCGAACTCGTCGTTAGAGTTTGTTCAACGGTTGTGGGAGCAATTCCGAATGGCGAACCACTCCTAGCTTGCTTAAGAGTGAGCTTGTGGAGCAGAATCGAACCAAGTGTTGGACTCCGAACTCGTCGTTAGAGTTTGTTCAACAGTCGTGGGAGCAATTCCGAATGGCGACCCACTCCTAGCTTGCTTAAGAGCGAGCTTGCGGAGCAGAATCGAACCAAGTGTTGAACTCCGAACTTGTCGTTAGAGTTTCTTCAACGGTTGTGGGAGCAATTCTGAATGGCGACCCACTCCTAGCTTGCTTAAGAGCGAGCTTGCGGAGCAGAATCGAACCAAGTGTTGGACTCCGAACTCGTCGTTTGGGTGAAGAGTAAAAGCAGAGAGATGCAAGCAATTTTCCAAGTAAAATATGAGAAAATTTTCTTTATTGATAACTAATGGTTGGCTGCTTCTAAGTTGCGAGCCGTTATTACATGAGAGAAATAAAGGAAAAAATACAAGTAAAAGGAGAGGGACGGTTCGACATCCCAGAATACTCAGAGAGGCGTTAATGCTCTCTCTTGGTATTTCAAAAGATGGTCGGCATTCCAAGTCCTGAGGATCTCTCTGCCTTCGAGGTCTTCTAGTCTATATGTCCCGGGCCGAACTACTTTGGCGATCTTGTAGGGTCCCTCCCAATTTGGAGCTAGTTTACTCTTTTGACCAGGAAAAGAGATTGCTAACTTTCTGAGGACCAAGTCCCCTTCTTTGAGGTCGGTAGGACGGACTCTCTTATTGTATGCCAACTCGATCCTTCTCCGGTAGCTTTGTTGACGAATGACAGCTCTTTCACGGATCTCATCAATCAAGTCTAGATTTGCTCGGAGCTCTCTGGCATTTTGTTCTTCTTCATAAGCCATTAGACGAGGAGAGGGTATACCAACTTCTAGAGGGATCACAGCTTCGGACCCATAGGTGAGATTGAATGGGGACTCTCCTGTGGGGGTCCGTTTTATGGTGCGGTAGTTCCACAGCACGTTAGGGAGCTGATCGACCCATAAGCCTTTAGAGCATTTATCCAACCTCTTCTTAATGCCGGAGAGGATCTGTCGGTTAGCATTCTCCACCTGGCCATTCGACTGTGGATGGGAGATGGAGGAGAAACATTGTTGTATGGCGAGGTCTTCACATAGAGCTCGGAAGACAGCCCCGGTAAACTGGGTTCCGTTGTCTGTTATGAGGACTCGAGGGACACTGAATCGGCAGATTACGTTCTTCCAAAAGAACTGAAGTACTTTGTTCTTGGTGATTGTGGCCAAGGGCTCGGTCTTTATCCACTTCGAGAAATAGTCGATTGCCACGACTAAGAATTTGAACTGGCCGGAAGCTAGTGGGAATGGCCCTAGTAAATCCATCCCCCACATTGCGAAAGGGATAGGACTTGATAGGGAAGTGAGTGGAGCTTGTGGGAGGCAACGGATGTTGGAGTACTTCTGATAAGAGCTGCATTGCCGAACGTGCAGTTCGGCGTCTTGTAGGAGAGTGGACCAGAAATATCCATAATTCAACACTTTGCGAGCTAGGGATCTGGACCCTGAATGTGCCCCGCCGATGCCTTCGTGAAGTTCTTGCAGGGCGTAGTCGGCTTGTTCCGGAGAGAGGCATCTCAAATAAGGCATGCCGTCTACTTGTGTGAAGGAGCGCTTGTATAGGATGCCCTCGATAAGTGTGTATCGCTCTGCTCAGGTTCTCACTCGGCGAGCTTCCTTAGGATCTTCGGGGAGGAGCCCATCCCTCAGGAACTCAACGAGGGGTTTCATCCAATTATCTTGAAGCAGGAAAGGTAGAGACTCCATAGAATCGGAAGTTTCGTCTTCTATACTTGGCTTCAGGAGTACCTCAATCAAGACGGTCTGCTCGAGACCTTGGAGGGAGGAGGAGGCTAGCTTGGAGAGGGCATCGGCCTGGGAATTCTCTTCTCGGGGGATTCGCTGGATGAGGGCTTCTTCAAATAGGGCCATGTGATTTCTGACCTTGGCTAGGTACTTAACCATTTGGTCATCTCGTGCCTCATACTCGCCCAGGACCTGATTTACGACCAGCTGAGAGTCGCTAAAGATCCGGAGGCGCTGTGCCCTTGCATTGCGAGTCATTCCGAGGCCGGCTATGAGTGCTTCATATTCTGCTTCATTGTTCGAGGCCTTGAAGTTGATGCAGAGGGAGTATTGGAGGATGAAATCATCTGGGCCGACCAGAATGACCTCGGCTCCGCTTCCCTCGTTACATGAGGATCCATCTACATATACTGACCAAATAGGAGGTCCCCTCATTGCTTGGCTGACCTCGGGGATGGTGCTTTCAACTATGAACTCAGCTAAGGCCTGAGCCTTGATCGCGGTCCGAGGCTGATATGTAATATCATGTTGGCTCAGCTCGATAGACCACTTCATGAGGCGACCTGAAGTCTCTGGCTTGTGGAGAACTTGCTTCAGCAGTTGGTCGGTAAGAATGACCACCGAATGGGACTGGAAATATGGACTAAGTTTCTTGCGGCCATGACTAAGGCCTATGCCATCTTCTCTATCCTCGGGTAGCGGAGCTCGGCATCCCGAAGTACCTTGCTCACGTAATAGATGGGCTTTTGAGTCTTATCTTCTTCCCTTACGAGGACGGCGCTGAGGGTCTGCTCGGAGGCGGCTAAGTAGAGGTAGAGGGTTTCTCCGGGAACATGCTTGCTGAGGAGAGGAGGATTGACTAGGTAAGCCTTCAGCTGATCGAATGAGTCTTGTTGCTGCTGACCCCACTCGAAGCCTTTAGCCCCCCTGAGAGCCTTGAAGAAGGGAAGGCACTTCTCCCCTGACTTGGAAAGGAAACGCCCTATGGCTGCCAGGCGACCCGTTAGCTTCTGAACCTCTTTAACATTCTTCGGGGGAGCCATGTCTAATATGGCCTTGATCTTCTCAGGGTTGGCCTCGATTCCTCTTTGGCTGACCATGAAGCCTAGGAATTTCCCCGACGGGACTCCGAACGCACATTTGTTTGGATTGAGCCTCATGTCGTGTTTCCTGAGTACGTCGAACGCCTCTTGCAGATCGGCCACATGATCGGCCCCGTGGATGCTCTTCACAAGCATATCGTCAACATATACCTCCATATTTCAGCCAATTTGAGCTTGAAAAACCTTGTTGACGAGGCGTTGATAAGTGGCACCTGCATTCTTCAAACCGAAGGGCATTACCCTGTAGCAGTAGAGGCCCTGATCGGTTACAAAGGAGGTCTTCGGGATATCCGGGGGAAACATACGAATCTGATTGTAGCCTGAGAAGGCATCCATGAAACTGAGGAGTTCATGGCCCGAAGTGGCGTCAATAAAAGTATCGATACTTGGAAGAGGGAATGGATCCTTGGGGCATGCTTTGTTGAGGTCGGTAAAATCGATACAAATCCTCCAGGTCCCATTGGACTTCTTCACCATTACTACATTCGAGAGCCATTCGGGATAGTTTACCTCTTGTATGAACTGGGCCTTCAAAAGCTTGTCCACCTCCTCTTTTATAGCTTGCTGGCCCTCGAGAGCGAACTTATGCCTCTTCTGTTGGACCGGTTTGGACCCCGGAGCAACGCTGAGGTGGTGGACTAAGAGCTCTTCGGAAATTCCGGGCATGTCTGTAGCCGACAATGCAAAGAGGTCGCGGTTCCTTCGGATGCACTGGACTATGTCGGAGCATAGGGCAGATGGGAGGGTCTTGCTAACAAAGAACTTTCGGCTTGGATCCTGCTCAGAGAAGAGCACTTCCTCCAACTCATCCACCGGCTCGGACGTTGGTCGGGCAACATCTTGGGGGATTTCAAGAGTTTCGAGGGAGAGGACTGGACCCAGGGTAGAGGTCATGTAGCATTTGCGGGCCGTTTCCTGATTGCCTTTTACTTCCCCTACTCCCACCCGAGTGGGAAACTTCATCTTGAGGTGATAGGCGGAAGGGACGGCTTCAAGAGCTGCTAAGCCGGGGCGACCCAAAATGACATTGTAAGCTGCAGGGACATCCACGACCATAAAGTCCATCGACTCTGTTCGGGTAGTAGGAGTTTTGCCAGCGGTTACATTGAGGGTGATCACCCCTTCAATAGTCACTGGCACTCCCGTGAACCCATGGAGTGTGTAGCCGGCAGGTTTGAGTCTGTCTCGGAATAGTTTGAGGCCTTTGAAAGCGGCGAGGAAGAGGATGTTAACGGAACTGCCATTGTCCACCAGGATCCTCTCCACTTTAAAATTCGCCATGTGGAGGTTGATGACAAGCGCGTCACAATGGGGGGTTCGGACACCCTCAAGGTCTTCATCTGAAAATGTGACGGGTACTCCGAGACCTTTAGGAGGAGGTGTGGCGCGAACCGAATTAACTTCCCTTATGAACGCCTTTCGAGAGGAGTTGGAGGAGCCCCCCATTGGGCCCCTATGAATGAGGTGCAGGACACGCTCCTCTTCGAATTCGGACGTTTCTTCGCGTTCAGGACACTTGTTAGCCCCCCGAGGTGGGGGAGGAAGATCGGCTCGGTCCTTTCTCACGAACTTGTTTAGCTGACCCCTCTGGATGAGGGCTTCTATCTTGTTCTTTAGGGCCCGACATTCGTTGGTGTCGTGGCCATGGTCCCGGTGATAGCGGCACCACTTCTCTTTATCCCTCTTCTTGTCAGGGGTATTCATTTTTGGTGCAGGGGGCAGCACCCCTTCCTTCTCGACTTCCATGAGAATTGTGGAAATATTGGCGTTAAGGGGAGTGAACTTTTCGAACCTGGGGGGAGGTTGGCGCTGTCCGCCATTAACCATCTTTAGCTTCTTGGCTCCTTCTTCTTCTGTTCCCTTTCTCTTGGACCCAGAGGAAGGCCCCTCCAAGTTGGGGCGGTACTCAGCTTCCTCGGCCCGAATATACTTTTCGCTCCGGAGGAGGAGGTCAGAGAAGTTCTGCGGGGGCTTCTTGGCGAGGGAGGAGCGGAGGATGGAGTTGAGGACATTGGATTGAAATGCTGCTGTAGCGACCGACTGGTCGAGGGATGCTATGGACCTGGCTTCCGCTGTGAACCTTTTTACATAGTCTCTTAGCTTCTCACCTTTCTTCTGGTTGAGATAGAGTAGCGAAATGCTGGTCTTCTCAGTTCGGCGGCTACTTACGAAGTGGGTGACGAAGAGGGTCTCAAATTGCTCGAAGGAGAATATTAAGGACGGGGCAAGGCGAGAGTACCATTCTCGAGCCGGACCCTTGAGAGTGGCGGGGAAGGTCTTACACAGCAGAGCATCGGAAGCTTGATGGATGAGCATGAGGGTCTTAAAGCTTTCGATGTGATCGACGGGGTCAGACTCCTCGGAATAAGTCTCAAATTGAGGAGGTTTAAAGCCAATTGGTACGGGCGCCTCCATTATGGTTCGGGAGAAAGGAGGTCGACTAGGGCGAAGGGTCCTTCTTCTGAGCTCTTCGTCTCTGTCTAACTGACCCAAGCGCCTTTCCATTTCGTGGAGACGGTGGTAGACACGGTAACCAACCGAGCCTCTAGACTCGTCTTCGTACGAGGGAGAGCGGGGGCTACGACGACGGTAGCTCCTGGAGCGGCGAGGACTAGGAATGTACTGGGGGTTGCTAGGAGCTGGGGGAGGAGTTAGGGACCGTCGGCGAGGACTTCGGACTGGAGGAGGAGTGGGGATCCTATGAGCATTGGTGTTGTTGGGTCGGAGGTTGAGAGCTTGTAGGACAGTTGCTTGGAATTGTTGGAACTCGACACGAGTGATGGGTGCCTCATCGTTCCTTGAATGTTGCCGACCGGCAAGGAAATGGGGTCTTCTCCTGTGATGCCCGGGGGACTCTCTCCGACCCCTTCGGGTAGGGGACCTTCTGTTGTCTCGGCGGTGAAGAGATCGCTCATCCGGACGTTGTTGGTGGGAGGCTCCCTCTCGGGCCCGCTTTCATCCAGACGGCAGCGAAGATCCTCATCCTTCTGCCGATTGAGGATGGTATTGCGAAGGTCGGAAGCTCGGGGATTGTGGGAGGCCATAAAATCCGAAGAGGCATTGTGGAGACCCCTGCTCCGGAATTTTGAGGACCGAGGGGACCCTTAGGAGGTTGTTGATTCTGAGAAGGCTGGTCCTGTTGAAGAGGGTCCTCTGCTTGAGGAGGAAGTTGCCCCTGCTGCTGAGTGGGTTGGATGGGGACTTCCTGTTGCTGATCGGGGTTGGGTCCACGATTGGACCCTCTGAATCATACTTTCCTAGGAGGCATGGCTGGAGAAGATCTGACCAACGGGAAGAGGGGAGGCTGCTATTTGTTTGTTTCCCACAGACGGTGCCAATCTGTTACCGCTGAATCTGGTGTGGGGTTAAACAGATAGTATTTGTGGATTCTTGGAAAACTTTGAATAGCAAACCTGTTACCTGTTCCGCCGGAGTTTGACCGTTGACTCCCGCCGTTCACCTGCAAAAAGTGCGAGACGCCGGGGTTGATCCCGGCGACGCACCCTCCGACGCTCAAGTCAGTAATCAGGGAAGATTATGAAAGAGCGTAAATTGGCAAAAGATTGATTACCTCTTAATGGAGATGGATGGGGGGTATTTATAGCCGCCTTTGGGACCTGATTAGGCATGTAATCCCTGTGTTTAGATAAGGAATGTAATCCCTAATCCCCAGTGAAAGGATAGATGTGAATCAAGGCCGTTGATTAGTATTAATCAGAAACCCTAATTCTATCCTGCTGGACCGGGTTTATTTCGGTGTGGGACCCATACCCAGTTGAGGTGGATCCGTTCGCGGGTTATTGGGTCTTTTGGGGAAAAGACCCAGGACCCGCTTCAGACCCATTGGTAGGCGAAATTACCATTTTACCCCCAGGCTTTAAGATTCGTTCCCGATTTGGACGGTTCCGATTTAACCCCACTTTTAGCCATATCAGTAATGTAGCACTCTTAGGAATACTCTCTCTTCATCTCATTAACTCATTCCCATGAACGCTTGCATTCTAATGAATTCTCCAATCCGCGTTTCAAACATACCTTAAGGGGGCATTTGGTACAAGGATTTTTTTTGGCTCCCAGAAATCATAAATCCTGCGATTTATGTTTCCTATGATTTATGATTCCTAGGAATCATAAAACATGTTTGGCAGATCTTAAACATCTCTGAAAATATTAATTGGAAACTTAATTTCCTATGTTTGGTTAGTCACCGCCAAATTGTTTGATTAAATACCTAAGAAAAATAACTGATATGAAAGCTCTTTCTTTTCTTATTGTCGATCCATGGCAATGGCGAAGTGAGTGCTTCGCTGCTGTGAGACTGCGACGAGGAGGAGGTCACGAGAAGGACTGGTTCTGGTCAATAAATTTACACCATCTCTTAATCTTATTACAACATTCAAATAATGACTAGTGACATTTCTTGTCCGTTTAGACTTGAAGAAAATATAGAACACAAAAGAAGATGAGGCTTTTATAATCCAGGAATTGATTCCAGGTTGTACTTTGCTGATACTGTGGCGTCAGGTTGCTCCTTCCCGTTTGTCTCAACGACACCAAGAGCTTGCAGGTACAAATAGGAAGCGGTCCGGTTGGAAGGTGGGCTTGGATTGCTTATTCTGCTAGCGATAAACCTTCAGATGATTCCTCTGAGAAGTGGAGTCATAATGTCTGGTTCATATTAAGTAGTACATGATTCCTCCCATGCACAAAGAGAAGATAGCAACCTGCCATTTATGAATAACAAACATATCAGAATGCATCCCTGGAGAAGAGAACAATTCATGTACTGATAATTCATATTATTCAAGCAAGCAATAAAATTTGAAAATTTAGAGAAATCCTGTGAGTACTCCTAGTTGTATCCTTTTTCAAGGAACTAATACTTTCCCAAGTACTTGGGAATTTAAGAATCTCACCCTATCCCATGGAAGAAAAAAAATTGTGGGGATTGTGCCAAAATAATTTCCTAGGAATCTTATTTTCTAGGAATCTGAATTTAAAAGTTAGCATACCAAACATGGAAAACTAGATTCTCAAGTTAAGATTTCAAGGAAACAAAAAATAATCTTCCTACCAAACGCCCCCTAAGTATAATAACCCAAGAAAAATTATCTGATGTTAATGTCTATATATAAATATATAATTATAGCTAGAAATTACATGATATTCAAAAGTATGATGTATTAATTTCAGAAACTATTATCTATTATTTTGTACTAATCTATTTTTATGTATAAGTGCGTGCAGTTATATGCATGTAAATTGAGCAATACTGGTACTTACAGAAATCATCATGTCTTCAAACAAATATTCAGTTTTTCCAAATTCTAGTAACATAGAGCTCAAATATAAATATGTACATTGTACATGCTAATAATCTAGTTAATTTTAATGCAAAGTTACAATTTTTTTTATTTCTTTAACATTGGAAATACAATTTGTTAATCTTTATTTTGTATGTTAATTCAGAAACTACAGAATACGCTCATTATACATCATATAGCTGTAAGTTTCATTACTTCCAATTAATTATTTTTTACATTTCTTGACCCCACATGAACAATTTTCTGGGTCCAGCATTGATCAAGGTATACAATGCCAGTACCTACCGGTTAAAAGATACTAAAAATCAAGAAAAATTTTAGTTAATTTATAAATCTACTTATTATCAACAACTATAATAACAACAACAAAAGCAAAAACAAAGCTTATATCTAGGTGTGGCAACCAGGCCAGATTGACCCATGACCCGTCTACACAAATCCGGCCCGTAACTATGCAGTTCGGGTCCAGATCGAACCTGTGGGTATACCCGGATCGACTGGGGTCGAAAAGTAGAAAACCAAATCCGCTCGACCCGTGGACCAATTCAAACCAGCCCGCCAACCCGCGGGTTGTACCTGTTTGACCCGCAGGTCGAACGGTCAGAAACATACCGTTAGGGCTGTTTTTTCCCCTATAAAAACCCCTTAATTCAATCTAAAAATTTCCACACCTTACTCTCTTACTCTCTCTACTACTACTCAATTCAGTCTTAATTCAATCAAGTGTTTTCAACAAAGAAGTGAAAATTTTCGATCGTATCGAATTGTATTGATTCAACTCTCAACTACGTCTAGTTCAAACTCCTCCAACAAAGAAGCTCTCTCTCTCCTTCTTTCAAGTTTCAACGACTACCAGATTACCGACTACTCTCTACTTTTATTTTATCTCTCATTTGTATATTCGATTATCCGCGAAGTGTGGTATCAAAATTTCACAACCCTCCTGTTGTCTTGAATTTTGTTGTAGTTTTAACTTTTTGTATCATATTTGTTTGTTGATTTTTCGCTTTTCTCTCTCTCAATCCTCCTATTATTTTTTAGATTTTATTTTTTAACATATACATCCGAGATTGTTTTTTATTATTTCACATATACTAGTAAAATACTAGAAATCTTTTTTTTTTCACATACACTATTACCATGTCTAGATCATGAGGTAGTAGCTGTAGGTAAAGTGGACAAGATTCCACTGGTACTTCACGTCGGCCTCCAATAGTCCTACAAATTGAACCCGAATTTACACATAATCTTATGGTAGGAACTCACGATATCCCTACACATGAAATAAAAATATGCATAATGTTGACACATAAATACAACAAACTGAACGCACTAGTAGTAAAAAAAACTAAGGGAGAAGCAAATGATTGGCACTGATTTTATGACTATATCCCGATGAGAATTATCCAGGTGTAGAACATAAGATTTGTAAATATTGTGACAAGAGTTACAAATGGAAGAAGGGTGAGGGAACATGTACAATTAAACGACACATTTTAAATGTACACAAAGATTTAGTATAAGACCAACAAGGCCAAAAAAAATCAACCCTAGGACCGAAAAAATAGATACCCAACCCTATGATCCCGAACATGTTCGTCGGGAAATGGTCCGACTAGTTATTAAGAATGAGCTACCTTTTTTCTATTCCGAGAGTAGGAATGTAGATTCTTTCAACCAAAATGCACTAAATCCACATTTTAGAAGAATTCCTAGAAACACACAAAATCTAATTGTTTTAAACTTCACAACGAAATGAAAGACGTTTTAATTGCACTCTTGTATTCTTTAACTTGTAAAGTAACGTTAACTTCCGATTGTTGGAAAGGTTGTAATGATATTCCGATGATGGGCTTAACTTGTCATTGGACAGATAGTGATTGGATGATTCAAAAGAGAATCATCTCACTTGGGATTTGCCGTATCCAATAGTGGACTAGTTATTATAACACGTATTTTAGAAGTTCGTGATTTATTATTCGTGATAAAATTTTTACTATTAGTTTTGATAATGCATTTAACAAAAATGCTTCGATTAGTACATTAAAAACACAATTAGATTCCCCATGTAACAAATTTTTTTATGTTAGATGTATGTGTCATATTTTAAATTTATGTGTAGAAAGTACATTGACAGTTGCCGATTCATATATAGTTGCAATTAGAAATTGTGTATATTTTATTGCTTTGAGTGGTCATATGCTTCAAAAATTTAAAGGATGGTGTATAGCTAGGAGAATACATTTTAGAAAATTTCCTAAAGGTGCTGAACACCAATGAAACTCTACTTTCGATTTACTAAATATTGTTACTCAATACAAAGAAATTATAAACGATTTTTGTCTTGTAAAAAACATGAAAAATTTTCAAATGACTCCCCAATCATGGTATTTCGCTGAATCTTTATTACAATTTTTAGAACCTTTTAAAACCGCAACTATGAAGTTTTCTATATTTTATGATTATACTTTTAGTAGTATTTCTATTTCAATCATTACTATGATGCAAACTTTTCAAGATATGATTTCGAACAATACATTAGCCATATTTAGGGGTGTAAAATGAACAGGACGGTCCGTCGTCCGTACGAGTCCGGCTCGAGAAATGACCCGACCGTGGACCGTCCGAACTGTTATACGAACCGAACTTGAACAAATTATTAGGTCTGATGTTTCACCGAGATCGAGCAAGACATAAGTCCGTCCGAGTATTATTGTGGTCCGATGCTTTACCGAACCGAGTCCGGACTATAATTTTTTTTTCCTATCTAGACCAAGCCGGACATAAGCCTGTCCGAGTAAAATTTCAGTTCGAGCTTGAACATATGACTATCTGGTCCCGTCTGGTCCGATTTACAGCCCTAGCCATATTTTTATTCCCGCTTATACAAAATTTTTGAAGTATTTTAATCATCCTCTTATGTTGTATTGTATTGCTACTGTTATGGATCCTCGTATCAAATTAGCGGGTTCGAAAAGTTTGATTGAAATGTTTTTCACTTTACTTGGAGATGATTCCGAATATGATTGTAATAAACTTTTAGCTAGCTTTTAATCGACGTTGAATAACTTATATGATTATTATGATATAACTTTTGCATCTAGTAGTACAACTAGTATACTTACTTCTTCTTCTTCTACTTTTAGAGGTAAGAGTAAGATTACATTAGAAGATGTCACTGCTAATTTACTTGCTCGTATTCAATCAAAAAAATATAGGACTAATACAACTAATGAATTAAATTGGTAGAATCAATAAGATACTGAAAGTTCTAGTACTAAGATTAAAGTGCTACAATGGTGGAAAGAATATGGAACTCTTTTTCCTATTCTTTCACATATGGCTAGAGATCTACTAACTCCTCTTGTCTCCACAGTTACTTCTGAAAGTACATTTTCTACAAGTGATAGAATTCTAACAGATTACAGAAATCGCTTGAAGTCGGATTAGTTGGAGATGCTTGTGTGCACTGAAGATTGGATGAATGCTGAAGACATGACTCAAGGAAAAGCTACATCTACATCAACAAGTGGAAGCAACTACCCTGAAGTCCAACAACGAGATTAGAAAATTTAGGGCGATGAGATCCTAGGTTTAGGTTAACTAGAGGTGCATGACAATAGTCCAATGATATCTTTTCAATCTAACTCTAGACTATCTCGAACTCTAGATTGTCCTCTTAAACATGTAATTGATGGAATTTATATATTTTTTTAACAGTATTTGTATGTAAAAAAGTTATAAAAATTTCATAGAAGTTGAAATGAATAATTAACTTATAAACTGCCTCTATCCACATCTATTTAGGTATATCCTACTGTCTTACATCAGTCCACAGAAATAGGATAATTTGTCTAATTTGCATCCTTGTCTTCATTGCAGGTGCCTAGACTATCTCTATCCATTCTACCTCATTTTATTTATATTCGATGACACCTCCAATATCTTAGAAAGGCCCTCACTGTAACACCCCGCAAAAATGGAAATGACAATTTTGCCCTTGTGTGTTACGCACGTATATTTTGTAACGTGTTTTCACTACGTATCTTGGATTTCCTTCTATTTATGCATTTTCCGTATCGATTTTATCCTATTTGAGTCAACTAAAATATTATTTTTCAATCTCTGTATTTTTACGTGATTTTTATATTTTTCCGATGCACGTATCAACTACGTATTTTTTCATCACTACGTGTAATATTTTTATGAGTATTGATTATTTACTTTACATGTCCAAACTCGTTTTATAAAACGAAAATTCATTTTCTCACATTTTGATCTGAATATTGGCACGTGTAATGCACGTGTTTTCTACGTACGTAACAATTACGTCGTTAAATAGATAAATTAATGAATATATTTTTCTTATATTTTATTTTTATTATCTTTAATATTTTTTCATTGATAAAGTCAACTTTTGTATTTCGGTATTTTAAGTGCAACGCACGTGTTTCGGTCCGCATATTTAAGCGTATCCGTTTTCAAAATAAATTTTGGAATATGTGTATTTATTTTAGTTGTGCATAATAAATTAAAAATTTTAAATTAAACCATTTTACTTACATTCTAAATTATACAGTGTGTATATATATAGGATATATATATATAAATATAGATGATATATATCTGTTGGCTTATGGTAATGATTTTTTGTGATGGGGGCCCACGAGGTGTACAGCCAGCCTTTGAGAGTCTCCATTCTCATTTTTTTGGTTCATCCATAGAATATGTTGTTGACCATAATGCATATATGACCAAATTAATGTAATGAACTCTGATGTATTATTGAAAAGCTTTAATTTCCTTGTAAAATTGTACGAAGTGAAGTAAAGATCCTGTGAATTCTCGAATTCGGTCTTATTTGGAATTCGGGGCGTTACACTCACCACACATTTTTTGTGTTTTCCCATTTATCCATGTCAAGATCTTCATTTCACCCAAATCCTTTTTCTAGGCATATTTCTAAATTTTCTTCATTTCATCCACTATACTTTGTCAACTTTGGCAATCTCTCTTTGATTTTATACAAGACATCATCCATATCCTATCCATCATATAATGGTTGATTGATCCTTGTTGTTGTTTATTTTGGTATGAGTGTAAACAGATAGTGAATTAATATTTGATGAAAAACTGATAAAAATTTGACCTTTGATCTTAACCGTGAAATGCGATTAGAGCTCCTGAGATTGAATCTGAATCGTTGGTTGAACACTGTGATCTGGATCCGACGGTTGCTAACGCGGCCGATGGACCTGCAAAAAGCATGAAACATCGGGGGTTGGCCCCGGTGACAGACCCTCCGACGCTCAAGTCAGAACTAGAGAGAGAAAAGTTTGGGAGAGAAGTTGTTGATAAGCTTCTGACTGAAGAGGAGGAGGAAGGGGGGATTTATAGGCCTGAAACAGTACATGAGAATGATATGAATCCATTGGATCGACTATGAATTTCTTATCTCCTATTTGAATCTCCCCCTCAAGAGATAAGTTCTCCTATTTGGGGATAAGAGATTTGACTAACAACCCGTATGGGTTGGGTCTCTCCTAGTGGCATAATCTGTCACTTTTTATGGGCTTGTAAGAGCCCAAGTCATTAGAGGGGCCTAGAGAAGGCCTGAACCTGCTAAAGAGGTTCGTTATGATTAATCTGCCTGTAGAAACTTTGAGATCTGTGATGGAATCGTAGATCCCTGATTTACTGTGATTTTTACCATTATTATAAGCCCCCACTCCCGGAAGACAGTTTTCTTCGCTTTCAGGGAGTAGTACATCTTATTTTTTTGATTCTGGAATACAATTTTAGATTTCAGGATGCTTGGAGATACCTGAAACTGATTAATGGCTTATGAAGGCGACGGATATTTTCTTGGAATTTTCCATATTTTTTTGGATATTTTTGATTTTTTTGGAATTTTTAATAATTTTCCCGATTTAAAAAATACTTTTTCAAATTTTGTTATTAACAAATCCAAATTTAAATTATTTTTTGGAAAATTTAATTAATTTTCTGAATTTAAATAATTATTTTTGGATTTTTTAAATTAACTTTTTGAATTAATGATTTTATGGGATTTTCTTGAATGATCAAGCTTCGAAACATTTTTTTTGGCACAATCAGGTTCGTCCATCGCAGTCTAGCTTGCCCGTTGATGGGTTCGAGCGGTGGTGATTCAACCACTGTGATAGAGGGTGAAGTTGCAAAATCTTATGCTTGATCTTGATGGAGCTTGACCGCTGAGTGGATTTGGGCGGTTGAGAAGAGAGTGGAAGGGAGAGGACCGATTGGGAGCGTGGATCTCGCTCAAGCACGCCTTTTGGGGTGATCCAATGGCTAGAATTCAAAACGGATCTACGAAGAAGAGATGGCCGATGTGGCTCCATCGCATGTGCCTATCGCGATAGCTCGCAACTTTTTTGTTCGATCTTACGGATGCTATACGCTTTCAGAGCCCCTAGGTCGGTCGATTCTTTCGCCGACCTATTACGATTATTTTCGAACTTTGAGGGCTTCGTCGTGCTATGGGGAGCCTAAGTCTTGGCAGAGCTATGAGCTCTGGCCTTCGTCGAGCAACCATGATGTCGAGTCATCACCTTTGTCGGCTTACTTCCCTCGCCGAGCTGCTACCCACATTGACCGACTTCCCTCATCGAGCTATGAAGTTGCCGAGCAATGGTGGTAGCTAGTTTACCGAGCTATGGAGTTATGTTTCGTTTTTGAAGTGCTGATGCTCTTTTTCTGGGCGAGAATCATTTTCATCGAATTATGACTTCTGGTCGAGTTGTGAAGCTTTGTTGTCGAGCTATACAGTGGCATCGTCGAGTTATGAAGATCCTCGTTGAAAAGCTATAAAGCTCGTCGCCGAGCTATGAACATCTCGTCGAACCCTAATTTCCTTGGCCGAGCTACGAAGCTACGAAGCTTCGAACATTCTCGCCGAGCTATGAAGATCCTATTTGCCGAGCTATGAGTTTCCCTTAACGAAACCTCTTCTCCGAACAACCACCTTCACCGACCTACGTACGAACTTCGCCGAGCTACGAAGCTCTTCAAGCCGCCGTGCTACAGAGTTATGCTCTGATTTTTTAGGTTTTTTGGCGTGTGCTCTTTTTTCAAAACTTTGGTGGATTGTTAGTAATGGACGAAGTTGAGCTATAGAGGTGGTGCCGCCGAGCTATGAGCTTCAAACTTTTGCTGACCTATGAGTCTCGAACTTTCGTCGAGCTACAAAATCTTTGTCGAGTTGTTGTTTGTGAGCGATCATGGATTTTGGCAAAGTGAGGCGCAATCTTCATCAATTTTAGCTATGGGGTTCGACTTGTCGCCTTTTTGCAGGGCTATGAGGGTACGTTGGTCGACTGGGCTCCTTGGTCGAGCTACGAACTGTCGAGCCACGGCGGTGATTGACCGGGCCGGTTTGAAGTTGGGTATTGGAGAGGAAATTTTGAAGAAGATGAAGAAGTGTTATGGGTTTGGTTTGGATCCGACCGGAAGCCCTATTTTGAGAGAAATGGGCTTTGGATTTGGACCCGAATCCGATAGTTCCTCAAATGAAGTGACAATCTCTTCATTTTTTGCTATCTTTCTCACTGTTTTGATTTCTTTACTCATTTTCCCCTCTCTTGTCTTGGTCGAATCAGATTTTTGTTGTCCGTGCTTGTAGTCAAGCATCGTCGAATTGGAAGCTTGATATTGAGTTTGGCTTCGTCGACGTTCGGAGTTGGTTTGACGAGGAAGAGAAAACCTTTGTTTCTTAGCTCTGTTTTTTAAGAAGAGTTTTGAAGATGGAGGAGTTTTGGATCAGTGCAGAAGCATGAAGTTGGCTTGAAGATGGCTTGAAGCTTAAACTTGGCTTGAAGTTGTCGAATTTAATCTGGATATTTTTCACACACCAAGTATTTTTTGAATAGTTTACTTTGTCGAATTACTCTACCGTCGTCCAAGCGTTGTGATGTTCGCTTGTTTAGTCGATCAAGCATTTCATTGTAGGATGAGTCATGTCGGACGGATGTTTGCACACTTGGACTTGCCATTTGTGCCTGGCAAGCTTGTAGAGGCAACTTCTAGACGGAGTTGGGCGTAGAGCTTAATGTTTGCCCCCAACAAGTTAATGGTGAATTTCGTGATAGAGTTGGACGTTTGAAATTATCGTTTGCGCCCAACAAGTTTGCAGAGGCAACTCTTGGACAAAATTGGACGAACAGCTTGCCGTTTGCGCACAGCAAGTTAATAGTGAATTCCGTGACAGAGTCGGATGTTTGAACTTGCCGTTTGCGCTCAGCAAGTTTGTAGAGACAACTCTTGGATGGAATTGAATGTTTGAACTTGTCGTTTGTGCCCAGTAAGTTCGTGGAAAGGCAACTCCCATACGGAGTTGGATGTAGATCTTGTTGTTTGAGCCCATCAAGTTTAGAGAGAACTCCCAGATGGAGTTGATGTAGAGCTTGCCGTTTGATCCCAGCAAGTTTGTAGGGACAATTCAAAGATGGAGTTGGACATTGTAACCCTTGTTCCCGTGTATATGTATTATTTTCGTGTATTTTCTGTATTTAAAATTTTTATGATTTTCTTCCCACTTTTAAATTCTTTTTTCAGCAATTATATTTTCAGTTGATCGAATTTTAACAAAATATTATTCTGGTTTCTAAGAAATTTTCTATTTCATTTTATTATTCGAAAATTATATTTATTTCGAATAACGGTGTATTTTAATTTTATTTTATATTCCTAATTGATCGACTATTTACATTTTAGCCCAAACTAATTATATTATTGCTATTTGGATTTTAATAAAATTGTTAAACTCAAATCCCATTTTGATATGTATGTATATTATCATTATTGTTATTATTATTACTTTTGAATGCTTATTAAAAAATTTCTTTCGTTATTTATTAAATTGTGGAAGTCTATTGATCTCCATCTATATTTTATGATTATTGGAGTATGGATTTTGTATACCAATTGATTTTGTATACCTGGGGGTTTGTTGCAGCCATTACCCATCCCGGAGTGGAAGTGGGATAATATCAGTATGGACTTCATTACAGGATTTCCCAAAAGTTCCAAGGGCAACGATGCAATTTGGGTGATAGTAGACCGACTCACCAAAATGGCTTACTTTCTAGCAATGAAGCTTACTTGGTCTATGGAGAAGTTAGCCGAGTTGTATATCGGGGAGATCGTGAGGCTACATGGAGTTCCTTTGTCGATTGTATCCGACCGAGATGTGCAATTCACCTCGCATTTCTGGAGAAATCTTCAAGCAACTTTGGGGACGAAGACTGATTTCAGTACTGCTTTCCATCCTCAGACTGATAGACAGACCGAGAGGGTCAACCGGGTACCAGAAGATACGCTAAGATGTTGTGTGTTGGATTTTGGTGGCAGTTGGGAGAGGCATTTGGCTCTAGTAGAATTTGCCTACAATAATAGTTTCCAGACAAGCATTAGGATGACACCTTATGAGGCTCTGTATGGAAAAGTGTAGAACACCGGTGTGTTGGTATGAAGTAGGGGAACGGTAGCTGTATGGGCCAGAGATTGTGCAACAAACCTCGAAAAAGATTGAGTTGATCAGGAAGAGGTTAGTCGACGCTCAGAGCATGCAAAAAAGTTATGCCGACAACCAGAGGAGAGATCTGGAGTTTGAGGAAGGTGACTTTGTCTTTGTGAAGGTGTCTCCAACTAAGGGAGTGATTCGGTTTAGAAGGGGAGGGAAATTAGCCCCGAGATACATAGGTCCTTATAAGATATTGAAGAGAATTCGGACCGCTTATTGGTTAGAACTACAGGAAGAGTTGGCCCAGGTACACAATGTCTTCCATGTGTCTATGCTGCGAGGCTATTTTCTGGATCCGAGTAACCATTTGCCCAAAGTGCCAGAAGGTTTGCAGTTGGATTTGAGCTACACTGAGTGTCCAATAGAGATTGTGGATTGACGAGAGAAAGTCTTGAGGAATAAGACTATACCTATGGTCAAGTTCGTTTGGAGGAACCAACTTGTTGAGGAGGCCACTTGGGAATCTGAGGAGAGAATGATGAAAGATCACCCTGAGCTTTTCAAATAAAAATTTGTATAAAAAAAATTCTTCTCAATTTCTTTGTTTTTCTCACTCTTTAAGTGTAGTTCCGAGGAGGAACTATTCTAAGGAGGGAGTGTTGTAACATCCCGTATAAAAATTTTAAATGAAAATTACATTTCTTATTTTTACACGTGCAACGCACGTGCAATTTCATCTTATGATTTTTTATTCTCAATTTTATTTAAAAGTTATGCACAATTTCCTTTCATTCATTTTATTGCATATTAGAACTCATAGGCCTAATAGAAGACTCTAAGCCCATTAAAATAAATTAAATAAATAAAAATAGACCAAGCCCACAAAAGGAAGCCCACTAAGAAAAATCCTACAATTAGTTGTACACTTGTCATGTATACAACATGTACAAATAAATAAATAACAACTAACAAATGAGAGTGTATGCTTGTGGGTTACATGTGCACGTAGTGCAACCCAAAAGTCACAAGAAGAGTTTGCCATGCATAAGAATAGGAAGAGTTGGGAGTTTGTGAGAGTAATGGTGAGTGGGCAATTAGTGAAGGGAGTTATGTAGGTTATGAATTAGAACACTCAATTTGAGTAGTAGAAGAGTCTTCTCAAACCCTACAAATACCACCCCCTTTCCTTCATAATCTTGCACCAAAGATCAAAAGAAACAAAAGATAAAAATAAGAAAGAGAGGAAAAGAAAAAGAGAATTGTTTGAGTTCTTGCTTAGATGAAGGAGAGCTTGCTAGGAGAAGAAAAAAGTCTCATTCTTAGAGCTAAGAGCAACTTTTTGGAGTCTTCTTATACTTTAGAATCTTCATTTGAGGTGGGTGTCTTTTTGAGCTTTCTAATTTATAGTATCGTGTATGTGTAGGTAAATTGATAGATAAACTTGATATGCATATGAGTAGTGATTAAATTAAAATGATGATATTTAGAATGAAGATGCATGCTAATTGAAAGATTATCATGAAAATAAGTTGAATTGATGTTGCTTGATTGCATGGTAGTACATCTTGATTAGATTAAATGATATGAATATAGATTTGTACATAAAGTTGCTAATTCATGCCAAGAAAGTTACTGTTTTGAATTTTGTTTACACTTCAGAAAATCATATCTAATAAAATAGTTGGAATCTAGAAATAAAACTTTTTGGAGAGGATCTTGTATGTGTCAGGAACATCTCTTTAAAATTTCATAAGATTTGGAGGTCGTTTATTATTTTAATAAAATCTAAACTCAAAACTGGTTAGTAGTTGACTGGTTGCTGAAAATCTGCACACCTTTTCGTTTTTGATCAATTCAATATTATAAATGAAATATATTTTGGGAAAGTAAAGATCATATTCATGATTAGATAAGATGTGAACTTAAGATATATATATATATATATAGGATTAAAAATGTTAAGATTAGTTCAAAATAAATCAAAGGATGACGATGAGATTGATTTTCAAAGATAAATTTTAAAGAAATTATGTCTTAATCTTAATTAACTTGATTCAAGAAAGTTTTTGATGAATATGAAAAGTGTTTGTGAAAATGAATAGGTTAGATTGTACTTATTGATGAATGAATAAGAATGTATGAAAGAATTTGAATAAATTATGAATACACGAAATCTAACAATATGAATTATAAGGGGATGAGTACCCCAAGTTGTTGAACATGGAAAGATATTGATTCTAGAGGCTTAGTGATACCCAGGTACCGGCAAAATTAATGGTAATGAATAATTGATTTTGAGAAGTGGCCAATAACGGCTGTCATTCTCGGTATTTTTGTGTATGACCGGCATGGAGAGTAAACTAGCTCTAGGTAGTATTATTTATTCATGTTCAAATTTAAGAATTAGACACTAAGTGAAGATGTAATAAACTTGGGCAAACGTAAGTGGAGGGCCTCTATATAGTCGGGCGGTGGATTCCGCGACTATAGACCCAGTCAGGCAGTGGATTCCGGGACTGTGGTTGCTTCGATGGAGGTGAGCCTTAATTAAATTCGGAATTATGATTGATCGGGTGGTGGATTTCGGGATCATGAATAGTCGGGCAAATAGTAGGTCGTACTCTAGTGTATATGTGTATACCGGGGCTAGAGGGACACTTGCGGGATGTTCGCACGATGAGGATTCTGTATAGTTGGACGGTGGATCTCCGGGATTGAAATCCATACTCTTGAAATGTCTAAACTTTTTTTTATTACTGGGTAGTTATCATGGCGAGGGATTATACCCTTTAATGTGGAGTACGTAGGTGTTTACCCTCGGACCTATGTAGTATGGGATGCATAGAATCTGAACAAGTATGCATTAGTGTTATTGTAGTATAACACCTACATTAGGTATTAAGTCATGTCATACACTAACATATCTAGGGTATTCACTCTTTACACTTTTATTTACATTCAAGTTTGTAATTTGTTAAAGTAAGAGATTTCATTATAATACACCATAGATAGGATCTCTGTTTGTAACATTGTGTCGGTTGTAAGCAACTGACGTGCCCACAATTTCATATGCAGGACTTGGATCTTACAAGGAGATATAGAAATGAATTTGATGCTGATGATTAGTTACATGTTCAAGTTGTTGGAATTGTATATTTATCATGTTGTACTTCATTTATTTTCCGCTGCGTTATTGATGTAAAAGAACAATGATGTAATAAAAGTTTCAAAATTCCTTGTAAAATTGTACGAAGTGAAGTGTAAATCTTGTTAAGCTATGAATTACCGTATTTTGATATTCGGGGCGTTACATCATCAACTCCTGCTCCATCTTCATCTTCAACCTCTCCTTCATTCGACCGCCTTCATCCTCACCTGCTTCCTCCTCGACATCACCATCCCTCCTCGCCCCTTCGCCCCTCGCCTGCACCCTTATCCAACTCTAACCTCCCAACTTCACCCTCTCACTGCTCACCCTGTACCTCCACCTACTCCATACCCATCCATCGAACCCATTCCTTACTGCCCTCGTCGAGCCCTATGTCAATCGCCATAAGTCGCTGCCCTGTGCACCGCACCACCTTATCACCCTCTTCCACCTCCTCAACCGCACCACTGCCAGTCTTCCATCCCTTCCCGACTGCACCATGCCCCATCGTCTTCCTCCATCACTGCCACTCACCATTCCCATGTTCTCCGAAGCTCCCCTGTTCCCTCCACCATTGCCTCCCCCTTCGATCGTCGCCATCCAGTCGAGCCCCCTCGACGCCACTGTTGTCTCGCAGCCGCCAGCCATCAGTCGAAGCCGCCACCGCCACCAGTGCCACTGCAGTTGATTAGAGGGGGGAATTGATTGATCATTTGAATCTCAGCCGCTCGATCCCCTCCCGATCGATCCATCATATCACTATCCAGCTCCTTAATCATGGCTTTGAATCTGGACCGTCTGATCGTAATCTTGATCTTCATCATCATCAGGCATCTTCTGACCGTCCGATCTGATCACGATCACCATCAGACTTGGATCTGGACCGTCTGATCTGCACCTAATCATCTTAATCATTAGCATCATGATTAGATCAGATCTAAGCCATCATCTTCTTTGATCTTGATCACCATTAAGATCCGTGCCGATCAGATCCATCTGATCTCGATTGTCGATCAACATCCCCATCCAATCAAGGCAAGTATCTTTTTGTACAATTCGTTGTTTTAGTACAAACTTTCATTTAAAAATACCGCAAGTAGATTGTAGTTGTGACTCACCTTTGGCTTATCATTGATGATCTCATTTTTACTTGTTTTCGTCCTTATCGATTCCATGATCATAAGAGTCACAATCTTTCGTTGATATATTCGTTTCACAACTAGTTAGATCTATTTTGTCATCTAATTATTTAAACACATGAAATTAAGAATCACCTTGACTTGTAGTGTATGTTTGTACGATGCATGTGTTGATTTTGCTCTCTTTTGAGTTGAGAATAGCCATGGGCTCTGATTTGATGCTTGTGAGCCCTGATTTGTATCACACATTAGTTTAGACTCATAATAGTTACTAATCATGTCACCTTTTATATAAGAGACCACTTATGTTACTATTCCTATTTTTGCCTTTTGTTTCGACCCTGATAACGTCAGAATTTTGACTTGAGTTCTAAACATGAAATACATCTCCAGATGTCTAGTTTACTACCTTTTTGACGGAATTGAATTCCGAGTTATAGTTTGTAAATTATCACTGTTTTAATGATGCTATGTCTGAAATTTTAGATTCATAAATCGCTGTGTCACCTTGTTTTACAAATTAAATTAACTATGCTATCTATAAGATAATGACTTAAAATTTTGCATGCTAAGACCAAACACACTATAGAACCTTCCCAAATTTTTTTGGAATTAATTGATGAAGTTTCATACTTGTTTCATGTTTCTAAACACAATTTTACATGTTTTGGCTGAACACGAATTCTGTATAGTTTGCTATTTTGACATTAGTTGCTACAACTTTTATGTATCTTGTCTTTATGTATCTAGATTTTCTGATGGATCCAGATTTGCATTCTTGTAGTAACAGAAATCTCAGTTTTGGTGCAGTAACGTCATGCTGTCAAGAATTGGAATTCTCATCGTTTTTTATAATTATAATTTGTTTGGTACTCTAATATGCTTTCTACCTAGCCTAAACTTATTTCATGTTCTTGATCATGTTTACTTTCCTTGTTTTGCATACTTTCATGCATGTTTGATAATAATAAATAACAAGCCGGGGTTAAGGAAAATACCATATTAGTGGACAATATAGGTAAGTGTACTCGGAAGGGGGCCTGTGTTCCCATGATTTTAAGTCAAATGGAACTAAGTACCATGTATAACTAAGTGCCACGTCAGGGGGATCACCTCTAGTGCCTGCGGAGATTACCTCCAGTGCCCATTATATGATTACATGATATGTGTTTGCAATCAGATGGAACTAAGTGCCACGTCAGGGGTTGACGGAGGCCACGTCTAGTGCCTGCGAGGGTTATCTCTAGTGCTCATGGTTTGATTACATGCTCGTATTTCCTGCAAGACCTGAGTACTTGACCCTATATAATCCATCACTAGGTCTAAACGTAACTTATTTGTATGTAGCAACCATGTGGTAAATAATTGGGATGCATGAAGTGCTACCAAGATAGAATTAAGCAATAGACTTAAGAACAACATGTTATTTGTACACACTTATCACCTGTCTCGCATGTTACTTGATACTTGTTACTTGTTACTTAATACTTGTTACTTGATACTTGATACAAATTATATGCTTACTTGTTACCTGATCCTGTTACTCGATTCGTTTTTGCTTGCATGCTAGTCTCTTTGAACTCTATTACTTGCTACATCCATGTCATGTCATGTTGTATATTTTGGATTCCAAATCTCTGATTCATGCTTTCTTGCACTTATTCCCATACCCCTTGCTTGTACTACTTGCAGTCCGTAACTTGCACTAACGAGTGTACTGTTTCATGTTTCTATTTCTTGTCAATTAATCAATATACAAGTTTTGGAGATCAATTGCCTGCAGAAATTGGTGAGTAAACATTTTAGGCTTCGCATGAGAAATCTTGCTTTAGTTATTTGTGTTTGAGTTTATTTAATTCTTGTTACTACTTGAAACTTGCAACAGGCTTATTGTCCCGAAGTTTTACTTTCGATCCAGATCTTGTATTTATTTAGATAATTTAAATTTGTTTCAAATAATTTCTGTTGATTAATAATTTATTCATGCATGCGTGGTTGAGTATATTTTGTTATATTTCCTGTTATGATGTTGAGTCGATCCTATAGCTTATGAATGATGAAAATCACTCGCTGGGCTTTATCACACGCTAGTATTCCGTATTCTTTTGGGAAGCGGGGCGTGACAGACGTTGAACTTGCTATTTGTGCCCATCAAATTTTGTAGAGATAATTCTAGGTTGGTGTTAGATGTCGAGCCTATTGCAAGTAGATGAAGGGTCGTTGGAAGGACACTAGCAAAGAGTAGGGCGATATACTCATTGTTTAAAGTCTATGAGTGGTTAACGGATCTCAAACATTGATGGTGCCTGAGTGGAGAGCAGGGCATTGAACTTATTGTTTGGAGTCAATGAGTTGTTGATTAAGCTCGAGCGGTAAGCAGATCATTGAACTCGTTGTTTGGAGCCATCGAGTTGTTGCTAGAGCTCAAGCACAGAGCAAGACATTAAACTCATTATTTTGGAGTCTACGAGTTGTTAGTGGAGCCTGAGTGAAGATCAAGGTGTTGAACTCGTTGTTTGAAGTCAACACATTGTTGATGGGAGTCTAGCGAAGAGCGAGGCGTTGAACTCGTTGTTTGGACCCAACGGTTGTTGATGGAGCTCGAGCGGTGAATAGAGCATTGAACTCGTTGTTTGGAGCCAACTAGTTGTTGGCGGAGCCTGAGCGAAGTGCAGGGCATTGAACTCGTTATTTGGAGTCAACGAGTTGTTAATAGAGCTCTTGCGATGAGCAGAACATTGAACTCGTTGTTTGGAGTCAATGAGTTATTGGTGGAGCTTGAGCAAAGAGCGGAGCGTTGAACTCGTTGTCTGGAGTCAACGAGTTTTTGATGGAGCTTGAGCGAGGAGCAAGGCATTGAACTCGTTGTTTGGAGTCAATGAATTGTTGATGGAGCTCATGCAATAAGTAGATTGTTGAACTCGTTGTTCAGAGTTGACGAGTTATTGGCTGGAGGAACTCAAGTGGCGTGCGGAGCGCCGAACTCATTTTGTAGGACGAATAAGTTATGGGTGTTCTGAATCTTCTTAATATTGAAGTGCTTGTATTTGTTTAGCATTGAGGCGATTCCATTCTTCTCTTTGCTGACAAGTAGTTGTCTACATCGAATGAGGTCATCGGGACATTGAGCTTGCTCTCCTTCGTGCTATGTTGTGCTTGACGATGTTGGGACACGTTCGTTTGCTCGGTGCTTCACGGGAGACGAAGCTGGAGCCTGCTCAGGTGAAGGTGGTTGGGTAAACGTGGAACTTGCCCGCCTAAGGGAGATTTGTCTTGAATTTTATCATCAAGTGTTGAGGCGATCCTGGGAGATTGTTAACTGGCGGGAGGCATGTGAAGAGGTTTGTGTCTCTTAGGTGGTGCATTTCTTAGTGTGTAGCTAGAAGAACGACTTGTAGGACAGTTTGTTGTACATTGTTTGCAAGACTTTTGTAGCGATTCTTAAGTATGTAGACTCATCATAATTCTGCAGTTGTAATGAGACTTATGCTTTATGAAAGCGGAAGTCTTCTACATGCCAATGTCTTTTCTCGTAATTCGTCGTCTTGGAGGTTGGCTAGTCATATGAGCTGCTCTTGGGGAGAGTTGGACTTTGAACTTTTCGTTTTGTATTTGTAAATATATGTAGTGGTACTGGATCGAACATATGGGTTTGCAAGTTTTGTGATTTTTGATGAAATTCTTTCATATGTTTGATCCTTGTTGTGCACTTTGTTGTTGAGATTGATAGGTCATCGACTGGGCTTCTTGTAGCTAAATAACAGTAAGAATGAGAACTCTAACATCTCTGACTCCCACCCCGCAATACAATAAGAGTAATTCGGAATCAAAGTAAGCTCTCTTCCCTGTATTTCATTGATCTTTCTCATGTCATAGAGGGTAGGTGATAGGCATTCCATGCCCTTCTTCGTCTAAGAGTTCTGGCTCGGCCACACTTAATCTGTTGTGTACAGCTAACGAACTGATGACGATGTGCACAATGTATGACGGAGTTTAGACCTTATCCGTCTTGTGCTCAGCTAGTTGTAGGAGCAACTCTAAGGGAGAGCTATTTTCCAAACTTGTTGTATGGATCTTCCAACAAATTTTGGGAGTCGCATTGAGTGGTGAGTTGAATTCCAAATATATGTTCTGCAAGTTTTATTAGAGTAACTTCAATCCACGATTTTGGACTTATAATATGTCTTCAACGTAACAGGTTGAATGGCGAGTTGAACTCCGAACATGCTTGATTATAAGGTAACTCTGAGCCATGAGTATGGATTCCGAACTTGTTAGTTTAGATATTAACATATTACAGGAGCAGATCAAATGGCGAGTTAAACTATGAACTTGCTTTGTCGCAAGTTGCTAAAGTAACCTCGAGCCATCGGTATGGACTCCGAACCTGCCGTCGAGGCGCTAACAGATTGTAGAAGCAAATCGAATGGAGAAGCGAACTCTGAACTTGCTTTATTGCAAATTGCTAGAGTAACTTTGAGCCATGGGTATGGACTCTGAACCCGTCTTATAGGGAGCTTTTAACGAGTTTTTGTTGTTGATTCTTGATTTTGATGATCACAACACAGTGCAACATGTGTCTAAGTTATACAGCTAACATTGCGATTCTTGATTTTGATGATCACAACACAGTGCAACATGTGTCTATGTTATACAGCTAACATTGCAGGTTGTACATACAAAAGACAATTTCAGCTGAACAAATGAACAAGCTCAAAGGATACATTTAAAGACTTCACTCAGACAAGATTCAAGACTTCACTCAAGACAAGACTCAAGACTCAAGACCTTTAGCTCAATTGTGTCAAAATTGTAGTGTCTTGTAAAAACATTGTATCTTACTTTTTGTTGAGTCTTAGTCTGATGTAAAGCCTTGTCACACACACACACACACTCAAAATTTCATAATGTGTGTCTCTTAGAAACCCCCAAAAAGAGTCAAAACAGTTTGAAGTAATTTAACTTTTGAGTACCAGTCGACTTAAGCCTCTGCCAGTCGACTGACAGTACAAAACTGTTTAAATTTATTCAAACTCTGATCAGTCGACTCATATGGCAACCCAGTCGACTGTTCGAGAGCTTTTGACCGTTTTCTGTTTTCAAAATTGATTTCTCAAAAGCAACAGCTCTTAGATCCGTTGGTTGACAGTTGGAATAACTGTCCCCCAACGTTCAGGAGATCTAACTCTATAAAAAAGAGTTCAGATCTCACTGAAAAGATCTAACAACATTTACAAAACCTTTTTGAGATACCGAGCACTGTCTTTGAGAAATTTCAAGTGAAAATCTTTGAGAACAAGCCTTCAAGTTCAAACTCTCTGGTTCTCTACACTTAGTCCAGTATAGCAACGATTTCGCTCTGGACCGGGTATAGAAGTCGACCTTGTTTTTAGCCACGTGCAACAACACTATACACCAACAAGGCTATAGGTTGACTGTAAAGTTTTTCTTGTTCTTTTGCTCTCGGTTGGAGAGTGTTTTTGACTCTAGGTTGTAAAGTCGGTTTGTTTCACTCTTGGTAGTAGAGTGGGTCTACTTTCTCTGGTTGAGAGAAAGGACTACGGGTTAGACAAGGTTGTTGTCTAAACGCCGTAGGGTATTCTTGTAATCTTTTTCAAGAATAGTGGAAATCTCAAGTGGGTTGCTTGGGGACTGGATGTAGGTCGGGAGGACCGAACCAGGATATATCTTGTGTACTCTGTGATTGGTTGTCTTGATTTTGCATTTACTCTTGTTTACTTAAGTTCTGCAAAAAGTGTCTGGACAGTCGACTCCTTGCACTATCAGTCGACTGGTCAGTGTCGTATTAGTTGTAGTTTCATTGTGTCTTCAGTCGTCTATCATATCCATAAGTCGACTGCACAGAGTTACTGTTTTTGCTTTATTTTGGTTATATCAGTCGACTGGTTCATAACCAAGTCGACTGCACCGAGAAAATTTCCGCAGTTTTTATTAACACTATTCACCCCTCCTCTAGTGTTTGTTGTCTCGCCTACAGGATCCAACACTTGGTATCAGAGCAAGGTTACAGGCTATGGCAACTACTTCAAATACAAATCAGTACCATGAAGGCCAATCTACACAACAGCCACCGCTATTTGATGGAACGAACTACAATTATTGGAAGTGCCGAATGAGAATTTACCTCCAATCAATCAACTACGAGATATGGCAAATGACAGAGACGGAATACACTGCCCCTACCATTCCATATGCACAATGGAATGATGATCAAAAGAATCAGACTATGAACAATGCCAAAGCAATGAATGCCTTATTTTGTGCACTCACAAAGGAAGAATTCAACCGTGTATCCAATGCTACAACCGCACATCAAATTTGGCATACACTCGAGGTAACACATGAAGGAACGAATAAAGTAAAAGAGTCTAAAATTTCTGTTCTTGTCCACAGGTTTGAAATGTTCAGAATGAAGGACAATGAGACTGTGTCTGAGATGATCACCAGATTCACAGACATCACAAACTCTCTTGTGGCACTTGGAAAGACTTACACTCAAGCAGAGATGGTTAGAAAAGTCTTACGTGCACTCACTCCAGAATGGGAGAAGAAGACCACAGCAATAGAGGTAGCAAATGACTTGTCACAACTTTCTCTCGAGAATCTTGTGGGCAATCTCATGGCAGATGAAGTCCAACTTGAAGATCGAAAGAAGAATACAGAATCACACCAAGCAAAGAAGAAATCATTGGCTTTTAAAGCCATGACAGACTCAGAAGATGAGGAAGAAGATGAAGAAGAGATAGCAATGTTCACTCGAAGATTCAAGAAGTTCTTAAAGAAGGGTAAGTTTAATTCTAAAGTTAGAGATTCTAATGACCCTCCTACATGTTTCAGGTGCAATAAAATAGGTCACATGAAGAAGGATTGTCTCTTAGAAAATGCAAAGAACAAGGGAAAATCATCCAACTTCAAGAAGGACAAATATTCAAAGAACAAATTTGCCAAGAACAAGAAGGCCTATCAAGCTACATGGGATGATAGTGATTCGTCTTCCGAAGAAGAAACGGATGAAAATAACGAAGTGGCAAATGTGTGTTTCATGGCTGCACAAGAACATGTAAGTAATGATTATGGTTCAGAAGATCTTCTTGATGCTTTTAATGAAATATTCCAAGAGTTAAAGAAAGAAAAGATTAGAGTTAAGAATCTTGAGAAAGTGAATCAAACACTTAATCAAGAAAATCTTAACCTTGATAAGGAAGTAAAATCCTTAAATTCTTGCATTGCAAGTTTAGATACTGATCTTGAAACTCTCAAAAAGAATTATGAAGAGATTTCAAAGAACTTATCTAAGTTTAACAAAGGCAAAGAGAATTTAAATGATATGCTTCATCATCAAGTAAAATCTAGTCAAAAATATGGACTTGGTTTTAAAAAATCTTCTGTAAAAGAATCTCCTGATGTAAACACTAGTAAAAATAAATCAGCATCTATTTCTAGTGTTACACACAAGTTGTATGATTTCTTTGAAAAGCCTAAGGTTGTTAATTTTAGTGATAAAAGCAAGACTACCATTCGGTTAAGTCGACTGAACCATACAACCAGTCGTCTGTCCAGAGAAATTGGATCTTATTCAACGAGATCAAAACCTCCTATAAGTCGACCTAGTGTATCATCCAGTCGACTGACTCACACTAACAGTCGACTGAAGGACACTGTTAAGTCGACTGGAACAAGTTAGTATGGGTTCCAGTCAGCCTAAATCAGAATGATAAAATTGCTTATATTAACTCATATGTGTTAAATGTGTGTAATTCTATTAATTATATTCCTGCTTATGGAGGAAAATCAAACTCTTCATGGGTTTGGTTTCCCCCAAACTAATGTGTTTTGGACCCAATAAAAAGGGTACCATATTTACCTTAAACTTTTTATAGGTACCCAAGAAAGAACGCTGGATATTAGACAGCGGATGTTCAAAACACATGACAGGACATGCCAACCTACTATCCACCATTCAAAGCATAGATGGAGGAACCGTCACCTTTGGAGATAACAATAAAGGCAAAGTCATAGGTATTGGCATGGTCGGTAAAACTTCTAACCCAACCATAGAAAATATATTATTAGTTAGTGGTTTAAAGCATAATCTTTTAAGCATTAGTCAATTATGTGATAAAGGGTATAAAATAGTATTTGAAAAAGATGCATGCTTGATTTATGATTCCACTATGCAAAATGTTGTTTTTCAAGGTTTTCGTAAAAGTAATATTTATGAATTGTGTTTGAATGCAATTGATTTTTCAAATGACTTTTGTTTAATAGCCTCTAACAATGAATCTTGGCTATGGCATAGAAGATTTGGACATGTGAATATGAAAAATCTCTCAAAATTATCTAAATATAACCTAGTTAAAGGACTGCCAAAACTATCCTTTAAAAAGGATAAGTTATGTGATGCATGTCAACTAGGAAAACAAATCAAATCCACTTTTAAAACAAAAGAAGTAATTTCTACTAGTAGGCCGCTCGAATTAATTCATATGGATTTATTTGGCCCTACTAGAGTTGCTTCTTTAAATAAAAGTAGATATGTGTTTGTTTTAGTAGATGATTTTTCAAGATTCACTTGGACATTCTTTTTAAAACATAAAAATGATGCTTTTGATGAATTTGCACATTTTTGTAAACGTATTCAAAATCAAAGATCTCTAACCATAGTCACTATTAGAAGTGATCATGGTGGAGCATTTGAAAATGAAACATTTACAGAATATTGCAACAAGAATGGTATAACACATTCATTTGCATTTCCTAGAGCTTCACCACAAAATGGAGTGGTTGAAAGGAAAAATAGGACTTTGCAAGAATGTGCACGTACTATGCTTGTTGAAAGCAATCTACCAAAGTATTTTTGGGCTGAAGCTGTTGCTACAGCTTGTTATGTGTTAAATAGAATTCTTCTAAGACCTAAGCTAAAGAAGACTTGTTATGAGTTATTTTTTAATAAAATTCCTAAAGTCTCTTACTTTAAGACATTTGGTTGTAAGTGTTTTATTCTAAACACAAAAGATAATTTAGACAAATTTGATCCTAGATCTAATGAGGGTATCTTTTTAGGATACTCAAATAGGAGTAAAGCATATAGAATTTTCAATAAGTCTACAATGACTATTGAAGAATCAATGCATGTTACATTCGATGAATCTTTACCTTCATCAACCTTAAATAAAGATGATGAAACTGATTCATCACCTTTAGATAATGTGATTAAATCCTTAGAACAAACTAATCTAACTGATAAGTCGACTGATAAGGACTACCAGTCGACTGAAGTAAAGCAGTCGACTGAAGAACAAGTCAAGTCGACTGATCCTATTGTGATATCTTCAACTTTACCAAAGTCATTTGTTGAAGTTAAAGATCATCCTCATGACTTAATAATTGGTGACATTTCCCATGGTATTCAGACACGTTCACATGTTAATATGATCTCTCATACAGCATTCTTGTCGGATTTTGAACCGAAAAATATACTAGAAGCTTGTGAGAATGAATATTGGATGAATGTCATGCAAGATGAACTAAACTAATTTATAAGGAATGATGTATGGGATTTAGTTCCTCGACCTCCTGATCAGACTATTATTGGTACCAAATGGGTATTTAAAAATAAGTTAGATGAATCAGGACAAGTTGTAAGGAACAAGGCTAGATTAGTTGCTCAAGGATATAATCAAGAAGAAGGTATAGATTTTGATGAAACATATGCTCATGTTGCTAGACTAGAATCTATTCGTATTTTATTATCTTTTGCTTGTTTCATGAATTTTATACTTTATCAAATGGATGTTAAAAGTGCTTTTCTTAATGAGTTTATTAAGGAAAATGTTTATGTTAAACAACCACCAGGTTTTGAACATGAACAATTTTCAGATCATGTTTATAAATTGAAAAAGGCTTTATACGGTCTTAAACAAGCACCTCGTGCTTGGTATGATCGTCTGAAAACTTTTCTTTTAGAAACAGGATTTGAAATAGGTAAAGTAGACACTACATTGTTTATCAAAAGAGTTAAGAATGATATCTTAATCATACAAATATATGTTGATGATATAATTTTTGGTTCTACTAATAATAATCTATGTCAAGAATTTGCTAATACCATGAAAAACGAATTTGAGATGAGTCACATGGGTGAACTCAATTATTTCCTTGGACTTCAAATTAAACAGTCCTCAAATGGCATATTTATCAATCAAGGCAAATATGCAAAGGAACTACTCAAACGTTTTAACATGGATAGTACTAGTAGTAAATCCACACCTATGGCTACTACTACTATTCTTGACAAAGATTTATTAGGTAAGAGTATTGATCAAAAACTCTATCGAGGTATGATTGGTTCACTTTTATATATTACTGCAAGTAGACCAGATATTATGTTCAGCGTATGTTTATGTGCTAGATATCAATCTAGTCCTAAAGAGTCTCATTTAAAAGCAGTGAAATGAATTTTAAGATATATTAAAGGCACATCTGAATATGGTTTATTTTATCCACGCACCGATAATTTTCAACTTTTGTCATATAGCGATGCTGATTTTGCTGGAAGAAAAACTGATCGCAAGAGTACTAGTGGTACATGTCACTTTTTGGGACATTCCCTAGTCTCTTGGTGCAGTAAAAAGCAAAATTCCGTATCCCTATCAACCACAGAAGCTGAGTATATCGCTGCAAGTTTGGCATGTGCACAAATTTTGTGGATGAAACAAACTTTATTAGATTATGGTATTTCATTTGAGAAACCCTCAATTATGTGTGATAATACCAGTGCAATTAATTTATCTAAAAATCCGATTCAACATTCACATACAAAACATATTGATATTCGACATCATTTTCTACGTGATCATGTTTTAAAAGGAGATATATCTTTAGACTTTATCTCTACTGATAAACAAGTAGCAGACATATTTACCAAACCCCTTAAAGAAGATACTTTCATTAATTTAAGAAGAGAACTTGGAATTTGTGATTTTATTGATATTTGTTGAAAATTATTTCTGTTAAGTCGACTGTGTTCTTGAGTAAGTCGACTGTACTGTACTTTAAACCATATCTATTTTTTTATCTGACCAGTCGCCTGGTCCTGATACCAGTCGACTGATAAGTAGACATAATTTTTTTTAGTCTCTTCTCGACTCAGTCGACTGATATACCCTACCAGTCGACTGTCGCGAGCTCAATCGTCTTCAGCGACTATTCATCGCGACTTTTGAGATAAAATTCACTTCTCTTTTCACCCGTGATCTCTTATCTCAACCGTCGATTTCTTCTCTCTTTGATCTCAGCCGTCTATCCTCAGTTAAAAACCCTTTACCAGCCCCTCTTTCTCACCTTTACCGATCTCCAATTTTTCACCCAAAATCCCAAACCCTAATCTGTGAAGAAGAAGAAGGAAGTCGACTCACAACTGCTGCTGGTGCTCGTCTCTGGTCTGATCTTTCGTCTTTTTCTTTGGTAAAATCATTTCACCTCTCTCTTTTTATGGCTCCTAAAAGATCCAAGAGATCTCATGAGGGTAGTTCTTCATCTCAAGATTACACTCAATTTCTTTTAAGTCCCGATCTCATTGAACGACGGTACATTATTTGTACCATTACCATCTTCCCTGGAAGATTTGTTAACTTCAATGATCTTGATCGTTTTAATCTTGTCCCCTTATTTCAAAATAGTAGTCTTTATAATTTTCTCTCTCTATCTAAATCAGCCCAACTATTATCCCCAACTCATCTATTTGTTTTACACAAATATGAGGGTTGTAAAAAAACACGATGGGGATGTAGTTATCCGTTCGTCTGTGAAAAATGTCAAAATGACACTCACACCCACTAGAATCAATCAAATACTGGGTATTGATAACGGAGGATTATATCTTGATGATGTTATTTTAGATGATGCCTCTGTTTTATCTAAAATCTTTTTACCCAATCATGGACCTCCAATGACTAGCAAAAATATTAAACCTATTGCTAAGCTTGTAGCTAGAATACTAGCCTATAACATCCTTCCCAAAAAGGGTAGTTATGACCAGTATTCTCTAGATTACAAAAAGCTGTCTATGCAATATTTGGTAAAATTGCTGTCAATTGGGGTCGTGTCATTTTTTCTAAGCTTGAACAAAACCACACTCACTTTCTACCTTTTGGTGGTCTTCTCACTAGAGTCTTTGTAGCTTTTGATATTGATCTCGATTCCGAGACCAATGTTGTTACTCACTATGAGTGTTTCGATCGTGCTAGTTTGGCACGAATGAAACTTCTTGATCCTCCTTCTAGATCACCCCCTAGGTCTCCTCCACTTTCTCAAGCTCCTTTAGGTTCTACTTCTAGACCCTCTAGACCTTCTACCTCTTCTGATCCACCTATTCTTCAAGCCAACTATGATGATCCTCGTACTCTATATGACTGTGTCTCCTATCTTATGAAACATTCAGCCACTGTGGATACCCAACTTCATAACCTTGATTCCAAACTAGACAACATTGATACCAAACTTGACAACCTCACTGATCTCTTCAATTCTCAATTTCATCCTCCTTCTCATGGTGACGATGAAGACTCCGATGAGGACGATTGAAGACTTTTTATTTTATTTTTCTATTATTTTCTTTCATAATGCACTTATTTATGTATGCGACTTTATCTTAGTTTCTTTTCTATGCAAAAGATTGTTATTTTGTGTTTTTTGATGATGACAAAGGGGGAGAGATATCTGTGTTATGGTTGCTAACTTTAACTTTGTTCTATTTCTGGGTATTAGAAAATTCTCTGGTCAGTCGACTGCCAACAGGCATATAAGTCGACTGCTGCTGCTGCATCTGTACTTATTGTCTGATTGTGGTTTTTCTATGTATGAGTTTCCTGATCAGTCGCCTGCCATTTTGATAAGTCGACTGATACATGTTTTATGAAACATTTTTAAAACAATGCATTCTGTGTTTTTAATAGGGGGAGCATGTCTTTACTATGCTTGTATATTATCTGTTATTATCAGCTATTGTGTTGTCATCATCAAAAAGGGGGAGAATGTTGATTCTTGATTTTGATGATCACAACACAGTGCAACATGTGTCTATGTTATACAGCTAACATTGCGATTCTTGATTTTGATGATCACAACACAGTGCAACATGTGTCTATGTTATACAGCTAACATTGCAGGTTGTACATACAAAAGACTATTTCAGCTGAACAAATGAACAAGCTCAAAGGATACATTTAAAGACTTCACTCAGACAAGATTCAAGACTTCACTCAAGACAAGACTCAAGACTCAAGACCTTTAGCTCAATTGTGTCAAGATTGTAGTGTCTTGTAAAAACATTATATCTTACTTTTTGTTGAGTCTTAGTCTGATGTAAAGCCTTGTCACACACACACACACACTCAAAATTTCATAATGTGTGTCTCTTAAAAACCCCCAAAAAGAGTCAAAACAGTTTGAAGTAATTTAACTTTTGAGTACCAGTCGACTTAAGCCTCTGCCAGTCGACTGACAGTACAAAACTGTTTAAATTTATTCAAACTCTGATCAGTCGACTCATATGGCAACCCAGTCGACTGTTCGAGAGCTTTTGACCGTTTTCTGTTTTCAAAATTGATTTCTCAAAAGCAACAGCTCTTAGATCCGTTGGTTGACAGTTGGAATAACTGTCCCCCAACGTTCAGGAGATCTAACTCTATAAAAAAGAGTTCAGATCTCACTGAAAAGATCTAACAACATTTACAAAACCTTTTTGAGATACCGAGCACTGTCTTTGAGAAATTTCAAGTGAAAATCTTTGAGAACAAGCCTTCAAGTTCAAACTCTCTGGTTCTCTACACTCAGTCCAGTATAGCAACGATTTCGCTCTGGACTGGGTATAGAAGTCAACCTTGTTTTTAGCCACGTGCAACAACACTATACACCAACAAGGCTATAGGTTGACTGTAAAGTTTTTCTTGTTCTTTTGCTCTCGGTTGGAGAGTGTTTTTGACTCTAGGTTGTAGAGTCGGTTTGTTTCACTCTTGGTAGTAGAGTGGGTCTGCTTTCTCTAGTTGAGAGAAAGGACTACGGGTTAGACAAGGTTGTTGTCTTAACGTCGTAGGGTATTCTTGTAATCTTTTTCAAGAATAGTGGAAATCTCAAGTGGGTTGCTTGGGGACTGGATGTAGGTCGGGAGGACCGAACCAGGATATATCTTGTGTACTCTGTGATTGGTTGTCTTGATTTTGCATTTACTCTTGTTTACTTAAGTTCTGCAAAAAGTGTCTGGACAGTCGACTCCTTGCACTATCAGTCGACTGGTCAGTGTCGTATTAGTTGTAGTTTCATTGTGTCTTCAGTCGTCTATCATATCCATAAGTCGACTGCACAGAGTTACTGTTTTTGCTTTATTTTGGTTATATCAGTCGACTGGTTCATAACCAAGTCGACTGCACCGAGAAAATTTCCGCAGTTTTTATTAACACTATTCACCCCCCCCCTCTAGTGTTTGTTGTCTCGCCTACAGGATCCAACATTTGTTGCCATTTTTGTTTATAAATTTGGCACTCAACTCATTGTATGCATCCGTAATGTTGTACAAGAACTTTGCAAAAATTAATACAAAAATTAATTGGAAAATAAAACTAAGCGGTTGATCTAGTGGCTGGCCGTTATTACATGCCGTGACCGGTAGTGAAAGCGGTCTTTATTGAAAAGTAACACTAAACGGCTGCTCTAGTGGCTGTCCTTTATTACAAGTTGAGAAAATTTGCTACTGCTACTAAGAGAAAACGTTTTAGACGTCATCGTTCAACTTCATAGGGTGTTCTACTTTCCAAGTCCCTACTGATATCTCCTTCTCCCCTAGGTCTTCAAGTTGATGAGCCGTTAGGCGAATCAACTTGGTAAACCTTGCCTGAACTTGCCTATTTTTTATACGAGCCTCCTATTGTTTTGCAAAGAAAATGAGAGATCTTCTGATGTATCAATGTGGTTAGGCATGACTATTTCGTTCCGTTGAATGAGCAGAGTGGCTTTGGGCGGGGAATTTATGTTTATTACTGTGTTATGATGAGAACTAGTTTAGACGTGGTGAGACACGATGTGGCAGGTTTGGAAGTCTTGACAGGATTGTTTATGGCAATGGCTTCAAACTTGTTTACAGTCTTAGAATTGTGACTACTTTCTGGACAGGATTGTTTATGGCAATGGCTTCAAACTTGTTTACAGTCTTAGAATTGTGACTACTTTCTGGCAGTAACTCTATGGTGTCAAGGGGAGAACCGAGCCCCCCATTGTAGCAGTGTAGCATTCTCGTGTTGCCTGTTGGCTCCCTACAACTTGGCCTACGCCTGCTGTTGTTGGGAACTTCATTTTCATGTAGAAGGAAGAAGCAACTACATGGAAGGCCACTAGGCCTGGACGGCTAAATATTGCAGTGTACGCAGCTTTGACGTCGATTGCCAGTAAGTACAGTGCTTCCATTCAAGTTGTGGGAGCTTTTTCTTCTGTCACTTCAAGTGTGACAATTCCTTCTATTTGAACCGGTACACCGGAGAATCCATGGAGTGTATAACCGGCTGGCTTGAGTCGATCTCGGGAGAGCTTGAGGCCATTGAAAGTGTTCGTGAAAATAATGTTTACTAAGCTACCATTGTCCACTGGGATGTAGCATACCTCATGATTTACCATGCAAAGGTTTATGACCAATGCGTCGCAGTAAGGCATTCAGACACCTTCTAAGTTCTCGTCGGAGAAATATATCGGGACCCCGGTGATCTTGACAAGTGGGATGTATTCTATGGAGTTGACTTTCCTACCGAAAGTTTGCGGGAGGAGTTGGAATCTCCCCCCATCGGGCCTCCGTGAATGGAGTGGAGAACGGCCATGTGTTCAGAGTCTTGCAATTTAGATGGCCACTCTTGACACTTATTAGCCCCTGGGGCGGAGGGTTTTCGACCTTGTCATCTTTCTCAACGGCTTTGGAGAGATGGCTCCTGCGAATCAGGGCTTGCAGTTCTTCTTTAAGGGCTCGACAGTTGTCAGTAGTGTGTCCATGATCTCTATGAAATGTGCACCACTTATTTTTATTTTTTCTCTTGCTAGACATTGATATCTTGGGGGTGGGGAGATTATTCCATCATTCTCAACTTTCCTAAGGATAGCTGATACGCTTGCATTGAGAGAAGTGAACCTGTCGAAGGGTGGTGCTAGAGGTAGACGGCGTTGACCTGCATCGTCTTTCTGAAACTTTCTAGGTTCTTCCTTGCTTGTATTATTTCATTTGTTTTCGGAAGATGAATCGTTCTTGCCTTGAGGATAGAGAGCTTCCTCGATCCTGATATATTGTTACTCCTTTTCAGGAGCTCAATAAAAATTTTGGGTGGCTTTTTGGCAAGGGAGGCTTTCAGGTCTTTGTTAGTGACATTATGGCGGAAGGCGGTGACCGCCACTGGCAAATTTAAGAGGAGTTGGATCTTGCTTCAGCTATGCAGGGCTTGACAAAGTCTTTCAGCAGTTCTCCATCTCTTTGCTTCAAATCCAATAGGGAAATACTTGTTTTATAGCCTTGCGACTAGTAACGAAGCGCGGAATGAAGAGGTCCTTGAGCTGGTCGAAGGAGAATATTGACTATGGGGTTAGGTGCGAGTATCATTCTCTTGCTGATCCTTTTAGTGTTGTGGGAAATGTTCGGTACATGAGCCCATCGGTGGCATTGTAGACCATCATGAGGGTCTTGAAACTCTCGATATGGTCGGTCGGGTCTGATTCCCCATCGTATGATTCGAATTGAGGAGTTTTGAAGTCCTTTGGGATGGGTGCATTGTGGATGGTTTTGTTGAAAGGAGGTCGACTAGGGCGGTAGGTCCTACTGGAGCAGTTCTCCACATTCTTCATCTGCTCTAGACGATATTCTACTTCTCGGATACGACGAGGGACTTGGTCGTCCTTCCGGACCGTCCCCTTGGATCCATTTGAGTCGGAGGATCCTTATTTAGTGGCCTGGCCCAGATCTTGACTATCTTGGATAGCTTGGAGGATGTTGAGTTTGAATATATCTAATTCGGCCCTAGTGACTGGGGCATCTTTCTCTTTGTTCCGCTCAAGAAGCTTTCGAATCTCATTAGTTGGGCTTCCTATTGCGGTGTGCCCACTGTGAGAGGAGGATTGCCTTGATCTCTGTTTAGGAGAGTCGCTTCTCCAGTTTGCCTGACGTTCTGCACGGGAAGCCTTAGTTCGGGCGCCTTCTCGTCCAAGCAGATTCGTAGATCAGTTCCTTGTTGGCTGACACCGATGATTTTGTGGAGATCTTAAGATCCCTGAGGGCCTCGTGAGGCCACTGAATTGATTGACGCATTCTGGACTGAGATGCGGTCGTGCAGAGAATTTTGTTCATGACGGTTTTTTCGGGAGCCCCATTGTGCCTCTTCGTTGAAAGGAGCTTGACTAGATTGTCGGGGTGACTGTTGAGAGCAATTGGATCTTCCACAAGAGGAGGTGGTTAACGAAGAGAGTTGGTACGACGGCTTGAGGCCACCGCTCTGCCTCTTAGTCTTGGTGGCATGGCAGTAAATCTAATTTGTGTAGTTTCCCTCAGATAGCGTCAATCTGTTGCTGCTTATTTTGGTGTGGGAGCAAACAGATAGTGAGTTAATATTTGATGAAAACTACTAAAAATCTGACCTTTGATCATTGTCGTGAAATATAGTTAGAGCTCTTGAGATTGAATCTGGATCGTTAACTAAACACTGTGATCTGGATCCGATGGTTGCTGACGCGGCCGGTGGACTTGCAAAAAGCCTGAAACATCGGGGGTTGGCCAGGGCGACAGACCCTCCGATGCTCAAGTCAGAACCAGCGAGAGAAAGAGAGTATGAGAGAGAAATTGTTGATTACCTTTTGACTGAAGAGGAGGAGGTATTTATAGGTCTGAGAAACATTACAGAAGATTGATATGAATCCATTGGATCGACTATGAATTCCGTATCTCTTATTCAAATCTCCCCCTCAAGAGATAAGTCCTTCCGTTTGGGGATAAGAGATTTGACTAGCAGCCCTCGTGAGCTAGGTCTCTCATAGTGGACGTAATCTATCACTTTTTATGGGCCTGTAAGAGCTTCATGTCTTGTAGAGGGGCCTGGAGAAGGCCTAAATTTGTTAAAAAGGTCCGTTAGACTAATCTGCCTGTAGAAATTTTGAGGTCTGTATTAGAATCGTAGGGCCCTGATTTGCTGCAATTTTTACCATTGTTAATCCTAGAGAATGAAAATGGTAACTTCTTGGCTCCAAATCCAAGGTAATGGATATTTCTTAGCCATAAATGTGAATTGTATCCTTATTTCTCCTAAATGTCTTCCTAAAGTTATGGTGTATAGTTCATCTTCAACTTAATCTATATAATAAAACACAAAGAAAGCTATCAAGTGTCTCACATTCAATCCCCCCAAAATCAAAGGTCCAGATCTAACCTCACAAAACATATTTTCCCTCCCAAAATTTCAAATCCCAAAACCAAATTCACCCCCCCCCCCCCCCCCCACGAAAAAAAAAAAACTAAAAAACTCAACACTTTATTACTATCTCTCTTCTCTCTCCACTTTTTCATATTTCTCTCTTTCTCTCTCTCCCTATCTCTTTCTTCCATTCTTTCTTTATTTACTTAGAAATTTAGATTTTTAAGATTTCGTGTTTTTAATTTTTTAGAATTTTTTTATTGTACATGTTATATTGAAAATAGCAAATATCTCTTTAACAGTTAAATTTCATCATTTTTTACACTTAAAGTTCTAAGAAGTTAGATTTTACCACCCCATTTATAATTATTTTTCAACATATACTAATGAAAACATGGACTTTTATTTACAACTAATTATTGTCATATTATTCAAACTTGAGCTACATAATTGTAGTTTTACTGTTTACAGGGCTTTTCATATTTTGTATCGTTCCGAAGACGTGCCGTAGGCACGTGCCCACGGGCAAATCTAGTGATTCTATATGGTCCATGTTCAACTTGTTGATTCTAAGTCCTTAAGCTTTAATGCTTCTCTCCGTCTTTCTAATTGAAAACTATGTTTTCTTAGTCTATTCGATAAATACAAAACTATCAACAGGTAGCATGCACCATCCGACCTCATCTTGAATAAGCCTAATTAATTTAACCATGACTAAAAAGAAATAAACGAACTTGATGTTTATTTTTGCTGCAAACCTGCAGTGATAGGATGACTCTGTTGCTCACCACTTATTCTAAAAGTATCTAATAATTTCCTTAAACGATTAATCACATACTTATCCAAACAACATATTTTAAGGCGCACAGAATTTTCCTAGGTAGCCTATTCTAAGACTTTTCTACATTTAAAGAAAATCATATTAAGAAATCTTCATACACATTGTCACTGCTGTTGCCTATGCCTCATCCCCCTGTTCTATTCAAAACGAATTTTTATATCTTTTTGACTTTTGGTCTTCGAAGCCTCAATGCCATCGAATGTTCGCCTATTCTATAAGTTTGGGTCAGGCGCATCTTTCTGTTTTGACCTTGGTTCTAGGCGGTTCTATGTGATGTTTTCATTACTGCTTTACTTAAATTCTATGTTTTTCCTTTATAAGGTTGGCTGGACATCCATTTTATCGATGTGCATGCAGGGTTGAATGAGCATTACTTTGCTCTGCTGATTATTTTGGCTGTTTCTTTTGGAAGGGCAATTATTAAGCTTTTGGGTTAGAAGGGGACACGTTCTCTTCTCTCCCTCCCATATCCGAGGCTCATGTATCATTCACAAGTGCTTACTAGGGATGATCTTTTTGTAGTCTTAGTAGGTAGTATGGGTTGTTCTAAATCTTGGGAACCGCATTATCTCCCTACTAATTGTAATGGACCAGGTAGATTTCTCTTGCGTTTTTATCTGATCGTTCTGATGTTTTTATGGTGGGTTAGCTGTTGGTCTTGTTTTAGCACTTGGTGCTACTTATTAATGGTGCTGGTATTAATGAGCCATAGCATCTCATAGCAGTTCGATTATATGGTTCTATTGCGATGACTGTAAATGCAAGAGTTTGTCTCGGTGATTGTTCAAAGCTCAGTGTCTTTTGGCTATGTTGTTGATATATATGTTTACCATACCTCCATAGTCTATCTTGTGACTGGCAGGAGCTTTCAGGCTCACTCTGTTGCATTTGTTTGTTGCGTCTACTTCCTGTTAATGTGGACGTATCTTCTTGAATTTAGCTGAGTTATAGGGGGGAGTGTCTTCATCCTCCAGCCCTTTATTGTCTCTTTGTTTGCTCCTCTCGGAGCTTTTTTGATTATATGGAGTGTGCTATTATTTTGGCTACTTGTGCTCAATTCTACCCATTTGCTATCTGGAGTTGTTTAGTGAATAGAGAGGATTAGTTGTTCAGTTGGAGGCTTCCCTTGAGTTGGATCCTCTGGGTTCTATTTCTAAGCCAACCATCAGCTTGGCCGGAACAGATACTCTTCTCTTTTGTTCTGATGTGATGTTATACGTTGTTTCATGGGGTTCTCTGGTTGGATCGTCGAAGCAGCGCTGTTTGGGCTGTAATTCCCCCAGGTTTCTTTCGAGTTGGTTCAATGGATGACTCGACGGTCGTTTGGGTGATTGGTGGTCTACGCATAAGTTTGCTCGCCTTTCCGCCTTCTTTCTGCTTCTGGTCTCTAGAGGAGGTGCACTTGCGGCCTGTTTCTCCAACGGGATGGCTCATACCCGGCATCTTCAACTCTATTTGTAGGATGTAGTTCGCTGTTTTAATTAGCGCCTCTTGGTTTGTACTTATTCTTCCCTTTTCTCAGTTTTACATCTTGTAAAATATTTGATTAATTGCTTGTAAATTAACGATTTATTATTCATTAATATATTTTTGATGGCTGGAGCCGTTTGGCTCTATCCGATACATCAAAAAAAAGAAATCTTCACACATGGACATCCATACTAAAATCGATTATCATTGCAAGTGCTGACCAAATATCTCATAAGATTTTCAACCAGATAATAAATTAGATATGCTATAACGAAAAACACAGAATCCAGTATGATATTGAAGGCAGTACAGGTAGTTTGAAGAATAAAGATTTTCTCAAATATAAAGATGTTTTAGGATTTTCTCAAATATGAAGAAGGATGCATAGTAATTAAGAAACTAATTACAGATGTCAGTGAGTGTTACAGAATGCTTTAGAACTTCCAACCATTGTCACTAAGGATGTATGAGGGTTCTAATAGGACTGAATAAAGTACAGTGTCACTCCCTTCAGCAGTGCTCCTTATAGCCAATCCCAGCATGTGGTGTATAAGAGGAACACCGTTATTACAGGTTTTTGAGTAAACATAGTTGACCATTAACAGCTCAAGGCATACGGCTAAGAAAGTTATTGCGTTAAATGGACAGGATGTAACATAAGATGCAGGAAGCCTCCAAATTTTACTGTTAAGACTATCCATCTCAAATTTCAACTCAGATATGATTAACCAACATTACAGCTCTGCTTTACTACACCTACTAACAAATCGCATGCAAATATCCTTTGGAGAAACAAGAAAAAAATATTAACCCAAAAATTATAATTCAGTGTACATGAAACTGAAGCATGCATGACTGAATTCATCATCGTCTCCAAGAAACATCCTCAATCCACCATCCACATACAAAGCTCATTATAAATTATTAATAGATCGAAGTATCAAATCTTGGTTCGTAGAAGCAAATTTGACTATGGCACAGCTGCAATGCACATCCTGCAATCCACGACCACACCTTTTTGTCAACATCATAAAGAAGGCCTTTTCCTTGGTTCCACGATGTAAAGCATATCAAGTTATCCTGCCCAAAGCACTCAAATCTTTCAGCGGATAATCTCAACAGTTCCCTGAAATACTTTGGTGGCATCCTGCTTATTTCAACCCAGACTGTCTTTGCATGGTCCAATTCCCAAATCCTCATGCTCTGAACAGTACTGTAGAGCCCAATTCTGCCTACTAAGAACAACCGCTTTTGTGCCCCTGCAACTAAATAACCATCCAACAATGACCGTGGAAACTTGGCCGGGATATGTTCCCACTGCCCCATATCCATGTGATACATCATCAAACCAAGAGGTGATAGAGTCTCTAAATAAAGTCTACAGTCACAAAATGCCATCTTAGACGAGCATAGATTAACAGCCGGCATAACCTGATGAAGGGACCACCTATTGAGTTTTGAATCGAATACCTCAGTAGGAAGAGTTTTGTCCCCATATATATCACTCGCTGCAATCACTGTGAATGAGTGGTCTGTCCTATTAACAACCATAATCAATTGTCTTTGTTGGTTATAGTGCATCCTAGGCAACACCCGCCAAGATTGCGTCAAGGGATTGCAAACTAAAGTCCTGAAAGTAAGCCCATCCAACCCAGAAAAGCAAACTAAACCCCCTGACGAACCAACCAACCAAAACGCCCAATCGGGTAAGAAACTAAATGGTATCTTATACCAACTCTTCAAGGGTAAGCTAAACACAGAATACTGATGGTTTTTTGTGTTCTTCCAAGAAGTTAGCAAGCAAGGCCCATGAGAAGGAATAGCAGAATGCACTTTAAGAAAGCTACTATCATGAATAATATAATTCCACCGTCTACAAACCGATCTCATCCTATATATAAAAAACGGAGGCACTCGAGCCAAAATCTCAATCAACAAATCCTCCGGTAACAGAGACCATATACTGTCATCCATTTGCACATCAGCATGAACTACTTTCGCGAATGTAGTAACAGTCTCCTCATCTAAACCCCTCGGCTTGGTCTTGATCACTTTCTGCCGAGACGGGCTTGTGTTACGATGCCCGGTTCGGATTAATGGAATCATATACTTCACACAGTCCTCATCTCCAAATATCCCACTTCTTGATGATCTCAAACTCACTTCTCTAATCCCATCCATCCTCTAAAATTTTACCCTAATTCACAATTCCTGCACAATAAATCATTCAACAGTTCAAAACCTAAACTCCAATCCATCTAACCCTACTTACAATAAAGTAGTGTTTTTTACACAAAGATACAATCTTTTCCACCTAAATTGCCAAAATTCAACAGCTAAGCCCTAAATCCAAAATAAAAAAACACAAATTGAAATGTTTCCATACCTCAATTTATCAGATTGCAGACCCAAACCCTAGCTTTCAGGCAAAATTCCAGCTCAAGATGACATTTTTACAGCATCAGAAACCCTAGAGGAGTGATAATTCGAATTGGAGAAAACTCAGATCGATCAAAGTCAATTTAAATTTTGAAATCAACGAAATTAGGGTTTTGAAAGTTGGTACCTTTTTAGTTTTAGGGAAGAAGATAATGGGGAAAACTTCAGCCAAAAATCGCCGTTTCCTTCCACAAATTCGAGTTTTAATTATTATTAGTTTTTTTTTAAATCGGTTTTTATTTCGCAACGACAAAGAGACAGCTGAACAGTGGGTCCCGCACACGCTTAAGCTGGCCTGTTCTTTCGGTCGGAGTGGGCTAAAACGAATTATTAGTTCGGTAATATACTTTCTATGATCTAGGAGGTATAGGAGTTTTATGTGCAGAATAATATAAACCGTTGGATTTCTAGGTGATTATGCAGGCGCTGGTTTGATCAAGTCGTATGTAATATGGAGCATAGAAGTTTGATCTGCTTGTTGTCATGAAAATGAAAAGTAAACGCAGTGGGTGGTCACTGGTCAGCATGTTAAAACTTAAAAGTGGGTGAGATAAAGGGTAAAGTAAAAGTATCATGTGGTGTGAGATCTACTTGATAACCTCAAGATGCGTGCCTTTTCTTCTTTTTCTTTTTTTTTTAATTTTTTAATTTTTTTTAAGATGCCTGCTCTATTCTTACTTTTTTTCGTGCAACCAACGTATTAATTTTTAAAAAAATTAAAATAATAACTATGATTTATACGGGCGATGCATATCTTAACAAATAGGATTATATATTTATAAAAGTAATTGTGAAGACTATAATAGGAGAGTTGAAGTTGCCGTGTATTGCACGTAAGTAGGTAGATTTACAACTCCAACTCTCCCATTAAAATTGTCACGCCCCGTTTTTCAAAATACGAAAATACGAGCACGTGACTGAGGCCCAGCGAATGATGCGAATACACCATTTATAAGCTATACAGGTAACTCAACAACAAGATAACAACAAAACCACGCAGGCATGTAAAATCACAATAGGATAACAAAAGTACATGACATAGTCCATAACATAACCAACAGCTAGAAAATACAAAATAGTTACGGGTCAAATACGCCCGGAATACAATAAGAAGTACATGAATAAAACATGAACTAAAGTAACATGATAATTAATAAGACTAAAACACTTGATCAGCAACACCTTCTGGCAACTTTCCATCCGGGTCTGCAAGTACATTATTACAAAAAGAAGAAACAAGAAGATACCCATTAATGCAAGTCACGGGCCGCAAGTGGTACAAGCTAACGGAACAAGTATAAAAAACAAAAACAAGAAGCAGGAAAAAGAGCATGGAGTCAAGGATCAGGTATTAGGAGTGTTGTCGCTGAATCTGGTGTGGGGGCAAACAGATAGTGTTTGTGGATTCTTGGAAAACTTCGAATAGCAAACCTGTTACCTGTTCCGCCGGAGTTTGACCGCTGACTCCCGCCGTTCACCTGCAAAAAGTGCGAGACACCGGGGTTGTTCCCGGCCAAGCACCCTCCGACGCTCAAGTCAGTAATCAGAATTGATTATGAAAGAGCGTAAAACTGACAAAAGATTGATTACCTCTTAATGGAGATGGATGGGGGGTATTTATGGGCGCCGCTGGGGTCAGATTAGGAATGTAATCCCTGTGGTTAGATAAGGAATGTAATCCCTAATCCCCAGTGAAAGGATAGATATGAATCAGGGTCGTTGATTAGGATTAATCAGAAACCCTAATTCTATCCTTTCTGGACCGGGTTTGCTGTGGGTAGAAACCCGCACCCAGTTGAGGTGGATCCGTTCACGGGTTAGTGGGTCTCCGAGGAGAAGAACCAGTACCCGCTTCAGACCCATTGGTAGGTGAAATTACCGTTTTACCCCTGGGCTTCAAGATTCGTGTCCGATTTGGACGGTTCCGATTTAACTCCATTTTTAGCCATATCACGAGCCCCCCACTCCCGAAGACTGAGTTTAATCAGCCTTTGAGGAGTAGTTTTACTGTTTTAATGGCTGGTGGAGTCGTATCGGAGTCCAAATGGAAGGGTTTGAACCTTTGAAGGAGGTAGTGTGGTGATTTTTCAAGTTGGTTGCACTCTAAGTTGTTCTTGAGCTTTTCTGGATGTTTGGTGATTTTTATCTATTTTTTCGGATTATTTATTTAATTTTGCGAAGTGTTAACCGGTCGTTCGGGGGTCTTAACAACACGTTCTAGGCAATAATTGTTCGTTCAGGGGCTCAAAAATATACCCCCGAATTTATAATTATTTCCTAGAATTTTTAGTTAATTTTTCCGAATTTTTAGTAATTTTTTGTAATTTTTAAATAAATAAAACGATTAAAATAAATAAAAACTAATTTTTAATACCGATTTATGGCATGGCGCGATCTGAGCCCTCCATCAGCGGCGAGCGCGATTTTCTGTGTGATCGGACGATCCATGTTGCTCGGTAGATAGTTTCTCCGTATGAGAGGGTCGGTGCCTCGGTCGCTCGACTCGTCTCCTCGGCAGCTCGACTCGGTACCTCGGAATCTGCCGAACTACGCGGCGAGATCCTAAGCGTCCATCTCAGCGCGGATCCCAAAAATGCTATCTTGTCGTTTAGTGAATGTGGCAAGATCTGAGCTGTCCATCGCGTCGAACACGTTTTTTGACAAGATCCAACGGCTGAGGAGGATCGGCAGATAGTTTCTCCATATGTGGAGGTCGGTCCCTCGTCCACTCGGCTCGGCAGCTCGGCATTGTAGGCCAAATAAGTGCTTCAACAGGACGTTCGGTTCGACCTAGTAGCTCGAAGGCTCGACCAAGCTGTTCGTTAGCTCGGCTAAGTGCTCCGGTGGCTCAATTCTTTGTCTACTGTATTAGGGGTTCGGTGGTCCAGCCCAGCTGTTCGGTAGCTCGGCTCGGCATGTCGGGATCTTTCGAGCCACGTGGCACGATCCTAAGCGTCCATCTTAGCGCGGAACCCCAAAAAATGCTATCTTGTCGTTTAGTGAACGTGGCAAGATCTGAGCTGTCCATCACGTCGAGCACGTTTTTTGACAAGATCCAACGGCTGAGGAGGGTCGGCGGAATTTTTCTCCATATGTGGGGGTCGGTACCTCGGCACCTCGGTTCGGTTAGAACGGCTGTTCGGTGGCAGGCCAAGGCGTTGATTGCCGCGGGATGGAGTTAGCTGTTTTGAAGAGTCTTTGCCTTGAGCCGTCGCCATCCTCCATCCCAGTAGCTCGGTCGCTTAGCCAAGCTGTTCGGTAGCTTGGCCATGCACACCGGTGTCTGGCAGTTCGGGAGGTACGCGTGGCTAGATCTGGAGCGATTATCACGGTGTGAATCACGAGGACGGTGTAATACCCCAGATCTTGAGCTAACAGTCGGCTGGTACTGCCAGCAGTCGACTGGTAGAGGACAGTCGACCGGTACTGCCAGCAGTCGACTGACTATTGAGATTTGTGAGAGGATTGAGAAATATAGTCCCATATCGGGAATTTGCGAAGATAAATTGAGTATAAATACTATTGCCGAGGATCAAGAGTCACCAATTCGGTTAACCACCTTTTGAGAGGCAGCCTGTGGTGGGCAGTGGAACTACATAGTATTTATGATTTGTCTGAGCATTGGGGCGGGGCGTTACAAAATGGTATCAGAGCCGACTTTCGACACACCGGGTGGGGGTGTATCTGCACGTCGAGGGTGCCTCCGAGGGAGGGGGGCCTATTCGTGGGGTACATATGTTTGCGTGTCGAGGGTCAGTGGGCCTATTCACGGAACATGTCGGGTGCTAGAAAGGGCGGTCCTACACTTGATGTGTGCCCTGTGCTCTCAGCGAGGATGCTGATTCCTAAGGGGGGGTGTATGTAATACCCCAGATCTTGAGCTAACAGTCGGCTGGTACTGCCAGCAGTCGACTGGTAGAGGACAGTCGACTGGTACTGCCAGCAGTCGACTGACTATTGAGATTTGTGAGAGGATTGAGAAATATAGTCCCATATCGGGAATTTGCGAAGATAAATTGAGTATAAATACTATTGCCGAGGATCAAGAGTCACCAATTCGGTTAACCACCTTTTGAGAGGCAGCCTGTGGTGGGCAGTGGAACTACATAGTATTTATGATTTGTCTGAGCATTGGGGCGGGGCGTTACAGACGGGGTTCAGATCACGAGAAAACGTTATTTTGTCGTTTTGTGAGCGTGGCGCTATCTGAACCGTCCATCAAGTTTTGACACGAATTTTGGAACGATCCGACGGTGATTCAGCCTCGACAGAATTTTTCTCCATATGTGAAGGTCGGTACCTCGGCACCTCGGTTCGGTTAGAACGGTTGTTGTTTGCCGAGGCATGGAGTTGGGTGTTTTGAAGAGTTCTGGTTTTGAACCGTTGCCACCCTCCGACCCAGTAGCTCGGTTGCGTAGCCAAGCTGTTCGGTAGCTCGGTTCGGCACACCGGTGGCCGAGTCATGGACTTAAGCGATTTGAAGAGTTTTTGCTTTGGAACGTCGCAACTCTCTGTTTTGGCATTTTACCTTCTCTTAGTAGGCTTTTAAATGCCCAAGGAAGCCCAAACGTCGCTTTGAGGTTATAAATTCTCACTCCCCCACCCCAGAGCTCATTTCTCACTTTTCACTCCAAGTTTTCACTTTTACTCTCTGTGTGCTCTGCTAGCGGCGATTTTAGCTCTAAGGCAGTTGCGTTAGCTGTCGCGTGGGCCAGGCGATTTTCGGCGAACTAATTCCGACCGTGAACGTCACTTCAAGGCCACGTCACATCAAGGTCAGTTTATTTGCCTTAGCTTTTTTTAGAGATGTCAAGAGTAGACTAAGGGAGTGAGGCCTCGTCCTCGAGCGATAGTGGCACCGAGGAGAGGAGGCAAATGGAGATCCGAAGAAAGGGGAAGGAGGTGGCCGAGTCGTCCGTGGCCGAGGTGAAGAGGAAGAAGAAGAAGGCAGTGACCCGATCTCCTGTAGTCGAGGAGATCGTATAGACCGAGAGGCGAGCCCCTGAGTCAGGCCGGTACCCTTGTGTACTGTCCGGCCATGCCGGAGTCAGGCAATACGAGGGTGAGCTTCTGGAGAAGGCGATCGTAGGTCGGTCGGCAGTGTACGAGGAGAACGAGCCGGTCCTGACTACCGAGGTGGACGAGATTGCATCGGTACTATCTGAGAAGGACCTGCTCCGGATCAGAAAAGGGTTCGCCATCCCTCCGGAGTACAAGCTGATCCTCCCCGGCCCTGGGATGCGAGCGAACTCCAAACTGTCATCATCGGATATGTGTATGTTCGACTACGACTCGCTGAACGCCGGATTGCGCTTTCCTCTGCACCCCTTTGTGTTAGAGGTCCTCCAGTGGTACTGCCTGGCGCCGACCCAGTTTATGCCGAACACCTGGTGCCACGTGAATGCCTTCTTGCTGCAGTGCCACAACGCCGAGGTCGAGCTAGACATGACGATCCTTCGGAGCATGTATCGGATTCACCGGATGCACAAGACCGAGCATCGTTACTACCTATCACCCCGGAAAGGCGTTAGGCTTATAGAGAATCCGGACTCGATAAAAGGTTGGAAGGAAAAGTTCTTTTTGTTGAGGGAGCCCTCGATGTTGAACATTCCGACTCGGTGGAAACCAGAGGTGTCGAAGTTCGCAAGGGTCGACCCGGTACTGACAGTGGCCGAGGCTGAAGTGGCGGAGAAGATCATCGCTCTCCCAATGTTGAGCTGGAGGGAAATGACAGAGGATGTGCTACACGGGTCAGGCCTTAGTCCGATCGACCCGAGTACGCTCCTGACATCTCGTAATATTTTTTTTCTAAGTTCCTTGCTCGTTTCTCTAACTTGCTTTTTGTTTTGTTGTTTGGAACAGAAGCGCCGAAGATGGACTTTATGGGGATGATGAACAAGAGAGGCAAGGTTGCCGACGGAAGGAAGAGGAAGAGGTCGAGCACGACGGCTTCGTCCAGCCGGCCCTCTAAGGCAGTGGTCGTCTCCTACTGTTCCTGAGGTCCCCTCGCCAGCAGTGGTCGTCTCCGCCGACCCCTCGGCTCCTACTGCGTCTGCCACGGCCGGTGAGGCCTTCAACATTTCGAAGGCGCTGTCGCTCGAGGCTCCACCCTTGACCATTCATGCCGAGGAAATCCTGACCGAGCAGCATAAGAAGTTGTTCGTCCCAGACTGGCGAGTCAAGAACCATGACGGCTTCCTCGGGGACTCGCAGATGTGCATGCAAGCCGTCAAGCACTTAGCGACCCCGAAGGATCGAGCCGCACTGAAGGCAGGGATGACTGGCGATGACACCTACGAAGTCGCTCGGTCAGTTGTGTCGGTAAGCTTTGCATTCATTGTTTTTAAAAATTTCTTTAAGTCTGCTGTTCGACTTTTGCTTTGTTCTTACTCTCCTTTTTCTTCGGCAGGCCACCTGTCACTTCGGCCACCTCATCCAGGAGTTCGCCGAACAGGAGAGGGAATTGAAAGCCGCCAGCGACAAGGACAGGGCGGAGAAGGCAAGGGCGGTTCGGCAGCTCGAGGCAGAGCAGCGACGTTCGGACGGCTTGGTGGTCCGAGTCGCCGACCTCGAAGCGGACCTAGAGCGAGCGAAGGGGTGGCTCGCTGAGGAGGTTGCCAAAGTCGCCAAGGCTGCCGAGGAGCTAGCGGCATCGGCGAAGGGCCAAAGGCTCTGGCGGAGGCGAAGGCGGAGAAGGACGCCGTGGCGGCGGTGATCAGGGCCGAAGTCAAGGCCGAGGCGAAGGCGCACATGGCCTCCAACATGGAGAAGTCCTACGAGAGGGCGCTCGACCATGTCCAGGACCGCGTCCCCAACTTTCAGCGGGTCGGATACAGGCTGTGGCCCGGAGCTGTGGCAGAGGGCGAAGAAGAGGAAGGCGAAGAGGAGGAAGGCGGCGAGGAGGAGGCAGGACAGTGGGACAAGGAAACACCTGTCGACCCTGAGACCGTGGTGGTCGACCCCCAGGCCGGGGCGACGGGGAATGAGGGACCGTCTGGCGAGGCGCCTGTGGTCGAGCCGACGACGCTGGTGGACCCCTGATCTCCTCGTCTTTTGTAATTTTGTTTTTCCTTTTTTAGAATGTAAAGCCTTTTTGCGGACTGGCCACCGCCTCTTCTTTATGAATGAAAATCTTATTTCAAATTTGTCTAAGTGTTTGGCTCGGAATTTAGTCTTTCAATGTGATGTTCTCGTCTTTCAGATCTTCGAACATGCTCTAGATACCGTAGCAGCTCGGCGTCGTGCAGAACTGTTTAAGCAGTCTCGCGAGGCTCGTCTCGAAGGCGAGATAGACCTGATCCGAAGAGTGCTGTTCAACGTAGAGAAGAAGAACAGCGAACTGCTGGCCGAGGTACACCACTTGTGGATAGTCGAGGAGGAGCTCTCGACGAAGGAGGAAGAGCTGGCCTCGGCGCTGGCCGAGCGAGACAAGTTCGCGACGAAGGTCGAGCAGCTGCAGAGGGTTATAGTTGACAAAAGCATCGAGGTGACCCATCTGCGTCGCATCATCTCCGATAGTGCTGAGTACCCGGGTTTGGCAAAACTCCCTCGGTTAAAGATATCGGTGAAGGACGACACCTTGAAAGATAGGATGGTCGAGCTCGAGGAGGAGGTCGCTCGTCTAAGGCCTCAGCCTGCGAGGGCCAACGTCCTCAGCACCTCGTGTACACGCGAGGAGTGCGAACGAGGTATTTCCTTCTACGAGCTCGCGACTCGTCCTCCCGCCACAGGTTGGACCGCAGCCGATGCGCAAAGCGGTGTAGCTGTTAGTTCGAGCGGAGCCTCAGTCGGAGCCACTGTTAGGCTTAGTGGCGAAGAGGCATCCCAGTTCGTCGGCCTAGAGACGAGCTCGGAGATGAAGAGACGAAAACCCCGAGTGTCTCTGAATCGGAATGTCCCCATTCCGAGGAGGCGCTGAACAAGTTGTACTGAGCTTTTGATATCTTGCATCATCTTTTTTATCTTTTTTGTTGTAACTTCTTGCCTTGTAAATTTATCAAGTTGTTTTAATGAAATCGAAGTTCGTTTGCTCATTGTTGTTCCGTAGTTGCCTTACTTTTGAAATGAACTATAAGAACCAGTAGTTAGTTTATTCGAGCGTTCTAGCCATAGAACTCTTGCGTTAGCTGTAGAACTTTAGCTCTTGCTCGGGGTATACCGAGGCAACTTGGCACTTCGATGGTGTGGTAGCTCGAATTTCAGACCCGAGCCACGTGGCTCAATCTGGACGACCGATCACGATCATGGCACGAATCACGAGGTAGGAGGCTCGAGTTTCGAGAAAACACTATCTTGTCGTTTTGTGGATACGTGGCACGATCTGATCCGTTCATCATGTTCTAGTACGCATTTTGAGACGATCCAACGGTGAAATTGGTTCGGCGGAATTTTTCTCCATATGTGGAGGTCGGTTCCTCGTCCGCTCAGTTCGGGATACTGAAGGAGTGCAGTCGAGCCGAGCGTTGGACTCCGAACTCGTCGTTAGAGTGGTTCAATCTGGATGGTCGATCACGATCATGGCACGAATCACGAGTCGGGAGGCTCGAGTTTTGAGAAAATGCTATCTTGTCGTTTTGTGGATACGTGGCGCGATCTGATCCGTTCATCACGTTCTAGTACGCATTTTGAGACGATCTAACGGTAAAATTGGTTCGGCAGAATTTTTCTCCATATGTGGAGGTCGGTTCCTCGTCCGCTCGGTTCGAGATACTGAGGGAGTGCAGTCGAGCCAAGCGTTGGACTCCGAATTCGCCGTTAGAGTTGTTCAACGGTTGTGGGAGCAGTTCCGAATGGCGAACTACTTCTAGCTCGCTTAAGAGCGAGCTTGCGAAGTAGAGTCGAGCCAAGTGTTGGACTTCGAACTATTGTTAGAGTTGTTCAACGGTTGTGGAAGTAGTTCCGAATGGCGAACTACTTCTAGCTCGCTTAAGAGAGAGCTTGCGAAGTAGAATCGAGCCAAGTGTTGGACTCTGAACCATCGTTAGAGTTATTCAACGGTTGTGGGAGCAATTCCGAATGGCGAACTACTTCCAGCTCGCTTAAGAGCGAGCCTGGGAAGTAGAATCGAGCCAAGTGTTGGACTCCGAACCATCGTTAGAGTTGTTCAACGGTTGTAGGAGCAGTTCCGAATGGCGAACTACTTCTAGCTCGCTTAAGAGCGAGCCTGCGAAGTAGAATCGAGCCAAGTGTTGGACTCCGAACCATCGTTAGAGTTGTTCAACGGTTATGGGAGCAGTTCCAAATGGCGAACTACTTCTAGCTCGCTTAAGAGCGCGCTTGCAAAGTTGAATCGAGCCAAGTGTTGGACTCCGAACCATCGTTAGAGTTATTCAACAGTTGTGGGAGCAATTCCGAATGGCGAACTACTTCTAGCTCGCTTAAGAGCGAGCCTGCGAAGTAGAATCGAGCCAAGTGTTGGACTCTGAACCATCGTTAGAGTTATTCAACGGTTGTGGGAGCAATTCCGAATGACGAATTACTTCTAGCTCGCTTAAGAGCGAGCCTGCGAAGTAGAATCGAGCAAAGTGTTGGACTCCGAACCATCGTTAGAGTGAAGAGTAAAAGCAGAGAGATGCAAATAATTTTACAAGTAAAATATGAGAAAGCTTTCTTTATTGATAACTAGTGGCCGGCTGCTTCTAAGTTGCGAGCCGTTATTACATGAGAGAAATAAAGAAAAAAATACAAGTAAAAGGAGAGGAACGGTTCGACATCCCAGAATACTTAGAGAGGCGTTAATGCTCTCTCCTGGTATTTTAAGAGATGGTCGACATTCCAAGTCCTGGGGATCTCTCTGCCTTCAAGGTCTTCTAGCCGATATGTCCCGGGCCGAACTACTTTAGCGATCTTGTAGGGTCCCTCCCAATTTGGAGCTAGTTTGCTCTTCTGACCAGGAAAAGAGATGGCTAACTTTCTGAGGACCAAGTCCCCTTCTTTGAGGTCAGTAGGACGGACTCTCTTATTGTATGCCAGCTCGATCCTTCTCCGATAGCTTTGTTAACGAATGGCAGCTCTTTCACGGATCTCATCAATCAAGTCTAGATTTGCTCGGAGCTCTCTGGCATTTTTTTCTTCTTCATAAGCCATTAGACGAGGAGAGGGTATACCAACTTCTAGGGGGATCATAGCCTCGGACCCATAGGTGAGATTGAATGGGGACTCTCCTGTGGGGGTCCGTTTTGTGGTGCGGTAGTTCCACAGCACGTTAGGGAGCTGATCGACTCATAAGCCTTTAGAGCATTTATCCAACCTCTTCTTAATACCAGAGAGGATCTGTCAGTTAGCATTCTCCACTTGGCCATTCGACTGTGGATGGGAAACGAAGGAGAATCGGTGTTGGATGGCAAGGTCTTCACATAGAGCTCGGATGGCAGCCCCGGTAAAATGGGTTCCGTTGTCTGTTATAAGGACCCGAGGGACACCGAATCGGCAGATTACGTTCTTCCAGAAGAACTGAAGAACTTTGTTCTCGGTGATCGTGGCCAAGGGCTCGGCCTCTATCCACTTCGAGAAGTAGTCGATTGCCACGACTAAGAATTTGAACTGGCCGGGAGCTGGTGGGAATGGCCCTAGTAAATCCATCCCCTACATTGCGAAAGGGATAGGACTTGATAGGGAAGTGAGTGGAGCTTGTGGGAGGCATCGGATGTCGGAGTACTTCTGACAAGGGCTGCATTGCCGAACGTGCCGTTCGGCGTCTTGTAGGAGAGTGGGCCAGAAATATCCGTAATTCAACACTTTGCAGGCTAGAGATCTGGACCCTGAATGTGCCCCGCTGATGCCCTTGTGAAGTTCTTGCAGGGCGTAGTCGGCTTGTTCCGGGGAGAGGCACCTCAAATAAGGTCTGCCATCTACTTGTGTGAAGGAGCGCTTGTATAGGATGTCCTCGATAAGTGTGTATCGCTCTGCTCGGGTTCTCACTCGGCTTGCTTCCTTAGGATCTTCTGGGAGGAGCCCATCCCTCAGGAACTCAACGAGGGGTTTCATCCAATCATCTTGCAGCAGGACAGGTAGAGACTCCATAGAATCGGAAGTTTCGTCTTCTATACTTGGCTTCAGGAGTACCTCAATCAAGACGGTCTGCTCGAGACCTTGGAGGGAGGAGGAGGCTAGCTTGGAGAGGGCATCGGCCTGGGCATTCTCTTCTCGGGGGATTCGTTGGATGAGGGCCTCTTCAAATAGGGCCATGAGATTCCTGACCTTGGCTAGGTACTTAACCATTCGGTCATCCCGTGCCTCATATTCCCCTAGGACCTGATTTACGATCAGCTGAGAGTCGCTAAAGATCCGGAGGCGCTGCGCCCCTGCATTGCGAGCCATTCCGAGGCCGGCTATGAGTGCTTCATATTCTGCTTCATTGTTCGAGGCCTTGAAGTTGATACGGAGGGAGTATTGGAGGATGAAATCATCTGGGCCGTCCAAAATGACCCCGGCTCCGCTTCTCTCGTTACAAGAGGACCCATCCACATAAACCGACCAGACAGGTGGTCCCTTCTTTGCTTGGCTGAACTCGGGGATGGTACTTTCAACTATGAACTCTGCTAGGGCCTGAGCCTTGATCGCGGTTCGAAGCTGATACGTTATATCATGCTGGCTCAGCTCGATAGACCACTTCATAAGCCGACCGGAGGTCTCTGGCTTGTGGAGAATTTGCTTCAGCGGTTGGTCAGTAAGAACGACCACCGAATGGGACTGAAAGTATGGGCGAAGCTTCCTTGCAGCCATGATTAGGGCATATGCCATCTTCTCTATCCTGGGATAGCGTAGCTCGGCATCCCGAAGTACCTTGCTCACATAGTAGATGGGCTTTTGATCCCGGTCTTCTTCCCTTACTAAAACGGCACTAAGGGTCTGCTCGGAAACAGCCAAGTAGAGGTATAGGGTTTTGCCTGGAATGGGCTTGCTGAGTAGAGGAGGGTTGACGAGATAAGCCTTTAGCTGGTCGAACGACTCCTGTTGCTGTTGACCCCATTCGAAACCTTTAGCCCCCTCGAGGGCCTTGAAGAAGGGGAGGCACTTCTCCCCGGACATCGAGAGGAAACGCCCTATAGCGGCTAGGCGGCCTGTTAGCCTCTGAACTTCCTTAACGTTCTTGGGAGGGGCCATGTCTAATATGGCCTTGATTTTCTCAGGATTAGCTTCGATTCCTCGTTGGCTGACCATGAAGCCGAGGAACTTTCCTGACGGGACTCCGAACGCACACTTGTTCGGATTGAGCCTCATGTTATGCTTTCTCAGTACATCGAACGCCTCCTGCAGATCAACCACATGATCGGCCCCGTGGATGCTCTTTACAAGCATATCGTCAACATATACCTCCATATTTTGGCCGATTTGAGCTTGAAAAACCTTGTTGACGAGGTGTTGATATGTGGCACCTGCATTCTTCAAACCGAAGGGCATAACCCTGTAGCAGTAGAGGCCCTGGTCGGTTACAAATGAGGTCTTCAGGATATCTGGGGGGAACATACGAATCTGATTGTAGCTTGAGAAGGCATCCATGAAGCTGAGGAGTTCATGGCCCGAAGTGGCGTCAATTAGAGTATCGATACTTGGAAGAGGGAAGGGGTCTTTGGGGCACGCCCTGTTGAGATCGGTAAAATCGATACAAATCCTCTAGGTCCCATTGGACTTCTTCACCATTACTACATTCGAGAGCCATTCGGGATAGTTTACCTCCTGTATGAACCGGGCCTTCAAGAGCTTGTCCACCTCCTCTTTTATAGCTAGCTGGCGCTCGGGGGCGAACTTTCGCCTCTTCTGTTGGATCGGTTTGGACCCCGGAGCAACACTGAGGTGGTGGACCAAGAGCTCTTCGGAAATTCCGGGCATGTCTGCAGCTGACCAGGCAAAGAGGTCTCGGTTCCTTCCGATGCACTGGACTATGTCGGAGCATAGGGCGGATGGGAGGGTCTTGCTAACAAAGAACTTTCGGCTTGGATCCTGCTTAGAGAAGAGCACTTCCTCCAACTCATCCACCGGCTCGGACGTTGGTTGGGCGACATCTTAGGGGATTTCCAGGGTTTCGAGGGAGAGGACTGGACCGAGGGTAGAGGTCATGTAGCACTTGCGGGCCGTTTCCTGATTGCCTTTTACTTCCCCTACTCCTGCCCGGGTGGGGAATTTCATCTTGAAGTGATAGGCGGAGGGGACGGCTTCAAGGGCAGCTAGGCCGGGCTGACCCAAAATGACATTGTAAGCTGCAGGGACATCCACGACCATAAAGTCCATCGACTCCGTTCGGGTAGTAGGAGTTTTGCCAGCGGTTACATCGAGGGTGATCACCCCTTCAATAGTCACTAGCACTCCCGTGAACCCATGGAGCGTGTAGCCGGTGGGCTTGAGTCTGTCTCGGAATAGTTTGAGGCCTTTGAAAGCGGCGAGGAAGAGGATGTTAACGGAGCTTCCATTGTCCACCAGGATCCTCTCCACTTTAAAGTTCGCCATATGGAAATTGATGACGAGTGCGTCACAATGGGGGGTGCGGACACCTTCAAGATCTTCATCTGAGAACGTGACGGGCACTCCGAGGCCTTTAGGAGGAGGTGTGGCGCGAACCGAATTAACTTCCCTTAAAAACGCCTTTCGAGAGGAGTTGGAGGAGCCCCCCATTGGACCCCATGAATGAGGTGCAGGACACGCTCCTCTTCGAAGTTGGGCGTTTCATCGTGTTCAGGACGCTTGTTAGCCCCCCGAGGTGGGAGAGGAGGATCGGTTCGGTCCTTTCTCACAAACCTGTTTAGCTGACCCCTCTGGATGAGGGAATCTATCTCGTTCTTTAAGGCCCGACAATTATTAGTATCGTGGCCATGGTCCCGGTGATAACGACACCACTTCTCTTTATCCCTCTTCTTTCCGGGGGTGTTCATTTTTGGTGCAGGAGGTATCACTCCCTCTTTCTCAACTTTCATGAGAATAGTGGAGATGTTGGCATTAAGGGGAGTAAATTTTTCAAATCTGGGAGGAGGTCGGTGCTGGCCGCCATTATCCTTCTGGAGCTTCTTGGCCCCTTCCTCTTCTGTTCCCTTTCTCTTAGACCCGGAGGAAGACCCCTCCAAATTGGGGCGGTGCTCAGCTTCTTCGGCCCGAATATACTTTTCGCTCCGGAGGAGGAGGTCAGTGAAGTTCTGTGGGGGCTTCTTGGCGAGGGAGGAGCGGAGGCTGGAGTTGAGGACATTGGATTGAAATGCTGTTGCAACGACCGACTGGTCGAGGGATTCTATGGACCTGGCTTCCGCTGTGAACCTTTTCACATAGTCTATTAGATTTTCACCCTTCTTCTGGTGGAGGTAGAGTAGCGAAATGTTGGTCTTCTCAGTTCTGCGGCTACTCACGAAGTGGGTGACGAAAAGTGTCTCAAATTGCTCGAAGGAGAATATTGAGGACGGGGCAAGACGAGAGTACCATTCTCGAGCCGGACCCTTGAGAGTTGCGGGGAAGGTCTTGCAGAGCAGAGCATCGGAAGCTTGATGGATGAGCATGAGGGTCTTGAAGCTTTCGATGTGATCGACGGGGTCAGTCTCCCCGGAATAAGTCTCGAATTGAAGAGGTTTAAAGCCAATTGGTACGGGTGCATCCATTATGGTTCGGGAGAAAGGAGGTCGACTAGGGCGAAGGGTCCTTCCTCTGAGCTCTTCTTCTTGGTCTAACTGACCCAAGCGCCTCTCCATTTCGTGGAGACGGCGGTAGACAGCGTCATCCCTTCGACGGTAATCAACCGAGCCTGTAGACTCGTCTTCGCACGAGGGAGAGCGGGGGCTACGACGACGGTAGCTCCTGGAGCGGCGAGGACTTGGCATGTGCCGGGGGTTGCTAGGAGCTGGGGGAGGAGTTAGGGACCGTCGGCGAGGACTTCGAACCGGAGGAGGAGTGGGAATCCTTGGGGCATTTGTGTTGTTGGGACGGAGATTGAGAGCTTACAAGACGGTTGCTTAGAATTGCTGGAACTCGGCACGAGTGATGGGTGCCTCATCGTTCCTTGGATGGTGCCGATCGGCAGGGGAATGGGGTCTTCTCCTGTGATGTTCGGGGGACTCTCTTTGCCCCCTTCGGGTAGGGGACCTTCTGTAGTCTCGGCGGTGAGGAGATCGCTCATCCGGACGTTGTTGGCGGGAGGCTCCCTCTCGGGCCCGCTTTTCATCCAGACGGCGGCGAAGATCCTCATCCTTCTACCAATTGAGGATGGTGTTGCGAAGGTCGGAAGCTCGGGGATTGTGGGAGGCCATAGAATCCGAAGAGGCATTGTGGATGGAGACGTGGTCCTGATGGAGAGGCTGTTTCTGCGGGTTGGGGCACGGGACCCCTGCCCCGGCATTTTGAGGACGGGGGGACCTTTAGAAGGTTGTTGATTCTGAAGAGGATGCTGGTCCTGTAGAAGAGGGTCCTCGGATTGAGGAGGAAGTTGCCCCTGCTGCTGAGCGGGTTGGATGGGGACTTCCTGTTGCGGATCGGGATTGGGTCCGTGGTTGGACCCTCTAGATCTTACTTTCCTAGGAGGCATGGCTGGAGAAAATCTGACCAGCGGGAAGAGGGGAGGCTGCTACTCGTTCGTTTCCCACAGACGGCGCTAATCTGTTGCCGCTGAATCTGGTGTGCGGGCAAACAGATAGTGTTTGTGGATTCTTGGAAAACATTGAATAGCAAACTTTTTACCTATTCCGCCGGAGTTTGACCGTTGACTCCCGCCGTTCACCTGCAAAAAGTGCGAGACATCGGGGTTGTTCCCGGCGACGCACCCTCCGACGCTCAAGTCAGTAATCAGAAGTGATTATGAAAGAGCGTAAAACTGGCAAAAGATTGATTACCTCTTAATGGAGATGGATGGGGGGTATTTATAGGCGCCGCTGGGGTCAGATTAGGAATGTAATCCCTGTGGTTAGATAAGGAATGTAATCCCTAATCTCCAGTGAAAGGATAGATATGAATTAGGGCCGTTGATTAGGATTAATCAGAAACCCTAATTCTATCCTTTCTGGACAGGGTTTGCTGCGGGTAGAAACCCGCACCCAGTTGAGGTGGATCCGTTCACGGGTTAGTGGGTCTCCGAAGAGAAGAACCAGTACCCGCTTCAGACCCATTGGTGGGTGAAAATTACCGTTTTACCCCTGGGCTTCAAGATTCGTGCCCAATTTGGACGGTTCCGATTTAACTCCATTTTTAGCCATATCAAGGAGAAATGCAATATGTAAACAGGATCATGAACAAGACATCATCAAACAAGTGGCATGTAAACAAGTAATCAAGTAAACAAGTATCAAGTACAGGTAACAAGTGTCAAGGATCAAATATTATGTGATCATATTCAAGTCTTGCATTATTACTATCTAGGTAGCATTTCATGCATCCATACTTTTACTACATGGTTGCTACATACAATCAGTTATGCTTAGGCCTAGTAGTGGATTTTATAGGGTGGCGTATTCAGGTATCAAGTATCAAGCAAGTATGGTTCATGAATATGAAAATAAAGTAACAAGTTCGTGAATACTGACAAGTTCAAGAACCACACAGTGGGTTCATGAATACAACAAGTTCATGAGCCAAGTAATGACTTCATGAATACATCAAGATACAGAAAGTTCATGAACTATGTACTGGGAAACACGGGCCCCCTTCCGAGTACACTTACCTATATTGTCCACTACTATGGTCCTTACCCTTATACCCCGGCTTGTTACTTTTATTAAGTTTAATCAACAATAACGAGATATCATATTTAACTACTATCACGGGCAAAACAATCTTGCACATAATCATGTATAATTCTAAGAGTACATATGTGTGTATCAATCGTGTTCATGTAATGCATGTGGCAACAAGGTATTCGCGATCATGTGCGAATACGGGATCGACGGATTATGTATAGCAACAGATCGAAGGATACAAATTAGAGTCAAAAAATATACTTGCGGTATTTTGCAAAGAAAGTTTGTACGAGAACAAACGAGTTGTACAAGAGGATACTTACCTGATAACCGACGACGATGAAGACGGAGCAAGAATAAGAATAACGGGAACGGATCCAGGGCACGAACACAACCAACACACGAACCAACCACGAACACAAACCAACGAACGGATCACGATGACGATCAAGATCAAGATGATCAAACAACGATCGGGCAGATCGGCATGGATAAGATCAAGACCAAGATCAAAATCAACAAGATCGGGCGGTCCAGATCAAGGTGATGATGACCGCAATCGAACGGCCAAGATCACCCCGATGGTGACGATCAAGATGATGATGATCAAAGTAGATCTAACGATCGAGATCAAGGGAACAAGATCATGGGTGAACGACTGCCAAGAATCAATCAATCAAGATCAAGATCAAGAGATCAAGATCTGATCAAACGGACGGCCCACATTCAAAGATGACCTAAACTCAAATAAACAGCAACCCAATCAATGGCTCACCCACTGGACGTCGGAGGAAATCTTGCACAGGGGGTGCAGGTGGCTGGCATTCGGGAGGAACGCCATGGTGTCACGACTGGCCGGAGGGGCAAGGGTTGACGCGGGGAGGCACAACGTCAGGAGGTTGGCTGGCGGCGCGGCAGGAGGAGGGGGGGCCAGGGGATGCGTTGCGGTTGGGCGGAGGAAACCAGGGTGCTGCAGGAGGGCGATGGGGGAGCGCGTTGTGGAGGTGCTGTCGAGGTCGGGGAGTACACATGGAGGGCACTGTCGAGAGCAAGGCTGCGTCGGCGACTGGACTGCGGGCGCGACACAAAAGGTTGAATCGGGGTGCACACAAGGGAGGGATGAGCGGGAGATGGAGAGAGGTGAGAGATCGGGGAAGGAGGCGACGGGGTGACGACAATGGCGGAGGGCTCGACTGGTGGAGACGAGGCTGGAGCTTGGAGGCAGCGAATGGGTCCTCGGAGGCTCGACTATGGCGGTGGAGTGGTGAGGTGAGCGGAGAAGGGGTCAAGCGGAGGAGGGTGGTGATGGCGAGGTGGTTGGTGGCGGAGATGGAGGGAGACGGAGCTTTGGGTTTGAGAGTCTCTGTTTTCGTTTGAGAAACAAAGGGGGGGGGGAGAAAGAAGACGGGGAGAGAGAGAGAGACAGATGGGAGAGGGAGAGAGAACGGGGGAAGGGGGGTTATAAATAAAAATAATATAATAATAATATAATAATGGTAGATTTCTATTAGGAAATGAAGGGGTGGATTAGTGGGGTGATTTATGAGGTGGTGGGGGTTTATGGGGTTACGGAATAAGAAAAGTGGGGGAATGTGAGGGGATTTGTATATAATCACATAGGTTTGAGCCTATAGAAATATATATGAGTACTGAGTTGAATTTGGGCTTGGTTTATGGGCTCAAAGCAATTTAATCAACTAGTTATAGGATTGGGCTTATGATAATTAATTAAACAATTGGGTTTGGACTTCAAATCATTTAATAAATCAATTATAGGATTGGACTTTAAGAATATACAGTTAAACAACTGGGCTTATAATAAATAGTTAAACAATTGAATAATTGCATATTAAGCTAAGCTTCATAAAATAGTTTGAATAATATAATCAGTTAAGAGAGAATAGTTATAAGATACTAAGGATTTAAAATACGGGAAAATACTTGAAATATATATATATTAATGGAAACAGGGGTTACAAAAATAGTAGAGATTATATATTATATAATAGATAGATAGATAGATAAATAGCTAGTGATTTACGCGTATGATGCACATCTAATATATTTAAGAAAATAAGTAAAAAATATAACGTATTGAGAACTCGAACCTGAAACCTCCTTCATATTAGTTATGCACGTGCAATGCACGCGTTGGTAGATTTACAAATGACACTAAGGCTTTCTCACATTACAATATTAGTTTTTTTTTTTAATAAGGAAAAGATGGAATATAGCACCATGTTCCTTTAATAAAGAGATAAAGAGTAAAGAAGTATCATGTGGTGTGAGATCTACTTGATAACCTCAAGATGTGTTATTTTTTTCTTTTTCTTTTTCTTTTTCTTTTTTGTCAAGATGCATGCTCTCTGTTAGTTTTCTTAACTTGTTACATAGAATACTTTTTTATAAGGAAAAGATGGAATATAACACCATGTTTCATTAATAAAGAGTTAATAAAATAAACCAGGGTACTGGACTCAATTACAGACAACTACAATACAGAAAATAAAACATAATACCTCTAGTGAACATAGGAGGGTAAAATACATACAACAAACTCCAAACATACTAGAACATCAAAATGAGAACACCAAGATAAAAGATGTCACTCCAACAATGTCCTAGAGGGTGGCCACCAAGCCATGACACGCCGAATCAGTCTAAAGTGGGACCGATCACCTCTTCTTCATCGTCATATTTCTCTACCTCAAATGCTCTGGCAATTCTTCCTCTGGGACATGTTGTCGCCGTTGTAGCCCAAAAGAAAATAAGATGCATGATATGAGTAAGATTACCAGATATACTATTACGAGACCCACGAAAATAAAAATATTTATGTTAAGTCATAAAACTCATGTCATTGCGGTGATATGAAATATCACGCTTCCATCATCTCATGTCTCTCACTAGCGAAGGTCTATCCAATCCACATGTCTTCATAGCACTGAGGATACACCGTTGTGCCGAGGGCCCTCATGACCTCGCAGAGAACGACTTTACTCTTGAGGCAATTTAGGAAGAGGTGAATTTTTATTCCGAATGTGTATTGCAAAATCTAAATGTAGTTACGATGTACGGTTGTCTTTTAGCTAGGTTCTCTATAGTCAGAATTGCATCGTTAAGGACGAGCCAAAGAAAAACTCTAACTTTCAGCGGGGCTCTGGCTTTCCAAAGAATCGTAGCCCATTTTAGACTACACCCTCTAAAGTGAATACGATTACAAAGTGTTCAAACCGAGAAGGTGTCGTTCTTCTCTAACCCCATGCTTTTCGATCTGGTCCTTGAGAACATCTAACTTCCGATCTACTGATGTGAGATTGTAAAACTTTTAGTCTCAGTTGAGATTCTGGATCGAGTCATGATTTGAAGGGGGGTTTCCAAGCACCACATTTCCAGGCCAAACGTTGAAGGGTATTTTATTTTTTGCCCTAGAAAATATTGAACATCACCAAACCCTTATTGAATAATCGATGTTAAGTCACGTTTACTTCTAAAAAATAGCAAAAATTTTTTCTTCATACAAACCATACTTATTATGCTAAATAATAAATGCAGAACACATGCAAATAATGTACTAACAGTTACCAGTGAACACCTCATATGTGAGCATAAATGTGAATATAAACATGTAAGATGTAACATTAACAGTACTAGCTGAAGGATCCAGCGACTAATGAAGTATTCCAACCGTTGTGTCCGGAACGCACGTGCCCTGCATACAAAATCACGTGCCACATTATCTTCCTCCTCCTCGTTCTTCCCTCCTAATTACTTATTTTCATTTTTAATTGAAAAGCAACTAAAAGTAAAATCACAAATCAAAAACTGAAACCCTAACCCTAATTCCTCCGATCCCAATCCCAACCCCCCATGAACAACCCCTAATCCCCTTCATGGGCGGCGTGACGTCATCGCTGGCGGCGAAGTTCGCCTTCTTCCCACCCGATCCGCCGTCATATACAGTTTTCGACGACGAGGGTTCGAGTGGGTTGTTGGCGATTATGGGCGTTTCGGCGAGGGAGAACGTGGAGGTGAGGAGAGTGGGAACGAAGAGAGGGAGCGAGATCGTGGTGGTCTATGTGAGGAATCCGTTGGCGAGTTTGACTGTACTGTACTCGCATGGGAATGCGGCGGATGTGGGGCAGATGTATGAGCTCTTCACCGAGCTTAGCCTGCACCTTCGAGTTAACTTGATGGGGTAAAAAGTTGGGTCCTTTTGGTCTTGGTATTAATTGTTTGTTTAATTTAAGTTCATTTAAGAAGAATGTGTTTAATTTTCGCGTGGTCATATAAAGATGGGAGTGTGTTTCAATTTGGCGCATAGGTGTGTATTGTGCATGTAAGATCGGTTGGTTTTGTATGTAGGAATTCTTCTAGGCTAAGATGGACGCACACGAACAAACCCACATTGTAGACTATGCAACACAACTGATCAGCCTGGGGAAATTTTTGAGAAGTTACAGTAAATAGCAAGTGTTATATATTGGGTTTGGGTGACTGTAATGCGTGTTCGGCACAACCCGAATACCAAATAGTAGTGTTTGTGCTTCGTGGCATCTCGGTCTAGTGTTATATGCTTAGTGTCCATGGTTTTCTGAACAAGGATTCTGAGATGGCCATGGAAGGGGGTGGTTGGTAGTTGCCTATTTGATAGGTGGTGACTGTTAAATTTAGAAAATTCATGACTTCTAGGCTAAATTAATTTACCAGTGTTCGTTTAAAATAGGTTTTTAGGTTCTGGTATATATTGGATGCTATGCAAAATTTAAAGGGTTTATTGGTAAGCACATTATAGAAGACCAAGAAGTGCATTTTGTTACTTTGGCATACCGTGCCTTTGTGATGAATGCAATTCCCTATAGGAATCTTATTGTTCTCTCCATCTTCTAGACTCAATTTGATATAGGAGAAGCTTTGGAAGTTGCTCTCTTTTATTAGTGACCAATAAGGTAGGTATCACACCATCAACTAGCCTATTGTGTTTTATTGAAAGTTCTGTTTATGTTTACTAGACTAGGAAGATTGAAACCAATTTAGAGCTTGACTGTGTAAATTTCAGCTATAGATTATAAACTTGATATATGTTCTGTCTGGTACTAAATATATTGTAACGCCCCTGCCAGTATGCACACGTCACGAGGAATCACAAGTGTAGCATTTGTAATTTTATTCATTTATAAAAGAGTACAAAATTTCTTCATATTAGATATTACACATCATTCTCAGAATACAAGTACACAAACTTTTTCTTTAACAATCAAAAACATCTTTATTGAAAACAAAATATGCTTCTATTTATGATCCTTCGATACTACTTTAAAACGTGCATGTCACTCCTATCATATTTAGTACTATCTTCTTATTGTAAACCTAAAACTGAGAGTAAAGGGATGAACACGAATAGCCGAGTAAGAGGTTGGTCGCACCGACTGGTGCCACAAGAAGTACAATTAATATGGCTTATCATCTTTTGATCGAAAGGAATAGCAGCAATTATGAGAATCAATCATTTATGATAACAATAAGCATAAATAACTTTTCTGAAATAAACAATTTTCTTTCTTTGGCAATTGAGTAGCTTGGGAGCTCTTCGAGAACTTGGACTTGTCATTTCTCTGGCGAAACCATGGCACACCAGGGAACTCTTTGCCTCCCTCTTGGAAACAGTATCCCCACTACTTTGTTGCCCATAATAATTTTAGGACTTTCCCACTATTGTAGGTTGTTCAGCTCAGTTAAGAGTTTTATAGGATTATCAACTTTTCATGTCAAATAAGGACTCTGCACATTTTCATATAAGTAATCAAAGATCGTAAAGAATATGAACTTTTATATCCAAATAAGACGACATTATTGGAGACAATTTAGGTCAAAGAAAAGTGAAGACCCTTACCTTTACAGCAACTAACAACTCCTAATTAAATTTCATCTGTAAACTTTTTGAATTTTATGTGTTCCTTTCTGTTTTGCTTTGAATGATAAACATTCTCAGCTTCCTTATTTATATGGAGGCTGGGCCAATGAGAGAAGGGCTGAGGGTGCAGCACGTGCCAATTCCTAGTTATTTTGATTTAGTCAGAATGACATATTTATTAATTATTCAGATCAAAGTGAACTAGGCATGTCAATGTGCAAAATTTGTTTGTTTCATTTACGAGGTTGTGGTTGTCTACTATTTAAGTCTACTGAAGGATGAGGGAACAAGAAAAAATAAGCAGCAGCAGATGGTACAAGAGAATAGTTGAACTAGAGACCCGGATGTCATGATTTGTAAATCTTTTAGTTAAGGCAGTCTTTATGGGGTCAGTTTTCTAGGTTGTGTAGTTCCTTCGTCTATTTTATCTTCTTATTTGGGAACTTCATTCACATCTTAGCTTGCAAGTTTGTCATGCATGATTGTGAGATAAGTATATACAGATGTTATTGAACGTTATGATGGTAAGCAACTCATTAGACCCTTCCAAAGTTTAATTAGATTTTCTATTGACAAGCATCATGGAATGTTGAGTTTTCCTAATTGCTCAGACGATGAATGTGGATAGTGTAAAGTGAGAGGAAGAGATTGGTTTCAAATGGATGACTTCAATTGTTATCAACCCACATATATACATACCAGTTACACATTTCAGATCATAGGAAATCACATATGGTTATAACCAGATTAGTTAGGCTTTATCTTCTTATTGTTCTTATCCTTTTCGAGGAGGTTAAGTAACAACTTAACCGTTATCTTCAACAGCTTGATCTGGTGGTTGTGTGGATATGCCAACATGCCCCCTCAAGCTAGACATCACTGCCTTGACGTTGAGCTTGGACTGTAAAATGCGGAATCGTGGTGTAAGAAGACCTTCAGTGAAGATATATGCAACTTGATCGGTGATTCCAACAATCCTACATTAATATCTCCACGAACAACTTTCTCTCGAATGAAGTGATAGTCGACCTCAGTGTGTTCTGTGCAAGCATGATAAATTGGATTAGAAGCCAATGATACTGGACTGAGATTATTGCAAAAGATTAAACGCGAAGATTTTTAAAAAAAAAACCAAGATCATGAAGAATCATTCTTAACCAACTTAACTTAGCTGCAGTATGCGCAAGTGATCGGCACTCGGATTCTATACTGGATCTTGAGACATTGGGTAGTTTCTTTGCACTCCAAGTGATCAAACAAGATCCAAGATAGGCACTGTAGCCGAAAGTGGATCGATGATCATCAGGATCTCCAGCCCAGTCAGAGTCAGCATCAGAGAGGCTGTCAATAGTGGAGCACCTTTTGTGAGGTGAAGGCCACAATGAAGTTGCCTTTAAGAAACCGCAAAATCTGTTTGACGGTAGCCCAATGAGATGTGTGAGGAGAGTGCATAAATCGAAAACTTGATTGACAACAAATGAAATATCAGGTCTAGTCAAGGTCACATACTCAAGCGCACTGACGATACTACGATATTCTGTCGGGTTCGAAAGAGGATCACCAACATGGCTGCAAAGCTTGGAACCCGATCCCACTGGAGATTTCATTGGCTTGGCACCATCCAATTTTGCACGATGGAGAAGATCAAAAATATATTTGGTTTGAGACAGAGAAATACCATTTGTTGAATGATAAGCCTCAAAACCAAGAAATAATTTAATGGTATGAGATCTTTCATTAAAATTTACGATTTAGATCATTCATAAGAGATAAGAGAGCATCATTTTAATTGTCGGTGATGAGAATGCCATCGACATAGATGAGAAGGATAGTAATGCAATCATTAGTTGTGCGTATGAACAACAAATTATCAGTAGCAGAACTATGAAAACCAAGACCAAATAAATAATTATTGAAATGAAGGAACCATACTCTGTTTGAGTCCATATAAAGACTTGTGCATTCAACACACATGATTGAGATAATCATGATTGATGAAACTTTGCGGTTGAGCCGTATACACTTCTTCTGTAAGAACTCCATGGAGGAAAGCATTATGCATATCTAATTAACAAATTAACCACCCATTGTTGACTGCAAGGGAAAGAACAATTCAGATGGTCACATGTTTCACCACCGGGCTGAATGTGTCACTATAATTGATCCCAGGTTGTTGATGGAAGCCTTTTGCAACGAAACGGGCCTTATATCGCTCAACTGTACCAATTGAGCACTATTTGATTTGATGTACCCACTTACAACCGCCATCATTTTGAGTTGAGTGTTAAGGAACTAACGACCAAGCCCCATGTTTTTGTAAAGCTTCAAATTCAACAACCATGGCCTCCCTCCATTTAGGAGACTTAACTACTTGAGAATAACCTGTGGGCCCTTGTGGAATTATGAAGGATGACAGTGCATATGGAATAAAGTATTTTGGGTTAGGTTAAATTCCAGATTTGGCCCTTGTTTGAATTTCATGAGTGGTCTGTTGTGCTGTGGATGTTGGAGTTGGTTGGGTTGTTGGATGGGTTATTTAATGAGTGGTCTGTTTTGATGTGGATGTTGGAGTTGGGTGAGTTGTTGGATGGGTTAAAGAATGTGAGATAGTAGGTTGAGCTGCATATGAGGAAGGTACGAAAGTAGGATGCATTAAGGTAGGAGACTATGTATGGATATTTATGGGAGGATTTACAATGGTTTGCCCTAATAGAACAGGAGAGGATAGGATGCCTCCAGCAAAGGAGTTATAGTATTGGCCTATCTGTTTCAACAAATGGAAATTGACTTTCTTAAAAATAACACGATGTGACAAATATATTTTAATAGTACAAGGATCAAAACATCTATAGCGATGGTGATTAAGACTATACCTAAGAAAGATGCATGAAACCGAACAATACGACATTTTGTTGTTGTTCATATTAAGACGTAAGAATGGGAAACATAAACAACCAAGACCACATAATTGATGGTAGACAGGAGGTTGTTGGAATAATTTTTCCTAAGGTGAAATATTGTGAAGAGTTCGAGTTGAAAGCATATTAATGTGAAAATAGTTGTAGAGAAAACATCGACTCAATGTTGGTTGGGAATATGAGAGTGTGCTATTAAAGAGAGGCTCATTTCAACAATGTGTCGATGTTTTCGTTTGACAATTCCATTTTGCTCGTGTGTATAGACATGAGATCCGATGAGAAATTCCTTGTTGTGACAAAAAGGATTTAAATCGAGTATTGTTGTATTCTCCTACTCCATCTGTTTGTAAAAAAAATTATTATGCGTTCAAACATAAGGCTAAATATAAGAAAACCTCACCAAAGTATTGTGCATTTTAAAAAAATCACACCCAACTTAAAAAAAAATCCTTACCCAACTATGTTTTCAACACAATTTTTTGTATTAAAAAAACTCACTTATCCATGTCTTGAAAACATAGTTGAGTGAGGTTTTTATGTATATATATACTAGGTTTGCCCATTGACACGTGCCTACGACACGTCTTCGGAACGGTGCACCTGGTTCGATTATGTAAAATAGTTTTAGAGGTCCAGCAGATTAATTGAAGTAGGAAACATATTATATGAGGAAGCAACATATCTACCTTTAAGCTCAACCATCGCCTTCTTGATCATTATCTTGAACTTACCTAGAATGCATATAATTTGTTAGAAACATTGCATATAGTTTTTTTTAACTTCAACATCACTTTTAGATGCTTGTAATAGTTATGCAAGGACATGATCATATAGGTTTTATAGAGCTTACTCTAATTCCATAATCACTATGAGCATGTCTAAATACAATGGTAACCCAAGTGCAGGTGTAAAGGTATCTACAATACCAATAATCTACACATTTGTTTGTCTGGGACTCAGTTTGCAATTGAAAAACCTCTTATTATTATTTCAATTAAAATGTAATACATAAAGTTCTCAAAACTCTAATCCAAGCTAATCATTTCTTTTATCTCCACTTTGTCTTCCCATTGCACCTTTATAAAAGAAAATCAAAATGGATCAATAACAAATTTACTTTAGCAGTCTTTCTTGAGTGGAGAGTTTGCACCCTTCACTGGTAAACTCCAATCATCCCAATCCTATATATCCAAACATACACTAAAAGTTCTTATATGATATGTTATCCACGGTTTCTAATAATTAGTGAAGAGAACACTTCACGATAGTATAAAAGTCGAAAATTAGGCTTTTCGGGCAGCAAGGGAACGAAGCTGTAAAGCTAAGACAGGTCAAGCGCCCTCCAAAAAAGCATTCGCTACATTTGTGAAGAATAAAAAAGGGAAAGAAAGACCAGCCACAGAAAGTCAAAAGTTAGTCTTGTTTTTTTTTTAATTATCTTTTCTTACCCCCGGTAAACCTATCTTTCAGTATCCGCTCTGCCAATTTATTTTAGGTTGCTGATCAACTTATCTGTCGTGTTATGGTTTGGAAGTCCAAACTGAGGCCACCAAATAATCTATCTCTCACTTGCGTACACCGTAAATCAAAACCAATAAAAAACTCATCAAATAAATCACCAAATTAAAAAATTTTAAACCCAAAAATAAAACAATCATACCTCTCTGAACTTAGATCCCATGCACACACAAAATTCGAGTTAGCAAAAAAATGAGTAATCCCCTGCACTTACAAATTAAAAATTAGAATGAGAATTCGGTTAATGAGATGAAATTAGAGTCGTCGCATCGCATGAAGAAGCTCTCGATTCGGTGGAGGGGAGTCGCCAATACAGAATCGTTTGATATTCACGCTCGATTTGGTGGAGGGGAGTCGCCGATACGGAATCAGCAGCGGATCAGATATCGGCGACGACTTCTTGATTGAGGTTCGACACTGAATTTGGATTTGGATTTGCTTTGAGATTCGCGCTTGAGACGCCGATGGAGGCTTTGCCAATGGAATGGAAGTGAAGGTTTAAGAAAATGATTTTAGGGATTTGGAGTTAGCGGCTTAAAAACCCTAGGGGGAGAGAGAAATTGGAGCTCTCTGGTTTGGGGAATAGAAGGAGCAAACTGATCTGAATAGGGGAGAGAGAGAGAGAGAGAGAGAGAGAGAGAGAGATAATTAAATAAATAAAGGAGTTGTTTTGGGGGGATTTGAATGAGTTTTGGAGGAAAACTTTTTTTGGGGGGGGGGAATGTCTTTTGGGAGCTTAGATCTGGACAATTGATTTCCTTACTATTGAAGGAGAGTCACTTGATAGCTTTTCTTTGTGTTTTATTATATATATATATATATATATATATATATATATATATATATATATATATATATATATATATATATATATAAAGTTTTGTGTGGTTTTTTAAAAATGCACAATACTTGGGTGAGGTTTTTTTATATTTAGCCTATTTTCAACCAAAGCTTTAAATTTCAAGAACACATCATAAACTTCACATTTAAAGCAGAGAGGGAATAACCAACAATATCGACTAAAATCATCAACAAAAATGACATAAAAACGTGCTCCACATATTGATTTATTTAGGTGGGGTCCCCAGACATGACTATGAATTAATTCAAGTCGAAATTTAGAAAAAGACTCGGACAATTTGAAGGTGAGCGAGTGCTTTTTCCTAGCTGACAAGAGAACAAATGGAGAGTGAATTTGTTGTTATACCGACTAAAGGAGAAGGCAAAAGTGACTTCAAGGCTTGATTTTGACGGATGATCTATTCTGTGACAGAACTAGAGACACGAACGCTTGAAAATACTGAAGGAGATGAAGCTGGCTTATTTTTTGTGATTTATTGGAAGCTGAAGCAGACAAAGGCCATCACTATTCCGTCCTTGGAGGAGAATCTTCCCTGATTGGTTGCCCTTCACCAAAAAACCAGAGAGTGAAAATAAAGTGGCAGTTGTTATCTTTTGTGAATTGAGAGATGGATAAAAGCTTGTTAGAAATGCTGGGAACATGAAGCATATTATGAAGATGGATTTTTGAGTTAATCATGTGAAAAAAGACGTAGAGCCAATATGAGAAATTATTAAACCATTACCATTTCCAACGACTAGATTGCCATTGCCAACATAATCCGAATGAAACCCAAGTCAGGTGTGACGTGATGCGATGCTCCTGAATCAATGTACCAAATGGAGTTACATTGTTTAGTAGCAACCATAGCTTGAAGCTTTTTTTGTGGTGGTGGTGGTTTGGGGGGGGGTGATCTAAAAACTTAACCCTAGGTAGAGAAATTTTCAAGAATATTAAAAGATTAAGTTTACCAACAAGTAGTACCGATTAAGTTAGAAATTACAACTAGTGAGTGGTTTGATGGATTTTCAAGAAATAGAATAAGTTAACGGTTCCAATTAAGATTCAAGCCTTATTGATTAATATATTTTTGATGGCTGGAGCCTTTTGGCTCTATCCGATTCATCAAAAAAAAAAAGATTCAAGCCTAACAATCAATAATTATACTTAAGCGTTTTTAGCAAGTAAGATATTCAATAATGATCTGTACGCTAATTGGCAAGTAGAAGCACACACTCAGTATATGTGGATGACAGATAATTTTGATAATATTCTAGAGATGATAAGCAATACCGCAAGTAATGGAGGAATTGAAAGAAATTATCGGGGTTCGATGAACGTGTCGCCGCCACGGATGGAGAGGAAGAGTGCGCTAGTCGTCGACGTCAATGGTGTTGTACTCCATAGATCTTTCTCTCGATGTGAAGATTAAAGTTAGGGTTTGGATGAAGATTTAGGGATTAGGGTTTCAGATTTGAATTGGATTAGGGGATTTGGAGTAGGGGGAGGTTTCGGTGGTGCTGGAGGGGTTGCTAGGGTGGTCAGAGGTGTGAGGGAAGGCGACACGGTGGTCGGTGGTGTGATCGGTGATGGGGTGTGGCGCCGGGTTGGAGAGAAAGGGGGAGGGGTGGAGAGAGAAGGGGGAGCGAGTGGGGTTGCGGAGCAGCGGGAAGGAGCATGGAGAGGGAATTTCAGTGGGGTTGTGGGGTTTCAGGAAGAAAGGGAAAGAGGAAGGAGAGAAGCCGGTTGGGTATAGGGATGGAGATGGAGGTGGGATCTGGGGTTTCTCAGAAACCCTAATGTTTTCTATGACTCACAAAAAAGAGGAATGAAGATCAAAATTCAATCACACAAAATTTTCAATTAATCATAGCATGATTTTTCATTAGGCTAAAGGCCTATATATAGGCTCAAAACAAATCTCAAAACAAATCTCCAAAATATATCCCAATGTGCAGAAAATAAAGGGTGCAAATAACAAAACTACTACAAGTGCTGATATGAAAATAACTAGGCTAATAAAATAGCCATCTTAGGCGATGTCTTCGCTGATAGAAGCGCCCAAAGCGTTTCGCACCAATGTCCTCATCAGGGGGATGAAAGTAGTCGAGTGCTATGTGCCCAATATGATTGCAAATCTGACATGAGATTTGTGCTCCTTTTTTGTTGGTTTGAATATGATTTGTCGAACACATGTTAGGAGGTACGCCTCGACTTCCATAATTGCCACGGCCTTTCCCACGGCCGCGTATGTTGTTGGATCCACCATGATAGATCTCACGTCCATTGTTGAAGGATTGTTGTGTGTGATTTGTGAAGAGTTGTTGATGGTTGTACAATTGTCGGCAAGTTATGCAACTTCAGTTGTTTTTCGAACACTAGGAGTTGACCATACAGTTCATTGAAGGTGATTGGTCTATGTCGATTATTGACGAAGGTCATTGACTAGGAAGCACGAGTACTTCCGAAAGGTCGACGTACCCGTGTCGGGTGCGTATCGGGTGTCGATACTCCTTGGGTACTCCCGGGTGCGTACCCAAGGAGTACCAAAATTTTTATTACTTTTTAGCTACATTAGGCACAATTGTGTTTAGATATATGCTCGAGGCCATAGTGTAATTTCAAAAATTTGATGTTTACTTTAGAGTTTTGCTCAAACACAAAATAAGGATACCCAAAATTTTGATACATAGATTATCATTTCTTTGTCTGAAAATTCTTATAATCATGGTTTATTTTCATAATTTTATGAAATTGTTTTAGTGCTTCCATTTCTAAAACGATAGTTAATTTTTATTAATAGATATAATATGAAGTATATTATATTTAACGTACCCACCAATGCACCCGTATCCTACTTTTTTGAAAAATCATGTATCCCCGTATCCATGTCGTGTCGTACCCGCATCCCGTATCCGTGTCCATGCTTCATAGGTCATTGAGTCATATTCTTGGTCTAAACCATTGATGACTTGGTCACCGTAAGATTCCGCTTACCAATTTTTGTTATACGTACATAGTGATCCATGTTATTGGTTACCTTGATTTAGATTTTAAAGCGATCAAAGAAGTTGCAATTGGTATGGGGTGAATTAGTTTTATTTGACCTGAAGGCGAGGTGTTGTGGCAAGCATCCCTAGCACTGTGCACCTTCTGGGTGTATGAAGTTTAGTAGGGCATCTACCCGGATGTGCCTGGCTGAAGGCCAATCTAATTGTGACCCATATACCCAGTAATATGAAAAGAAATGGAGGAGCCTTCTTTACTCTTGGTTAAACTTTCACATCTACGGTTTAGAAGAGTAAAAAATTAGAAAAATAGCTTTTACTATTTAATTTACAAATATATTAATTTTCTTCTTTCATGGAAATAACAAATTACTTAAATCCACTGAAAAGACAGTTTATTTTCTCTCTCTCTCTCTCTCTCTCTCCACATGGAGAACTACCCGCATCAGGTGTTAAGAAGTACAGACACCGGCACGATGCATTGACACAAGGAAGAATTTGAAAAATTACACTAAAATAGCAATCATCGTGTTGGATTCGTGTGTTTGACATGATACGACTATCTAATAGAAGTGTGAGTTTTTTATATTAATAATAAACACTTAATAGCATATCTTTGCAAACTCTTATATTTGTGATAATATTATGTTTTACTTTAAAGGAACTGTCAAAAAAGAAAGTCATAGGCTGATATGAAATAGTTGAAAGTCTGTATTAAGTGGTGTTATTTGATAAGTTTATGCCTTATAGAATTGATGTCATCAAGATTTTTGATACCTAACATTGTTTTTATATTGGACATCATTTTCCAGGTATGATTATTCTGGGTACGGGCAGTCATCTGGAAAGGTCAATATTTTTCTTGTTAGCCTTTCATTGTAATTCTTGAAGACATCTGTAGCAAATGATCTTATATTATGGATTCTTTTCAATCAGCCAAGTGAGCAAAATACTTATGCCGATATTGAAGCTGCTTACACATGCCTTGAAGAAATTTATGGAACGCCTCCTGAAAATATTATATTTTATGGTCAATCAGTTGGAAGTGGCCCAACTTTGCATTTAGCTGCACGTCTTCCTCATTTAAGAGCAGTTGTTCTACATAGTCCCATTTTATCAGGACTACGTGTAATTTATCCCGTGAAGCGCACTTTTCGGTTTGACATATTTAAGGTACTATTGGTTAATGGTCTTTGAAGAAGATTCTTCTCTTTTTTTCATTCTTCTCCTTAACGGGTTCATTCTTTCTCTGTAGAACATTGACAAAATTCAACTGGTTTCTTGTCCTGTTTTGGTAATTCATGTAAGTGGATAATTTCTATTTGTAATCCTACGCATAATAACAGTTTCTATTTCCCTGCATTTATGCTTCTAATGTTGTTACTTATGTTCTGGATATATGTATCCTTGTTTTTTTTATTTGAAAAATTACACATTACTCCTTGTCTATGTGGCAAGTTCTTCCTCTTCATAGCAAGCTTTTTGCTACATATACCTCCGCCAATTATTAATTATTGAATTTTAGATAATTTTCTATCGTTGGAAACTAAGAATTAAGGTTAATTAGTTATTTGTAATTTGTAGGAGAAATTTGACTTAATACATCTGTTTTAGATTTTGATAATTAATTACCAGTATACCTCTTTTCAAATTGCACGGACTAAAATAATTTTAAGGGACTCGTAAAATTACATGGATCTCCAAAAAAGTGTTTGAAAAGTTCAACTATTTGTTGGTTTTGGTTATATCTCTGTGTAATAAGTTCAACTACAAATATATCATTCTAGAGCTTTTTTCATCGTTCGTTTTTTTTAAATGAAGGGCAAATTTCGTTTATAGGTCAGTGTTTCTAAAATATTACTGAAACTTTAGAAAATGCAATTTTTCAATGAACTAGATTGTTGTAATATTTCTTAATAAAATTTCTTCCTATACTTAATAAGTTCTTGGTTCCTGAATAGGTACATGTGAGTTAGTTCTCGTAGCGCGAATAGCATATTGTGTCCTGATTGTCCGTGTCACAAATTTGTTAGCTACTTTTATTAAAATAAAACTACAATAAAAACAAAAGAAAAACACAAAGTTGCTAATTGATGCCAGATTCAAATTCATTGTAATTTTTGGCAAAGTTTCCTCTTAATATTTAACTTTTTCCTTGGACATATATCATATTGTTCCGCTTCTAGAAGCAAAACAATTAGAGGACAATAATTACTCAGTAAACATTGATTTATACACTTACATGCACACATAGAACAATACACTATCATTTTCGATATTTATAAGCACACCTCCCTCAAAAAATTATGACTCAAACTTGAAAAAAGAATAGATACCATAGAAGAGTTCTATGGACCTGCACAGAACCAAAATAATAAACATTACGAAGAGAAAGACATAGTTGCTAATTGATGCCAGATTCAAATTCATTGTAAATTTTGGCAAAGTTTACATATATGAAACTCTTTCCTTGGATGCATATATCACATTCCTCTGCTTGAAGAAGCAAAATAATTAGAGGACAATCATCACTCAATAATCATGGATTTATTCAATAGATATGAAACTCTTTCCTTGGTATATATATGTATCATATTAATCAACTTCTAGAAGCAAAATAATTAGGGGACAATCAACAATCAATAAGCATGGACTTGTATACCTGCATTCACACAATATTAGAATAGTACAATACCTTTTTTTATTCTTATAAACACACCTGCCTGAAAAAGTTATGACTCAAACTTGAAAAAGAATATAGATATCATAGATAGAGTTCAACAAACTTGCAAGATAACCAAAATAATGAACATTATAAAGAATATTACAATCCAAGGGTGGATAAAAAGAATTTTTAACTACCTTAATCAAAATAAATTTAAAAAACTTCAGAAGTCATCTTTGTGAAACCACCAACCTACAGTGCTCAGCCTGTTCCTGCATTTACTCCCGGCAACAGGTGATACCCAAAATGAAAATATAATGTAGCCAACTATATCAGCAAACAGGTATAATTAAATGTTAACATTCACCCATCTTCATACATAAATTACTAATTACCTCATCAAACCAAACAAGACTGCAAATGTACCAATTTAAATATTTAATACTAATATAAAACTGATACCTTTTCCTATGCACCTTTACTACCACGATGACGATTGTCACAACGATCTATGTAGTTATATGCACTAC